>CM040394.1:112487698-112661821 GCA_022702515.1 Ilyophis sp. 1 JC-2022 | reverse complement strand
CAACATAAACAAATATTATAAGGAGTATCGCGGGGGTATACGTACGAAGTAAGATTAATTACAGAGTAAACCCCGGAACCCTCCCAAATCTGGAACATGCATGGGCTGAAGTAGAAAGAGCTGTTCTGTGTTTTATTGAGTTATCCAGCTAGTACTAACTCAGTAATCCTGCTTTGTAGTATACCACCTTGTTAAGTAAAGTGCTTGTGCAGTTAATATGGGAGCAAAGCGATACGTTACATGTTAGGTAGGCTACAGTAGCCTACTTCAGTGATAAAACATTTTAGCTCGATGGATAGAATATAATAACTTTTTTCCCCGATAGGGAACTTCAGTTGTAGACACCATAAAAGGCAAATCAGTTCTACACATAAAGTACATTTACCGTTACTTTAATTATTACTTTCAAATACATTGTTATTTGGTGCTTACTATCGTAACGTTACATTTTATTTTCGCCCTCTTCTGGATTCTCTCATATTGCTCGCACCCTGCCTGGCCAGCACAGGTAATGTTTACAGTTTATCCAATCTATTTGTGAGACATCGTACAACGTAGCACCCCTAGCAATGTAATAATAGTTCAAATGAACACTGTTTTGATGTTCACAATATGCTTGACGTATCGCATTAGGTTAACATTAATGTTTCGCAGGCGTAGCAGTCGTTCACACAAATGATATAGCTACTAACGTTAGCTAAACCAAGCGATTAATTCACTTTTAACTTTCTAACATTAAGATAATGCACATAGATGTACATTAGGCCAGCTAGTTATGTATATATTAACTGGCTAACTTTATAATTTGTTCATAAAGCGTAATTTACCATTAATGATCCGAGCCTATGCTGTCTAAACCCTGCTCACTCCTCACTGCTTTCAACCACCAGTCTCTTCTTTCGGTCGTAAAATTTAGTTCGTTCACCCTGCCTGGTGGTTTAGCTACTATGGTGAGTCCTCAAATTATCATGTAAAAGGACATTTTCGCCTTTTCCCAGTTTTATTCGCACATCAGTACGCAGTGCAGAAGTTCGTCATTGTAGGACAGCAATCATAGTAGCGTTAGCATGAAACTCGTTTCATGGAGTAGCGAACACTACGAGTTCAGTGGTAACGTTAAGCGTCTCTGTTAGGGATGGACCTCCAACATGGCGGCGCGTCCCTGTAACCATTGGTAACGACAGTTCTAGTTCTATGTGACAGGCCTCCATTATACGTTTACCGTATAAACCACTTTTGTAAGTTCTCATAGTTGCACACATTCAAAGTCGCCCTTCTCGGGTACAGAAAGCGCACCTTGATGAAGAGCAGTATATTGAGAACCTTCGTCTCCCTCTTTCCGTTCTTCTCGCGCAGCACCAGCACGTCCAGCAGACTCGCCCCCACGCCCTGGCCGAGGTCCGCGAGGCGCGCCTGCAGCTCGGACACCGAGTAAACGCGGCTCTGGCAATACTGCACCATCTCGGAGAACAGCAAGGCGAAGGCGCTCACGCTGACCTCGGTCTTCGGCCGGGTTAAGGAGCGCTCAAGGATCGCCGATTTGCCCCTGGTAAAGCGGGTGTCCATTCTCTAGCGGTGCAGACAATTAAATGTGTTAAGGTGTTATAATCGCTAACATTTAATTAATGTTAACGTTATAAGAGTAAATCGTCATTCTGACTTGTCAGAGTAAGTATTCTTGTTAGTAGCAGGTTCGTAACAGTCTGGCGATATGGAACACTCGCTTGCCAACAACTGTAGACTTATTCTACATATTTGTATTTGGGTCTAACGATCCAACGTATACAAACTTGACAAATAAAATGTACGCATCATTTTTAACATGTTAATTGATTAGATTTCACAAGCCTACCTGGCTTTCTGGAATCGAGTGGTTCTGTAGTAAACACACCGACTTCCTTTTCCGGGTCACGTGTGCTTTTTCATCAGTCGAGCAGGGGCTGCTGCACCTGCGCAGTTCACCGCTGCACATCACTGGCGCGGCCACAGGGAGGCCCTTTGAGTATGTAGAGAAACTTGAATTTCTTTGAATGTCTCTCTAGCCACTTGACATAATATTTATTAATAATAATAAAAATAATAATAATATTATGTAGAGACAGCCATGCCAATAGAAACCAATGGGGAGCGGCACACCCGAACCAGGAAGTTTTAATTTTGCGCTCATCTCACACGCGCAGTTGTGTCCTTGGACTCGCACATATTTTATTCATTTATTAAATTTAAAAATAATAATTTGGCACCCAATACGGGGCTGTCTATATCCAATTCCCACCCCAATTTGGAATGTCCAAACTGCGTTCATGAAACAACCCCACTGCACTGGACATACAGGTATCTCACCTCAGTGCAACCCCACTGCACTGGACATACAGGTATCTCACCTCAGTGCAACCCCACTGCACTGGACATACAGGTATCTCACCTCAGTGCAACCCCACTGCACTGGACATACAGGTATCTCACCTCAGTGCAACCCCACTGCACTGGACATACAGGTATCTCACCTCAGTGCAACCCCACTGCACTGGACATACAGGTATCTCACCTCAGTGCAACCCCACTGCACTGGACACACAGGTATCTCGCCTCAGTGCAACCCCACTGCACTGGACATACAGGTATCTCACCTCAGTGCAACCCCACTGCACTGGACATACAGGTATCTCGCCTCAGTGCAACCCCACTGCACTGGACACACAGGTATCTCGCCTCAGTGCAACCCCACTGCACTGGACATACAGGTATCTCGCCTCAGTGCAACCCCACTGCACTGGACATACAGGTATCTCACCTCAGTGCAACCCCACTGCACTGGACATACAGGTATCTCACCTCAGTGCAACCCCACTGCACTGGACACACAGGTATCTCACCTCAGTGCAACCCCACTGCACTGGACATACAGGTATCTCACCTCAGTGCAACCCCACTGCACTGGACATACAGGTATCTCACCTCAGTGCAACCCCACTGCACTGGACATACAGGTATCTCACCTCAGTGCAACCCCACTGCACTGGACATACAGGTATCTCACCTCAGTGCAACCCCACTGCACTGGACACACAGGTATCTCACCTCAGTGCAACCCCACTGCACTGGACATACAGGTATCTCACCTCAGTGCAACCCCACTGCACTGGACACACAGGTATCTCACCTCAGTGCAACCCCACTGCACTGGACATACAGGTATCTCACCTCAGTGCAACCCCACTGCACTGGACATACAGGTATCTCACCTCAGTGCAACCCCACTGCACTGGACATACAGGTATCTCACCTCAGTGCAACCCCACTGCACTGGACACACAGGTATCTCACCTCAGTGCAACCCCACTGCACTGGACATACAGGTATCTCACCTCAGTGCAACCCCACTGCACTGGACATACAGGTATCTCACCTCAGTGCAACCCCACTGCACTGGACATACAGGTATCTCACCTCAGTGCAACCCCACTGCACTGGACATACAGGTATCTCACCTCAGTGCAACCCCACTGCACTGGACATACAGGTATCTCACCTCAGTGCAACCCCACTGCACTGGACATACAGGTATCTCACCTCAGTGCAACCCCACTGCACTGGACACACAGGTATCTCACCTCAGTGCAACCCCACTGCACTGGACATACAGGTATCTCACCTCAGTGCAACCCCACTGCACTGGACACACAGGTATCTCACCTCAGTGCAACCCCACTGCACTGGACATACAGGTATCTCACCTCAGTGCAACCCCACTGCACTGGACATACAGGTATCTCACCTCAGTGCAACCCCACTGCACTGGACATACAGGTATCTCACCTCAGTGCAACCCCACTGCACTGGACACACAGGTATCTCACCTCAGTGCAACCCCACTGCACTGGACATACAGGTATCTCACCTCAGTGCAACCCCACTGCACTGGACACACAGGTATCTCACCTCAGTGCAACCCCACTGCACTGGACATACAGGTATCTCACCTCAGTGCAACCCCACTGCACTGGACATACAGGTATCTCACCTCAGTGCAACCCCACTGCACTGGACATACAGGTATCTCACCTCAGTGCAACCCCACTGCACTGGACACACAGGTATCTCACCTCAGTGCAACCCCACTGCACTGGACACACAGGTATCTCACCTCAGTGCAACCCCACTGCACTGGACATACAGGTATCTCACCTCAGTGCAACCCCACTGCACTGGACACACAGGTATCTCACCTCAGTGCAACCCCACTGCACTGGACATACAGGTATCTCACCTCAGTGCAACCCCACTGCACTGGACACACAGGTATCTCACCTCAGTGCAACCCCACTGCACTGGACATACAGGTATCTCACCTCAGTGCAACCCCACTGCACTGGACACACAGGTATCTTACCTCAGTGCAACCCCACTGCACTGGACATACAGGTATCTCACCTCAGTGCAACCCCACTGCACTGGACATACAGGTATCTCACCTCAGTGCAACCCCACTGCACTGGACATACAGGTATCTCACCTCAGTGCAACCCCACTGCACTGGACACACAGGTATCTCACCTCAGTGCAACCCCACTGCACTGGACATACAGGTATCTCACCTCAGTGCAACCCCACTGCACTGGACATACAGGTATCTCACCTCAGTGCAACCCCACTGCACTGGACACACAGGTATCTCACCTCAGTGCAACCCCACTGCACTGGACATACAGGTATCTCACCTCAGTGCAACCCCACTGCACTGGACACACAGGTATCTCACCTCAGTGCAACCCCACTGCACTGGACACACAGGTATCTCACCTCAGTGCAACCCCACTGCACTGGACATACAGGTATCTCACCTCAGTGCAACCCCACTGCACTGGACACACAGGTATCTCACCTCAGTGCAACCCCACTGCACTGGACATACAGGTATCTCACCTCAGTGCAACCCCACTGCACTGGACACACAGGTATCTCACCTCAGTGCAACCCCACTGCACGGGACACACGGGTATCTTACCTCAGTGCAACCCCACTGCACGGGACACACGGGTATCTTACCTCAGTGCAACCCCACTGCACGGGACACACGGGTATCTTACCTCAGTGCAACCCCACTGCACTGGACATACAGGTATCTCACCTCAGTGCAACCCCACTGCACTGGACACACAGGTATCTCACCTCAGTGCAACCCCACTGCACTGGACATACAGGTATCTCACCTCAGTGCAACCCCACTGCACTGGACACACAGGTATCTCACCTCAGTGCAACCCCACTGCACTGGACATACAGGTATCTCACCTCAGTGCAACCCCACTGCACTGGACATACAGGTATCTCACCTCAGTGCAACCCCACTGCACTGGACACACAGGTATCTCACCTCAGTGCAACCCCACTGCACTGGACATACAGGTATCTCACCTCAGTGCAACCCCACTGCACTGGACATACAGGTATCTCACCTCAGTGCAACCCCACTGCACTGGACATACAGGTATCTCACCTCAGTGCAACCCCACTGCACTGGACATACAGGTATCTCACCTCAGTGCAACCCCACTGCACTGGACACACAGGTATCTCACCTCAGTGCAACCCCACTGCACTGGACATACAGGTATCTCACCTCAGTGCAACCCCACTGCACTGGACACACAGGTATCTCACCTCAGTGCAACCCCACTGCACTGGACACACAGGTATCTCACCTCAGT
The DNA here is from genome assembly GCA_022702515.1 of Ilyophis sp. 1 JC-2022. NCBI lineage: Eukaryota > Metazoa > Chordata > Actinopteri > Anguilliformes > Synaphobranchidae > Ilyophis > Ilyophis sp. 1 JC-2022. Next base: position 112,656,110 of record CM040394.1, on the reverse strand, counting down.
GCAACCCCACTGCACTGGACATACAGGTATCTCACCTCAGTGCAACCCCACTGCACTGGACATACAGGTATCTCACCTCAGTGCAACCCCACTGCACTGGACATACAGGTATCTCACCTCAGTGCAACCCCACTGCACTGGACACACAGGTATCTCACCTCAGTGCAACCCCACTGCACTGGACATACAGGTATCTCACCTCAGTGCAACCCCACTGCACTGGACATACAGGTATCTCACCTCAGTGCAACCCCACTGCACTGGACATACAGGTATCTCACCTCAGTGCAACCCCACTGCACTGGACATACAGGTATCTCACCTCAGTGCAACCCCACTGCACTGGACATACAGGTATCTCACCTCAGTGCAACCCCACTGCACTGGACATACAGGTATCTCACCTCAGTGCAACCCCACTGCACTGGACATACAGGTATCTCACCTCAGTGCAACCCCACTGCACTGGACATACAGGTATCTCACCTCAGTGCAACCCCACTGCACTGGACACACAGGTATCTCACCTCAGTGCAACCCCACTGCACTGGACATACAGGTATCTCACCTCAGTGCAACCCCACTGCACTGGACACACAGGTATCTCACCTCAGTGCAACCCCACTGCACTGGACATACAGGTATCTCACCTCAGTGCAACCCCACTGCACTGGACACACAGGTATCTCACCTCAGTGCAACCCCACTGCACTGGACACACAGGTATCTCACCTCAGTGCAACCCCACTGCACTGGACATACAGGTATCTCACCTCAGTGCAACCCCACTGCACTGGACATACAGGTATCTCACCTCAGTGCAACCCCACTGCACTGGACACACAGGTATCTCACCTCAGTGCAACCCCACTGCACTGGACATACAGGTATCTCACCTCAGTGCAACCCCACTGCACTGGACACACAGGTATCTCACCTCAGTGCAACCCCACTGCACTGGACACACAGGTATCTCACCTCAGTGCAACCCCACTGCACTGGACATACAGGTATCTCACCTCAGTGCAACCCCACTGCACTGGACATACAGGTATCTCACCTCAGTGCAACCCCACTGCACTGGACATACAGGTATCTCACCTCAGTGCAACCCCACTGCACTGGACACACAGGTATCTCACCTCAGTGCAACCCCACTGCACTGGACATACAGGTATCTCACCTCAGTGCAACCCCACTGCACTGGACATACAGGTATCTCACCTCAGTGCAACCCCACTGCACTGGACATACAGGTATCTCACCTCAGTGCAACCCCACTGCACTGGACATACAGGTATCTCACCTCAGTGCAACCCCACTGCACTGGACATACAGGTATCTCACCTCAGTGCAACCCCACTGCACTGGACATACAGGTATCTCACCTCAGTGCAACCCCACTGCACTGGACATACAGGTATCTCACCTCAGTGCAACCCCACTGCACTGGACATACAGGTATCTCACCTCAGTGCAACCCCACTGCACTGGACACACAGGTATCTCACCTCAGTGCAACCCCACTGCACTGGACATACAGGTATCTCACCTCAGTGCAACCCCACTGCACTGGACACACAGGTATCTCACCTCAGTGCAACCCCACTGCACTGGACATACAGGTATCTCACCTCAGTGCAACCCCACTGCACTGGACACACAGGTATCTCACCTCAGTGCAACCCCACTGCACTGGACACACAGGTATCTCACCTCAGTGCAACCCCACTGCACTGGACATACAGGTATCTCACCTCAGTGCAACCCCACTGCACTGGACATACAGGTATCTCACCTCAGTGCAACCCCACTGCACTGGACATACAGGTATCTCACCTCAGTGCAACCCCACTGCACTGGACACACAGGTATCTCACCTCAGTGCAACCCCACTGCACTGGACACACAGGTATCTCACCTCAGTGCAACCCCACTGCACTGGACACACAGGTATCTCACCTCAGTGCAACCCCACTGCACTGGACATACAGGTATCTCACCTCAGTGCAACCCCACTGCACTGGACATACAGGTATCTCACCTCAGTGCAACCCCACTGCACTGGACATACAGGTATCTCACCTCAGTGCAACCCCACTGCACTGGACATACAGGTATCTCACCTCAGTGCAACCCCACTGCACTGGACATACAGGTATCTCACCTCAGTGCAACCCCACTGCACTGGACATACAGGTATCTCACCTCAGTGCAACCCCACTGCACTGGACATACAGGTATCTCACCTCAGTGCAACCCCACTGCACTGGACACACAGGTATCTCACCTCAGTGCAACCCCACTGCACTGGACACACAGGTATCTCACCTCAGTGCAAACCCACGGCTTTCCTCTGAAACACGCTCAACCACCTGTTTCTCCCTGCGCACCATCGCCAAACTCGCACAGAACGGAATCAAAAGAAGACTATGCAGCGGCATGCAGGTCATGGGCTTGTCCAGCTCAGGGGGATCGCCTGATGAACGCGGGCCGACTGACCCCACCCAAACCCTGGGCAATGCATTGGGTTTTATCCCTTGTACTCAAGTGTGAATTGCTAATTGTGTGTCCCCCTCTGCGGGGCTACAGGCCACAGGCGGCACTGACACGATCAGGATTTTGACCAAAATGTGGACCAAAATGTTAGCCACCCAGCTGCCCCCCCCCTTGGAGTCACATGTACAACAAGGATGGTGCCGGAAGTGACGTGAACGACTACGTCAAAGCCTTACGAGTATATAATTGGTTGCCAACTAGCGCACAAAAATATGACGCAGGCCAAAATGAAAAAAATAGATATTTTTGTGTGCGGTAAAAAAATATTTGACCATGAAAAATAATAAGAAGTTTTTAATGAAATGTAAAACAGAGTTAGCACCAATATATGAGTGGAAGTCTTTTTTTTTTTGTTTGCTGTCAAAAATGAATGGAACCCAATGGGTAAACTGGCTTTTTGAGCGCAATTATAGATATCAGCAGAGGGTGCTGAGGTTGAGAGACGAAAGCCCCTTGGGTAGGTCAGGGTGGGCTATGGCCGCCTAAATGGTATCCTTGCCCACCCATATATCTTGAACCACCACACCCAATTTTGAATGTAGTGGCAATCTACAAATACAAAAAAGTATGTAAAATGCACATAAAAGAAGAAAGCAGTGATTTGTAAATTCTCTTTTACATATATTTAATTGAAAAGAGTACAAAAAATATATATTTAATGTTTTACCTAAGCAACTTTACAGATTTTTGTAAATATACGCTAATTCCGAATTTGATGCCTGCAAAATGTTCCAAAAAAGTTGGGACAGGGGCAAAAGAAAAGACTGGGAAGATCAAAAAACACCTGTTTGGAACATTCCACAGGTAAACAGGTGAGGCTATCATGACTGGGTATAAAAGGATATCAAAATATTCTTGAGATCTTATTTTCAGGTACTCTTACAAGCGATACTATAACCTCTCTGCATTTTAATGGATCTCTATGGAAATTGGGGGGTGGGAATAGATTAAACTGTAAATTAGATGGGAATAGTATGGAACCTGTGGTTGGCTAAATGGCTGTAAGTCATCAAGGGTCTGAGGTATCAAACGAGCCTCAACCATGATATTGCGATGGCAGGTATGCCATCTGCCAAGTTATGGCTTGGCGGGGCATGCTCCATACCTATACAGCACCATGGCTGTGTCCGGATACGACCCTACACCATTTTGAGGGCGCCTATTTGAGTCAATTTTGTCAAAAAGCTTTTGAGTGGGTGACTTTTTCTCACAAATGGGGGCACTTAAAATACCAGGATGAACCCCTTATTTCCGGGGTTTTGTTGAGGGAATTCAGGAGCACACTCAGCAGAACGGTGAATTCATCCCACAATTTCAGTAAGCAATCCGGAAATAAAAACATAAAAGATGCAGAGCGTATATGCATATATGGTATAAGACTGGTTTGGTTACAAACTACTCTTTTTTATTTTTGTTAATTCTATCTTCTTCATAATCTACACCTTGTAACAACCATCATATGTTAAATTATTGATAATCTCAGTAAAAAATAAAAATAAATAAATAAATATTACAAACTATTTCTTTACTAGTTTGGAAAGAGTTTTGCGGAATTTTTTTCCGCACACTGCTTGCAAAGAGGGGACAGGGGCACATAGTTGACAGCGGTCTGAGTGGACAGGGGACAGTGGACAGGAAACGGGTCGTATTTGGACACAGCCCATGTATTTATTCCAACCATGAACTCAGCCAGCTGATTTCACCAATTATTTCCAACTTCTGGCTGAAAAATTGTGGCAAATCGAGGTGATTAGAACAAAATAGTCAGAAGCTTCTACTTTTTGAACCTGGATTTTCCACTTTTGTTGAATTATAAAAAGCTGTTAATTGTTTTTAGAAATTTTTTACATTTAAGCCACATGCCAGAAATACGTATACATGATGTTGAATAAATGTCCCATATTTCCATCCATAGAATTTGAATCAGTCTGATTAATTAAATCTTTTTTGTAATATGTGAAATGGCAAATTATTTTAGAAAACATATTAAAGTTTTCGTATTGATTAAATTATAGACTGGCGAGTGAGATCAGTGGGGCCCTAATTGCATAAAGTATGGACTCCAGGTCACTGAAAATAAAATTGAAATTGTAGAAAGTTTACTGCAAAAACAAAGAAAATAACAAGCAAAACCTGTATCTTATTAATGTCTCTAACGCTGCTTCCTAATAGAAGGATTTTACTCCTGTGAACTGAATTAATCAGCTAAATGCAGTGCTGCAAATCACAGGCACACACGCTTATGTAGAACGAGGTGCACCTTATTGTGGAGGTCTAATAATCATGTGGAGTTCACATCACCTAATTACCCAGCTGAGACAATCAGAGAGCAAAGGTATTTAAAGTCTAGAAGATGACTTCTCTGAGTGTGATTTGTCTTTTTACATCATGGAGAGCATTGTGCTTAAGTTTCAGCTCGGAGTATGGCTTGGGGTTTTGGGTTTTGTTTTGGCGCAGGATCAGAATAAATATTATGGATCAAAAGATGAGACTTTTCATAGATGCCAAGTTGGTGACTTTGCGAGAGTGCAGTGTGGAGAACCTGCTATTACTCGTGAGGATTGCGAAGCTCTCAACTGTTGCTTTGATCAGCAGTGCTATTATGCAACTGAAGGTGAGTTGTCCATGATTATTGTCTGTAGGTCTCATTGCATGCCTCCATGTTTGGTTCATGCTGCTTTTTGCAACAGTTACTGTCCACTGCCTCCGGGATGGTCAGTTCAAGGTTGTGGTGTCCAGAGCTTCCACCTTGCCTCCGCTTGACCTTGGATCTGTGAACTTGCTGGAGAGTCCCAGTGACGGTTCCTGTGGTCCTTTCGTTGCTTCTCCTGCTTTTGAGGTCTTTCAATTCCCAGTCTATGCCTGTGGAACCACAGTGCAGGTGGGTTATTCCCCTTAGAAATTAAACTCACTGCATTGTGCGGCTTTTCTTTACTAATGGCTTTACCCCTCCCCTCTTCAGGTGGAAGGGGATTATGTGATCTATGAGAACAAGATGTCAGCCACATATGATGTGGCAACTGGTCCTTTAGGCTCCATCACAAGGGACAGTGTATTTGAGTAAGTGGTGGGTTTAGGGCATGACTCATTTTCTGCGCTTGGGTTGCTGCTAACTTGTGGTTCTCCTACTCCAGGCTATCCTTCCAGTGCAGGTATCATGGCAGTGCTGTGGTTTCTTTGGTGGCTGAGGTGAATACAGTGCCTCCTCCCCTTCCAGTAGCTGCTCCAGGGCCCCTTCGTGTGGAGCTCAGGCTGGCTAGTGGTCAATGTGACTCCAAGGGAGCTAAAGGATGTGCTGATGGTAAAGCTTATTTATTAGAAATACTAAACAACCACCCCCCTCTATGGACTACTAACCTATATTCCCTGGTCTCTGTAGCTGACGTGTACAGTGACTACTACAGGGATGCGGACTACCCTGTGACCAAGGTGCTACGGGAACCTGTGTATGTGGAAGTGCGCATCTTGGAGAGGACTGACCCCAGTCTTGTCCTGCTTCTGGAACACTGCTGGGCTACGTCCACTTCCAGCCCCTTCAGTCTACCCCAGTGGAGCCTGTTGGTTGATGGGTAACTGGCTACCTGACTAGTCTTCCTACTCCATTCTTTAGCACCAGCCCCAGTACTGACTTGCTGTCTTTCCCCAGGTGCCCCTACCATGCTGACCCTTACCAGACCACCTTAGTTCCTGTAGATGGCTCCTCTGGACTTCCCTTCCCCTCCCACTACAAGCGCTTTACGGTGCAGATGTTTACCTTTGTGGATCCTGCGTCTTCCGTTCCACTGAATGAAATGGTATTCCATCAATTCAGTACCATTACAGCTTGATGTCCTGCTTAATCCAGCAGCCTCCAATCCTTTCTGCTTGTCTGTCCCCAGGTGTTTATTCACTGTAGTACAGAAGTTTGCCACCCCTCTGCTACTGACCGCTGTGAACAGCGATGCAGTGGAAAACAAAGTGAGTGGTGCTTGGAGTTGTAGTGCTAGCAGCTTCTAGGCTGAATTGGATGTGTACCGATTCCTACCTGTGGTTCCTTTATTCCAGGAAGGTCCATTGTTCCTGTAGGAAAGCGGTCCACTGAAGAGAAGGCTGTGGTTTCCAGTAAGGCAGTGATCCTGACCAATCCAGAGCCCCCAGCCTCAGGCCAGACGCTTCAGAGTGAAGGTGAAGGAGATTCCCCTGTAGGTATCATGGTGGCAGTGTGATTTGTGCTAATCTTTCCCTTTGTTTCCAGTGCCCCAGTCTTTCCTCGGTTATGGTCTCCTGGGAGTGGCTGCGTGCGTCTTGCTCGTCTCCACCCTGGCACTGGCTGTTGTATGTACTAAACCATCTAGGATGGAACCGAAGGTGTGAAATGTTGCAAATAAAGCTCTTATGGAACATGTATTTGATTCAGTCTGACTTTCTTGCATTTTGACTACTCTGGGGTAGTAGTTTTTGGGAATGGGGAGCTTGTCACTGTTTTTCATTATTATATTGCCCCTTGGATAAAGGAATGGAACACTTATTTTCCCTGTAAAGGAACGTCACTTGTAGCCACCCGCAACACAGTGGGGCAGACTCACAATAAAGTGCAACTATCAAAAGCAACAGCTCCTCCTCTGCCTCTGTCTTGAGCTGGCCAGTGTCACCAGGTAGTCAAACGGCCACAAGGACAAAGCTGCCCCAAGTCAACAGCGCAATGCCGATCTCCCAGATCACAGCTGATCCAAGCCCCGCTGACACACTAACTCCACCTCTGATTCTCCTCCGTGCGCACAGTCTCCGTTCAGTCTAATCCATTTGGCCTCCCTAGTTGTTGCGCCACTGCTTCCCTGTACTTTTCCTCTTTGGATGGGGAAAAAAAACACAGCAGTTGCATAAAATAATTTAAAGCTTGTATAGCATTGCTTTAGAATAGAGCTAGTTTAATTGGTGTGATCTGCGATAGGCAATATGTTATAACTGGGCCACATTCTGATATCAATACTTTAAAAGGCAGGCATTACTTTTGCAAGGTGGCATTAATGACTTGGACAGTGCTTTGTATGCAAGTATGAGTAACTTTGCATTTCCTTACATAAATGTTTTTGTGATGGCATTTTAAAAAAAAGGCTTGTAATATGTCCTGTTCATGTACTATAAGTTGTAGTTTTTACTTCTGGTTTATTTCCTGAAATCGGGAGCTGAGTACAGTTCTGTAAATGAGGGTGCTCCTGAATCTCCTCAACAAAACCCTTGAAATAAGGGTTTCATCCTGTGATTGTAAGTGCCCCCATTTGTCAGTCACCCACTCAAAAGCTTTTTGATGAAGTTGACTTATGCACCCCCAAAGAGGTTAAGGGCAGTGTTGTCAAGTCCACACTGAGTCTAGCGCTAAATTCTACCATGTTTATTTCCCAACTTAAATTGTATTTAATACTTTTTTTAAAGTCCTAGATGCATGTGTATAAGTTCCAGGCAGGGACCATTTGTATTTGTGCAAGCTGAGTTGAGTGCAATTTATACATGTATGTACGCCATATATGAACAGGTGAACAGACTGTAGCACTGTACTTGTTTCGTGCCAGTATACCAACATCATACAGTCAACGTTGAATATTTCGGAAATCGCGTCATTTGAGAACCCGCGTAAAAAGGTGCTCATGCGAGATTGATTTATTTTAAAATGCAAATTGCCGAATATGCATGCCTTATCATCCCCAGGATGGTTCTCTTCATACTCCTCGTGCTCATAGTAACCAAAACATATTATTCGTGAACTTTTTAAAATTTGGTTTCACGTCGCGTGGCGTGGAAAGCGCAACGATATGGTACACGGTACCAAAGATCTTTGACAGTATGTACACATGTACCCGACACTGCGCACGTTTCTGTTTACGTGTTAGGATACGGCGGCGCGGGTGTATATAATTGCAACGACTAGCGACACGCACTGAAATCCCTGCTGCGTCTCAGCGACACAGAAATCAATTATTCGAGACCTGACTGGACAACTAGACAACGTTTAGCCTTTTATCCACACTGACTGGCAAAAATAGTCACTTTGAACGACAAGACTAAAACAACGACAACAGCTAGCTTGGTGTACAGTTCAGTGGATACCATGTATCAGAAACGAAAGTATATTTAGTATGTCTATTTTATTGACTCGTACATTACAGAATAGGTATATTTTTGAGAACTGGACGAACTTTGCGAATCCTTCGTCAACCACGAAGGGTATAGGAGAAATTTTAAATTGTATAATGTTAAAAGAGGCTCAGTGTAATAACCAATTGAATTGAAATAAACCCTTACCCCCCCAAAAAATACAACAAATTTTCGTAAGCCCGCGCGTACGCAATTCGTTTACGTATGCAAATGTTTAGCCTTTGGCGCGGTACCACATGTTTCTTGCAAGGTGATGTTCGGCCCTTTTTGCGCATTGTTTTCTTGCTGGAATTCATGCGCATGTATGACTGTATGTATCAGTAACATGTCTAGTTTCACATGTGAAAGGGCTGTTATAGCGATAGTCGATCGCTCAGATCTTTTTAATCAAAAGAAATGAAAGTGCGCCGCTTCTTTGGGCGGCTGTGTATGCATGGTATGCGTGTAGAGCGCTGCTGCTGGGATGTGTATGCGTGTAGAGCGCTGCTGCTGGGATGTGTATGCATGTAGAGCGCTGCTGCTGGGATGTGTATGCATGTGTCTAGTGCAGTCTGGGTCTGTGTAGTGTGTACGCATGCACTGTCCAACGTTGCTGCAGGTATATAAACGCATATCGATCAGCGCGATCATAGCGCGTGTATAGCGATATGCATGCAGTGATGCACGCTCGCGATCTGTTCCTACTTGAGATGGGAATCGTTAGATTTTATTGATACCGATGCCATTATCGATCCGATTCTTTATCGATTCCTTAAATATAATTTGCTCCCAGGCTATTAAAAAATCAACTATTAGGCTAGGCTACTATTAGTATCGGGTGCTCATCTAAAATTGATCCAATGACATAATATTTATAAAGGATAAAGCATTCCTTTTTCATTCATATTTCTTAGTCATATCATGGAAAATATTTATCTGCTATATTTATGCCTGCACAGTGGCAGAGCATCCAATAAAACAGTCCAAATTGTATAATTCTGTAAATTGAGATGGCATTGTAAATGTAATTTGGCTTGATCAATACGAGTGCTTAAAAATATCAGACATCAAAGAAAATAAGAGACGCGAGAAGAGGATAAATGATCAGTTTAACGTTATGTCAAAATAAATGGCTAAAATATTGTTGTTTAACCGCTGCTCTGTGATTGGAATATTTAGGAGTTTCATTCTCTAACGAAGATCGCAAACTTTACTTTTGAGTTAGTTAAGCTCCTAGGCGTGTTTCATAAAGCTGCACCGTAACGTTTGCTTTGGTTTCTGTATTATCAGAACAGTTTCAACTCTCTCCATTCTCCCGTCTCATGTAGCATATACATTTACATAGAAGAAAGACGAGATCTTTAACGTTAACTGACCATTTTTTGGAGGCAAGCTGGCTCTTATTAACTGAAGATGACAAAGATAGAAGATTATCATTTAGCCAGAGGTGGAAATCCAGGGGACATAAAGTAAAAGTCCTACCGTGCGTTTCTTCCACCCATAGACTCAGCCAGCTGATTTCACTAATTAGTTTTACCTCCTCGCTGAAGAATTATGTTAATTATCAAATCCAGATGATTGGAGCAAAATACTGGGAAGGACTTTTACTTTATGTCCCCTGGATTTCCACCTCTGCATTTAGCTCATTTAGGTTAGTTATTCGCTTTCCAAATCTACTCATCTGTGCGTGACCAAGCAGGAAATCGTTGTCAGATTATCCTACCACCAATCAAAACACTGTAGTTTTACACTTGTAGTTATAGCTCCCGAGGCAAGTCCACACACTCCACAAATCTGTTGAATAGTTGATAAGACGGATCACAAAATTGAGAGCTTACGCGAACACATTTTATATAGATTTTTAAATGATAGTAGCTTAAATTAGTTTTCAAAAAATAACGTTTACATTTAGTTTTTTACGATTGCTTTTACTCATTTTGCACAAAGTTTCAATGTGCAAAACTCTTAACAGAGAATGCTATTCTGCTCATTTTGGGTTCAAAATGTAATATAGCATGCAAAATAAAAATACCTGTGTCAAATCAGAGAACATTATATCCAAATGTTTATAACAGCACCAGAACATTGGATATGTTCATCGTTGAAGTTTAATTATTGGTGCATTTCCAAATACAACGGCCATTATCAAATAATGCTGTCAAACACAAAATAATTGCCATCAAAAAAGACTATGCAAGGGTCATTTCCTCATAAGTACTTGGAATGATGTACAACAAGCATCCCTTGTGATAGACTGCAGTATATATATATATATATATATATATATATATATATAGCTTGTGTTTTTATGGAAGACAAACTAAATATTAGATTGCAGTAGGTGACTGTATATGATGTTTAATCATTGAAAACAAATCATACAGTAATGCAGTAAACCCAAGTGTATTTTACAGTAAAAGCAAAAACAACAGTAACAGCAAAAACAGTAAAAAAAAAAAAAAAAATGCATTTCAGTGCTTAAGCAGCATTTGGCCACAGCATTTCATCTACGTCGCATCTGATGTCTTCATTTGCAAGGCAGCGTTGGTAAAATCTTCGGGAGTGTCTTATCCACCCCTGGCACTGCTGGGCTGTAATGTCATCGCACGCCTCATCCATGGCCTGAAAGAGTGTCGCCTGCTCATACAGACGCCGATCATACACCTTCCACCTCCTCTATGGGGTTTAGAAAGGGGGAGTAAGGTGGAAGGAATTGTGATCGGAACTCTGGATGGGCTGTAAACCAGTCTCGCACAGCCAATGCACGATGGAAGTTTACATTGTCCCAGACAATGATGAACACCATCTGAGCATTTGGCTGTACGAGACGATAGTACAGCCCCTCCAGAAAATGTATGAGGCGCATGGAGTTGTATGCCCCCAGCAAAAGGTCACGAGCCTCAACTCTATTGCGGGAAATGACAGCACACACTGAGATGTTGGCTCCACGCTGTGGCATTTTATGTAGTGGTGAAGGGATTATCAATTGTGTTGCAATGCTACTCACCTGGGCAAGGTTGTTGGAAGTACTGAGACATGACTACAAACACATGTTGAATTGATTTAGTGATCTGCATTTGTATTAACAGTTTTGCACTTTGTATGTCAGCATAGGATGTAATGTCTTAGAGTACGAATTTTGAAAGTCAGTTTGGCACTTTGCATTTTGAGTTTTGTACATTGAAATTCTGCTGTGCAAAATGAGTCAAAGCAATCGTAAAAAACTGTAATAGACCATTTTTAGACGGAGCGCCTAACTCTGCATGCCAGCATGCGCTGACTGAATGAAAAACGACAGCGCGCATGACGTGACGCTGTTTTTTATGTGTAGCTGTCAGAAATTCATGCTGGAATCGATAAGAGAATTGATATGCCCGAAGGCGAACGAGTCCAAGGATTCCCATCCCTAGTTCCTGCAGACATGATACAATACATTTTCAAGTAAGTTTAAAAAATAGGGCACAAATCTAAAGTAATTGAAACAGAAAACAAGGGAAATGATGGGAACAATATGAGTCCAATTTGTGGGCCTCGATTCGGCCTCGACCCGAGTCATCGAGTCCGGAAGGGTCGAGGCCGAGTCTGAGTCCTTTCCGAGGCTTTTAAAAACGGCCTCGAGACCTCCAACACTGGTTAAGGGATCGTATTCGGTCACGGCCCAGGGCTCAGGAGGTAAAAGTCCCACCATGTATTTCTTCCACCCATGAACTCAGCCAGCTGATTCCACAAGTTAGTTACAACTTCTGGCTGAAGAATTGTGGCAGTTAGCAAATCAACATGAGAACAAAATAGTCAGGAGCTTCTACTTTCTGAACCTGGAATTTACACTTTTATTCAATTGTAAAAAGCTATTAATTGTTGATAGAAAATTTAAAGATGAAGGCCACATGCCAAAAATGCATACACGTCATTTTGAATAAATGTCCCATATTCACATCCACAGAATTCGAATCAGTCCAATGAATTAAACTTTAGTTTTTTGTAATATGCTAAATGGCAAATTATTTTATAAAACATTAAATTTTTCGTATTGATTAAATTATATACTGGTGAGTGAGATAAGTGGGGTCCCAACTGCATAAAGTATGGACTCCAGGTCACTGAAAATAAAATAGAAATTGTGGAAAGTTTCCTGCAAAAACAGAAAATAACAAGCAAAACCTGTATCTTATTAATGTCTCTAATAGAAAAATATCAAATAACTTCATGTTTTTCACAATTGATAAAGACATTGGACTGAATTAAATCAACATTTGTCCTTAATTTTGACTTGCAAATTAACTCGTGTTTCTTTTTTTAAATACAAACACAGATTAGCGAGTTTCAGAACATCTGTTCTAGAACAATCCACTCCGTGTGATAATTTGTTAAATAGATGGATAGGACTAAGACCATTATTACAGGCCTCTATCAAAATTATTGTCATTTTTAAATCACAAAAAATAACATGTTTTATATTCAACATGGCAGATCTTGATTGTGTTGAGGCTGCTTCCTAATAGAAGGATTTTACTCCTGTGAACTGAATTAATGAGGTAAATGCAGTGCTGCAAATCACAGACACACACGCTTATGTAGAACGAGGTGCACCTTATTGTGGAGGTCTAATAATCATGTGGAGTTCACATCACCTAATTACCCAGCTGAGACAATCAGAGAGCAAAGGTATTTAAAGTCTAGAAGATGGCTTCTCTGAGTGTGATTTGTCTTTTTACATCATGGAGAGCATTGTGCTTAAGTTTCAGCTTGGAGTATGGCTTGGGGTTTTTGGCTTTGTTTTGGCGCAGGATCAGAATAAATATTATGGATCAAAAGATGATACTTTTCATAGATGCCAAGTTGGTGACTTTGCGAGAGTGCCGTGTGGAGAACCTGCTATTACTCGTGAGGATTGCGAAGCTCTCAACTGTTGCTTTGATCAGCAGTGCTATTATGCAACTGAAGGTGAGTTGTCCATGATTATTGTCTGCAGGTCTCATTGCACGCCTCCATGTTTGGTTCATGCTGCTTTTTGCTACAGTTACCGTCCACTGCCTCCGGGATGGTCAGTTCAAGGTTGTGGTGTCCAGAGCTTCCACCTTGCCTCCGCTTGACCTTGGATCTGTGAACCTGCTGGAGGGTCCCAGTGACGGTTCCTGTGGTCCTTTCGTTGCGTCTCCTGCTTTTGAGGTCTTTCAATTCCCAGTCAGTGCCTGTGGAACCACAGTGCAGGTGGGTTATTCCCCTTAGAAATTAAACTCACTTTGTGTGGCTTTTCTGTACTAATCGCTTGACCCCTCCTCTCTTCAGGTGGAAGGGGATTATGTGATCTATGAGAACAAGATGTCAGCCATATATGATGTGGCTACTGGTCCTTTAGGCTCCATCACAAGGGACAGTGTATTTGAGTAAGTGATGGTTTTATGGCATGAACCATTTTCTGCGCTTTTGTTGCTGCTAACTCGTGGTTCTCCTACTGTAGGCTATCCTTCCAGTGCAGGTATCATGGCAGTGCTGTGGTTTCTTTGGTGGCAGAGGTGAATACAGTGCCTCCTCCCCTTCCAGTAGCTGCTCCAGGGCCCCTTCGTGTGGAGCTCAGGCTGGCTAGTGGTCAATGTGACTCCAAGGGAGCTAAAGGATGTGCTGATGGTAAAGCTTATTTATTAGAAATACTAAACAACCACCCCCCTCTATGGACTACTAACCTATATTCCCTGGTCTCTGTAGCTGACGTGTACAGTGACTACTACAGGGATGCGGACTACCCTGTGACCAAGGTGCTACGGGAACCTGTGTATGTGGAAGTGCGCATCTTGGAGAGGACTGACCCCAGTCTTGTCCTGCTTCTGGAACACTGCTGGGCTACGTCCACCTCCAGCCCCTTCAGCCTACCCCAGTGGAGCTTATTGGTTGATGGGTAACTGGCTACCTGACTAGTAGTATTCCTTCTCCATTCTTTAGCACCCCCCAGTACTGAATTGGTGTCTTTCCCCAGGTGCCCCTACCATGCCGACCCTTACCAGACCACCTTAGTTCCTGTAGATGGCTCCTCTGGACTTCCCTTCCCCACCCACTACAAGCGCTTTATGGTGCAGATGTTTACCTTTGTGGATCCTGCGTCTTCCGTTCCACTGAATGAAATGGTATTCCATCAATTCAGTACATTACAGCTTGGGACATCCTGCTTAATCCATCAGCCTCCAATCCTTTCTGCTTGTCTGTCCCCAGGTGTTTATCCACTGTAGTACAGAAGTTTGCCACCCCTCTGCTACTGACCGCTGTGAACAGCGATGCAGTGGAAAACAAAGTGAGTGGTGCTGGGAGTTGTATTGCTTGTGGCTTCTAGGCCGAATTGGATGTGTACTGATTCCTACCTGTGGTTTCTCTATTCCAGGAAGGTCCATTGTTCCTGTAGGAAAGCGGTCCACTGAAGAGAAGGCTGTGGTTTCCAGTAAGGCAGTGATCCTGACCAATCCAGAGCCCCCAGCCTCAGGCCAGACGCTTCAGAGTGAAGGTGAAGGAGATTCCCCTGTAGGTATCATGGTGGCAGTGTGATCTGTGCTAATCTTTCCCCTTGTTTCCAGTGCCCCAGTCTTTCCTCGGTTACGGTCTCCTGGGAGTGGCTGCATGTGTCTTGTTCGTCTCCACCCTGGCACTGGCTGTTGTATGTACTAAACCATCTAGGATGGAACCGAAGGTGTGAAATGTTACAAATAAAGCTCTTATGGAAATTGTATTTGATTCAGTCTGACTCTTGCATTTTGACTACCCTTGGGTTCTCCAAGAGAAATGTCAACTCGGCCACTTCCTGTTGCATCTAGAATCCTGATTTCCCGACTTGATCATCTGACAAGGTGTTAATGAGGACCTTACTGGTGGGAAACTTATAAACCATAAATCTGACACCACATGAATGCAGCATAACTGGTGTTTAAGCCGATACCCTCTTCTGAATTTTCATAATTATTGGTACAATAAGATTTTTATAAAACCATTTTCTTGAAGAGGAAATCTACGTTATGCCATCAATTTCAATTATGGTTTATTTATAGATTAAATTATATCTGAACAAAATCTTTCAATTTAAAAATGCTAAGTTACTCACACAGCCTACAAAGCACTGTCCTTAATTACTCTTTGCAAATACTATGCTTTTAAAAGTATTGATATCAAAATGTGGCCAAGTTGCAACAAACAATATTACCAATCGCTGCTCACGCTAAACTAGCTCTATTCCAAAGCAATGCTATCCAATCTTTCCTAGATTATTTAATGTAACTAGGCCCTGTGTTTTAATTTTACCATCAAGAGAATGGTCAATAAAACTGCCACATCAAACTAAGAATCATTTATAGTGGAAATAATCTGAATCAGATGTGTTACACTTGTGAAAAAGAGAAATCACTGGACAACAGGGTATGTTTGAACAATTGTCTGCATCCAGTGCTTTGGGTCTAAGCACAGCCTGACTAAAATTCAGTAATGTTTTAAATATTTGTATTTGAATAGAAACCTGTGTGGTCCTACAGAGCTTAGGCATTCTTCTGTTGATAATTGTGTTCACAAAACATTGCTATTTGACATAACATACAATGGGGGAAATAAGTATTGGACACGTCAACACTTATCAAACATATTTCCAATGTAGCTATTCACATGAGATGTTGACCAGACATTGGTATTAACTCAATAAAACTACACAGCTAAAGAAATTGTAACGTTCCAATTCTTTAAAAAAGTTATGTGCAATAAAGTGAAATGACACAGGAAAAAAGTATTGAACACGCTAAATTAAATGTGGTAGAAAAGCCATATTTTTTATATTTGGTTGCATATCCTTTGCATGCCATGACTTTAGGATGTCTGTGACCCAACAACATCAAAAGGCTCTTGATATCTTATTTGCTGGTACTCTTACAAGCGATACTATAACAGCTCTGCATTTGAATGGATCTCTATGGGAATTGGGGGGTGAGACAAGATTTAGCTGTAAATTACACTGGAACAGTATAGAACACATGGTTGGCTAAGTGGCTCTAAGTCATCAAGGGTCTGATGTATTAAACAAGCCTTTAACCATCACTCTGCTGCCAGAAATAAAGTAGATATGGAAGGATCACTTTAAGGGTTGTTTCTCCTGACAGATTTTCCTATTGAACTCTATGGGAAAATAAGTCAGGAGAAGAAACCCTTCAAGTTATCCATCCATATCTACTGTATTTCTGGCAGCAGAGTGATGGTTAAAGGCTTGTTTAATACATCAGACCCTTGATGACTTAGAGCCACTTAGCCTACCATGTGTTCTATACTGTTCCAGTGTAATTTACAGCTAAATCTTGTCTCACCCCCCTAACCCTAACCCTATGTGCCCTGTCCACTGTCTTTGCAAGCAGTGTGCGAAAGAAATTCCGCCAAACTCTTTCCAAACTAGTGAGAAAGTAGTTCGTAATATGTTTTTATTTTTTTATTGAGAATATCAATCAGTTAACATATGACGATTGTTACAAAGTGTAGATTATGAATGAAGATAGAATTAACAAAAATAAAAAAAGAGTATTTTGTAATATGAACCTATATTATACCATAGATACCATACCATAGGTTCATCCTGGTATTTTAAGTGCCACCATTTGTGAGAAAAAGTCGACCACTCAAAAGCTTTTTGACAAAGTGGACTCAAATATGCGCCCTCAAATGGGTGTAGGGGTCGTATTCGGACACGGCCAAAAGCTCTTTGACGAAGTGGAGTCAAATATGCGCCCTCAAACGGGTGTTGGGGTTGTATTCGGACACAGCCCATGTATTTCTTCTACCCATGAACTCAGCCAGCTGATTTCACCAATTAGTTTCCACTTCTGGCTGAAGAATTGTGGCAGTTAGCAAATCGAGGTGATTAGAATAAAATAGTCAGAAGCTTCTACTTTCTGAACCTGGATTTTCCACTTTTGTTGAATTGTAAAAATCTGTTTATTCGGTAACACTTTACAATAAGGGAACACACCTCATGCCTGAACTAATGCATGACTCATCATGATTTAATGCATGAATTAATGCATGATGTATCATGAACTCTGTGTGGCTCAATATTAATAAACGATCAAGCCATTATTAATTCATGTGATTACTGTACAATGCATCATCAATTAATGAACATTAACTCATAGTTAAGTCATACATTAAGTAACATGTCATCAAAGTAGCTGCAAAGCAGTTAGGTAGACAAAAGCTTCTCAGACAATCAGTGGTGAATTTATCCATTTTGGGGCCCCCAAAACTCCTCCTGACAGCGTGCTGACAAAGCTGTTCGCTTAAAGGACAATTCTGCCAGTGTGGCTTCTAAGCCCCCTCCCCCCTCCTATCATTTACCTGTGGAAAGGCTTTTCCTTTGTGCAAATGGTGACAGTAATATCAAATGTTTTATGTTATGTTAATTTATCGTAGAAAGTGCATAATTAGTAGTTATGTTCAATGATAGCCTATATTCGCCAATATTCAGTCATTCAGACTATGCTTCTGGGTGACCCCTACAGTAGCCCTATATCTAATATGTCATAAGAAAATCACGCTTAATAGATTTGATGGTGGTCTTTGTAATTATTATGGAGTCAATGTGTGTGGATTATGACAGCCATTCATCTGTTTTAGAGAATGAGTACTTTGTACTTATTTTTCAATGATATAGTTACCAATACTCAAGGTTAATATATACGCTATTTTTTAGAAAAATTGGGTCAGGGTTGAGTGCGATACCCCAAAAACATCCAGTAAGTGGCAGTTCTGAGAGCAGAAACAACCTTGTTAATGATAGGTCAGAGGAGAATGGTCAGACACATTCAAGCTAACAGAAAGGCCAAAAAATAAAAATGAACAACAGTGGTGAGCGCAGAGTATTATCACTGTATTATCAGAGTATTATCAGTGAATGCATGTGTTGAACCCTGAAAGGGATGGGCTGCAGCAACAGAAGATTAGATAATACTAGGTAGGTATTCCTAATACAGTAAATACTGAGTGTAAATTGTAAGGAGTTCACCATTTATCATTACATTTCATCATTATTTCACACATGCGATCACCATTACTTCCTAAGTACTTGGCTGACTTGTGTCCCTCTAAGTAAAGTCATGGCATGATACTCATTTGTAAATGATTACTTAATGTAGATTGATAGGAGGCAAGCATTTGTTAACCATGAGTCCATCATTACTTTATTATGAGTTCAATGAATTGTGACCCTTCAAGTAAAGTCACACACGATTCTTCATATAGTAATGATTACCCCATCATCACATCACTATTACTTAATAAATAGCTCAATGATTTCTGCACCCTTGAAAACCTAATATTAAAATAAACCAGTCAAAAGTCGTCCAAATAGAATATCAATGTTTTATTAATTATACATGTGGAACACAATTTATTAAGACATTCAAAAGGACCTCACTCCCATTTCCTCTCAGTCGCCATATCTGATTTTCATAAATCCCCTTAGCCCTCTCTATATTTTGTGTATGTCCCCCACTGTTAGGATCAATAAAGCTCCTGCTGTGGTTAACAATGAAATGTGTGTATCCGGCAGTGGCAACGCCACTGATCACTTATTATTGTGGTCCCCCGATGAACGTGTCTTCAAAATTTGGGAGCAGTCTTCACCAGTCTCAGAACTGGCCATTTCCTCTGATACCTCAAAATCCCCAAAACCCATTTCCGCCTCCTCCATGTCCTGCCATATCTCCCACGACCCTACTGTTAAAAGAAGATCATTTACAAATCAAAACTAGAATGGCACTCAGAGAGATAGACACCAAAAAAAAAGTGGGCAAAGCACTGAACTCTATGATATTGAACGGACTTAACTGCTTGCTTCTATTGCCGAAGTTACAGCAACCAATATGGCTTCCAGTGCACTGCACCTCTCAATTTCCGCTTGGGCTATAATTTAGAAACCCCTGCCTTTTTCTACCAAAACTAAAAGGTTAACAGTCATATATTAAAACCAGGTATATCCACAATACATATAAGAATAATAATCAATGCGTGATTATACTTGACACGATACAAAGCTAGTTGTTGTTTTACTCATCGGAGATTACTCTGGTTGGTCTTCTTGAACACGTGATGACTAGCTGACAGATCAGTATGAAAAGGTTGAACTACATGTAGGTTTATTACGACATCATGTAAAGTAGTTGAATCTAATTCAGTTCAATATTTTTTTTTTGTCCGAGATCACCAAAATAAAGTTAAGGAGTTTTCTTGCACACTGAATATGCACGCACAGATAGGAGGCAAAAGATCACATCAATCACCAGAGACCGTTTTAACACACACACACACACACATTTCTGGTGCTGAAGGATAACTAAGTTAGGCTACTGTACATGCTCCTCGCAAAATCTAATTATTTCAATAAGTCCAGTCCTGAGCTCACATGACAGGGTAACGTTAGATACGTACAAATTTTACTCCGAAAAGGACATTTCTAAGGGAATTATGCAATTTAACATTTGCCTAACTAGCTACTGTTACAGTTAGCAGCAATATGCAAATCCTTGTGTGTTCTAATACTAATGCCACTGAACTAGCCTAAATAAATTGGACATTGGCAAGCCAGCAAGCAAAATTACAAGTGATAGTAGGCCTCATAGCAGCTAGTGTGCTAGCTATTTGTGTCTGAGATTGATTCGCTGCTACGTCAATTTTTTTTGCAAACATAGCCAACATTGAACACATTTACAATGAGCTAACTAGCTACATAAACTACTTACCGGAATTTAACATTCATGTAGTTTAAAAGGGTTAAAAGCATTCGGTTTTGTCTAGGATCTTCTGCAGCGCATTCACATTTGCTAGCTGGATTCATACCATAGACAGTCTGTAGAAAGTAGATCCATACCACAGAGTTCTGTCAAACATTTTAGATATATGACAAGTTACAAAAATGACGCTTTTCCCCACTGGATGTTTTGAAGTGATCAGGCATCCGCAGTAGTGTTTTCAGTTAGCTTAGCAACTAAAGTTACATAACGTATGCTTAGAATGACGCGCATCTGCCCGTCGCTAGGCGGTTTTAAAGTTGGTTTTCATAAGCGAACTGTTTTGTAAAAACTCCATTGACTTCAATTCATTCAACGAGCGCCTGTTGTCTGTCTAATAGATTCTATTAGTTTCCGTGGAAGTTCGAACTACGGTACATTACGGTTGTGGTTCTTGTATACGGAAAGCTAAATGCGACAAAAGTCACAAACGGGTTATCTGGATTGTAAAAAATAAAAACGCTTTTAATAATTTCCTTAGCCTCCAATCAGTCGATAAAATAAAAAAATAAAAAAACATTTATTTTATTCTTCCATTTATAATTTACTTCCTATTTTTACGGTCCTAGCATGCGTGAAATTGTAGGCTACATTAATCATTATTGTACCCGTTCCCTAATTACATTACATTACATTATAGGCATTTAGCAGACGCTCTTATCCAGAGCGACTTACAGAGCATTTATTTTGCATTTATGCATAGTATCCATTGATACAGCTGGATATATACTGAAGCAATGCAGGTGAAGTACCTTGCTCAAGGGTACAACGGCTGTGTCCAACCTGGGAATCGAACCGGCAACCTTTCGGTTACAAACCCAGTTCCTTAACCATTATACCACACTGCCGCCCTAATCAGAGTCATATGTTGAGTGAGTCATATATTGACCAACCATAGTCTTTTGTTGGCTGTACGATAAGTAAAACATCAATACTATATATTTGTTATTGTTTCAAGTAAAATCATGGATTGATTATTCTGTATTATGGTATAACTCGGTTGAAAATATGACTAAAGCACCATAGTTTTAGTAGAAACATATTATAAGTAGGAGTAGGGTTCACCCAACATCCTATTAGTCTGAATTATTGAATATTGCAAATAGGCTAATATTGAAAAATAATGACGAATTATACATTTCCTAAGATAAATTTAATTAAAATAACATAAAGCATGTGATATTGTAAGCCGCACAGATCTTGGGGGGGGGGGGGGGGTTGTTATAAAAATGGGTGATTTATAAAAATCAGAATTTTTGTTGTTTTAAAAGTGAACAGCTTTGTCAGCACAGGAGGAGTTTTGGGCCCCAAAATTGATAAATCCACCACTGATGGTCTGAGAAGCTTTTGTCTCCGTAACGGGTTTGCAGCTACTTTGATGACATGTTACTTCATGTATGACTTAACTGTGAGTTAATGTTCATTAATTGATGATAAATTAAGTGTAAAGTAATCACATGAATTAATAATGCCTTGATCATTTATTAATATTGAGCCACACAGAGTTCATGAGAGATCATGCATTAATTCATGCATTAAATCATGATGAGTCATGCATTAGTTAAGGCATGAGTTGTGTTCCCTTATTGTAAAGTGTTACCGTTTATTCTTTTTAGAAATTTTTAACATTTAAACCACATGCCAGAAATACATACACGTCATGTTCAATAAATGTCCCATATTTACATCTCCAGAATTTGAATCAGTCTGATTAATTAAACCTTTTTTGTAATATGCTAAATGGCGAATTCTTTTTTTGAACGTATTAAATTTTTAGTTTTGATTAAATTATAGACTGGCGAGTGAGATCAGTGGGGTCCTAACTGCATAAAGTATGGACTCCAGGTCACTAAAAATAAAATAAAAATTGTGGAAAAGTTTACTGCAAAGACAAAGAAAATAACAAGCAAAACCTGTATTTTATTAATGTCTCTAACGGAAAAATATAACATAGCTTCATGTTTTTGAAAATTGATCAAGACATCGGCCTGGATTCAATCAACATTTGTCCTTAATTTTGACTTGCACATTAACTCAAGTGTTTCTTTTTTTCAATGCAAACACAGATTCAAAGTTTCAGAACATCTGTTTTAGAACAATCCACTCAGTGTGATAATTTGTTAAATAGATGGATAGGACTAAGACCATTATTACAGGCCTCTATCAAAATTATTGTAATTTTTAAATCACAATAAATAACCTGTTTTATATTCAACATGGCAGATCTTGATTGGGTTGAGGCTGCTTCCTAATAGAAGGATTTTACTCCTGTGAACTGAATTAATCAGGTAAATGCAGTGCTGCAAATCACAGACACACACGCTTAGGTAGAACGAGGTGCACCTTATTGTGGAGGTCTAATCATCAT
Source organism: Ilyophis sp. 1 JC-2022 (assembly GCA_022702515.1). Lineage (NCBI taxonomy): Eukaryota > Metazoa > Chordata > Actinopteri > Anguilliformes > Synaphobranchidae > Ilyophis > Ilyophis sp. 1 JC-2022. The sequence continues at coordinate 112,633,277 of CM040394.1, read as the reverse complement.
GTGGAGTTCACATCACCTAATTACCCAGCTGAGACAATCAGAGAGCAAAGGTATTTAAAGTCTAGAAGATGGCTTCTCTGAGTGTGATTTGACTTTTTACATCATGGAGAGCATTGTGCTTAAGTTTCAGCTCGGAGTATGGCTTGGGGTTTTGGGCTTTGTTTTGGCGCAAGATCAGACTAAATATTATGGATCAAAAGATGATACTTTTCATAGATGCCAAGTTGGTGACACTGCGAGAGTGCCATGTGGAGAACCTGCTATTACTCGTGAGGATTGCGAAGCTCTCAACTGTTGCTTTGATCAGCAGTGCTATTATGCAACTGAAGGTGAGTTGTCCATGATTATTGTCTGCAGGTCTCATTGCATGCCTCAGTGTTTGGTTCATGCTGCTTTTTGCTACAGTTACCGTCCACTGCCTCCGGGATGGTCAGTTCAAGGTTGTGGTGTCCAGAGCTTCCACCTTGCCTCCGCTTGACCTTGGATCTGTGAACTTGCTGGAGGGTCCCAGTGATGGTTCCTGTGGTCCTTTCGTTGCGTCTCCTGCTTTTGAGGTCTTTCAATTCCCAGTCTATGCCTGTGGAACCACAGTGCAGGTGGGTTATTCCCCTTAGAAATTAAACTACTGCATTGTGTGGCCTTTCTGTACTAATCGCTTTACCCCTCCCCTCTTCAGGTGGAAGGGGATTATGTGATCTATGAGAACAAGATGTCAGCCACATATGATGTGGCTACTGGTCCTTTAGGCTCCATCACAAGGGACAGTGTATTTGAGTAAGTGGTGGGTTTAGGGCATGACTCATTTTCTGCGCTTGGGTTGCTGCTAACTCGTGGTTCTCCTTCTCCAGGCTATCCTTCCAGTGCAGGTATCATGGCAGTGCTGTGGTTTCTTTGGTGGCTGAGGTGAATACAGTGCCTCCTCCCCTTCCAGTAGCTGCTCCAGGGCCCCTTCGTGTGGAGCTCAGGCTGGCTAGTGGTCAATGCGACTCAAAGGGAGCTAAAGGATGTGCTGATGGTAAAGCTATAATTTATTAGAAATACTAAACCACCCCTCTATGGACTACTAATCTATGTTCCCTGGTCTCTGTAGCTGACGTGTACAGTGACTACTACAGGGATGCGGACTACCCTGTGACCAAGGTGCTACGGGAACCTGTGTATGTGGAAGTGCGCGTCTTGGAGAGGACTGACCCCAGTCTTGTCCTGCTTCTGGAACACTGCTGGGCTACGTCCACCTCCAGCCCCTTCAGCCTACCCCAGTGGAGCTTATTGGTTGATGGGTAACTGGCTACCTAACTAGTCTTCCTGCTCCATTCTTTAGCACCCCCAGTACTGAATTGGTGTCTTTCCCCAGGTGCCCCTACCATGCTGACCCTTACCAGACCACCTTGGTTCCTGTAGATGGCTCCTCTGGACTTCCCTTCCCCACCCACTACAAGCGCTTTATGGTGCAGATGTTTACCTTTGTGGATCCTGCGTCTTCCGTTCCACTGAATGAAATGGTATTCCATCAATTCAGTACATTACAGCTTGGGACATCCTGCTTAATCCATCAGCCTCCAATCCTTTCTGCTTGTCTGTCCCCAGGTGTTTATCCACTGTAGTACAGAAGTTTGCCACCCCTCTGCTACTGACCGCTGTGAACAGCGATGCAGTGGAAAACAAAGTGAGTGGTCCTGGGAATTGTAGTGCTAGCAGCTTCTAGGCTGAATTGGATGTGTACTGATTCCTACCTGTGGTTCCTTTATTCCAGGAAGGTCCATTGTTCCTGTAGGAAAGCGGTCCACTGAAGAGATGGCTGTGGTTTCCAGTAAGGCAGTGATCCTGACCAATCCAGAGCCCCCAGCCTCAGGCCAGACGCTTCAGAGTGAAGGTGAGGGAGATTCCCCTGTAGGTATTGTGGTGGCAGTGTGATTTGTGCTAATCTTTCCCTTTGTTTCCAGTGCCCCAGTCTTTCCTTGGTTACGGTCTCCTGGGAGTGGCTGCATGCGTCTTGCTCGTCTCCACCCTGGCACTGGCTGTTGTATGTACTAAACCATCTAGGATGGAACCGAAGGTGTGAAATGTTACAAATAAAGCTCTTATGGAAAATGTATTTGATTCAGTCTGACTTTCTTGCATTTTGACTACCCTTGGGTTGTGCTTTATGGGGGCTGGGGAGCTTGCCACAACCTTGTCCCATAGTTCTGCCTCAGTATTCAATTGGCTGCTAATGGTGATGCTAGAATGTAATTGTCCCAGACTAGTTAACTGGCTATGGGCCCTGTTAACAAGAAATCACCTCCAACCATTCATCTGTAGATTACTTGACACTCAATGCCTGTTTCTGTACTCGGTGTTATGTTGGCTAGTTATTTGAGCACAAGTGATTGCTGAAGTTGGTTTCTTATGTTGACACGTGTCTGCGCACAGCTAGGAGGCAGTAAGGCTTGAAACTGACCATGTTTACGTGCTGTAAGGTCTGAAGATCTCGTGTGAAATGAGCTCAATAGTCAAACTTTTAGTCCAATTTTCTAGACTAGTAATCAAATGGCTGGTTATAGCAAGCAATCTTTAGGTATTTCACAGGGTTAAGAATGTAAACTCTGGTGTTTAAGCCTATACCCTCTTCTGAAGTTTCATAATTATTGGTACAATAAGATTTGTATAAATCCAGTGTTGAAGGAAGAGAATGTAAGGTATGCCACCAATTTCAACATTTTTTTTTTATAGATTAAATGGCTCTAATCTGACCAATGTTTAACTTTAAAAAAAGTTACTCATGCATAGCCTACAAAGAAGTCATTAGTTACACTGCAAATACACTGCTCAAAGAAATTAAGGGAACACTTAAATCACGAATCTCAAACAAAATATTCAAGTTAAAAATCTATTGATTTCATTGTTTAACTTGTCAAACAAAATGATGTAAGAACAGTCAATGGAAACCAAGGCCATTAACCCATTGAGGGCTGGATTCAAAATCACACCGAAAATCAAAGTGAAAAATTGAGATAGGCTGATGCAACTCGTGTGAATTTCATCACAACTCATAATGTGGCTCAGTAGTGTGCATGTCCCCCACGTGCCTGTATGCACTCTCAACAACGTCTGGGCATGCTCCTGATGAGACGGCGGATAGTGTACGGGGGATTTCCTCCCAGACCTGGATCAGGGCATCAGTGAGCTCCTGGACAATCTGTGGCGCTACTTGGCGACGGATGCACCGAGACATAACGTCCCAGACGTGCTCAATTGGATTCAGGTCTGGTGAACGTGAGGGCCAGTCAATGGCATCAATGCCTTCGTCATCCAAGAACTGCCTACACACTGGATTCGGATCCGATTTAAGAAAGGGGAGGTCGTAATTATATTCCCTCGCTCCCTCGTTTATCCTCCCTTCCACCAAGGGTATAAAATGCAAGCTTCCAGCAAGAAGGGATTCCCACAATGCAATGCTCCAGATGAAAAAGGTGGGCGGTCACCACAGAACTATGTGGCGGTCACATTTCAACTATAGTGTTGTACTTCCGAAATGTTGCAAGGGCGGTTCGGTTAAGTTTTTGTTTGTTTCTCGTCAATCCTCCTTGCAGAGCACCTTTTAAGTTTGCTTGCTGCACGTAGCAAACTGCGTCACAAGATAGCTCCCTCGAGGGAAGACAGCAAGGGAAGGGAGCATGTTAAATTGGATTTGAACGAACCCCTGGTCTTAGCCCCTTGATTGGGATGCACCCTTAGAGTATATAATGCAGAGACAGCAATGCCAATAGAAACCAACGGGGAGCACATCCCAACCAGGAAGTTTTAATTTTGCGCTCATCTCACATGCGCAGTTGTGTCAAGTCACATGTACAACAAGGAAGGCGCAGATAGGCCAAAATAAATAATACAAAAAAATATATCTTTCTCTGTGCAGTAAAAATTTAAAAAATGACTACGAAAAAATGATATATGATTTTTTAAAAGAAATATAATGCACAGTTAACATCATTATATTAATGAAAATATTTTTAATTTGCTGTCAAAAATGAATGGAGCCCAATGGGGAAACTGGCTTTTTGAGCGCAAATCATAGATATCAGCAGAGGGCGACATTATATCTGGTGCTGAGGTTGAGAGCCGAAGGCCATGACTGAATACGACCCCTGTTCCCTGTCCACTCAGACCCCTGTCTCTATGTGCCCTGCCACTGTCCCCTCACTTTGCAAGCAGTGTGCGAAAGAAATCCCGCAAAACTCTTTCCAAACTAATGAGGAAGTAGGTTGTAATATATATATTTTTTATTTTTTTTATTGAGAATATCAATCAGTTAACATATGACGATTGTTACAAAGTGTAGATTATGAATGAAGATAGAATAATAAAAAAAGAGTAGTTTCTAATATGAATCTTGTACCGTATATATGCATATACGCTCAACGTCTTTACTTCCGGGTTACTTACTGAAATTGTCGGATGAGTGCACCGTTCTGCAGATGAGTGTGCTCCTGAATTCCCTCAACAAAACCCCGGAAATAAAGGGTTCATCCTGGGCTGCATTCCAATCCCATATTTTTACTGCTTGCATCTTTTCCTCGGTCCTTTCCTCGCTCATTAGCTCCACCCAGTGGAGGCCATAAGGAAAGGATCCAAGGATCACATACGAGGACGCAGCAACCGAGGCAACATGAATTAAGCAAATGGAACGTCCTTGCTCAGTCAAGCGTCAGCTGAAGCGACGTCAATTACTAATGACGTGTTGCACAGCTGTATCACCTGTCAAAAAAAAAAAAAAAAACCCGTATCAGCTGTCAGTGGCCTTTAATGCTAACGGATTGTTCTGTAGCCTATCGTATTTATAAACTATTGTTTTATTTTAGTTTTATTTGATTTTTCTCCCATGCAATTTGACAGATGTGAAAATCACATGTGAAATAAGAATATTGTCTCTCAATTACAGATTGTTTCTGTTTGACGTACAGTGTCCCATTAACACATCCACAACAAACAGCTATTTATCACTGTGTGAGTAAAGATCGCACGAAGCATAATTTAAATTGTAAGTAGGCTACGCCTATATTCCACACGCTCAATGGCCAATTCATCAATGGACTCGAATGCATGTTTGTTCGTTAAAATTGGAGCACATTACAAATGACACTTCCAGCCAATAACCGAGCTGATGCCGTTTAATTAATTAATCAAGCATGTATGATCTGATGGTATATAAGTGACAGATACTGATTTCAAAACTTAGATCGGCGATTTCAATAGGCTAGTATACTGGTCTGCTACTGTACACAATCAACATTTCCGCAATGAACCTAGCGTTCGCCATAAACGCATGGCACCGGCTTCAGCGGGAACGGTGGCGTTGCCAGTTCAGGGGATCGCGACGGCTTCGCTCCATCCTGTTCCTAAGTGAGGTAAGAATCACGTATTCTCAACAGTAGTCATAAGACAGTGCTCTTGATCAAACATGGACATTGATAAGCATGAAGCACTTTTAACAGTGGGTGGAGTAGAATTCACCTGGATAAATATACAGCAAAGTTATGTCATGCACACATAGTAATTGCATGTTCTATAATACCACACATTTACCTGCATGTAGGACTACAAACTATACATTTGGCTACTGTGGTCTGGTGTTAATCAATCAACTTGTGTGAACTGTAGGCTGCATGTACACACTTCATGTTTTTAATTTCATTCTTTTTTAGGTCGACGATCCATCAGCTGGGCATTATGCCCAAGAAAATGCCACTGTGCCAGTGCTCCAGCTTTACTTTAATGGGGAGCAGGACCTCATGGTAGACTACCGTCTGAGCCATGGCTCCATGGAAGCATTGATAATGCTACTGCCGCATGGGGGAGCGTTGGCTGGGCACACCACATAAGGGTCCAGGAGGTGCCTGCTCTTCAAGGCTTTGGAGGTGGACCACACCTTTGTACCCACGGTCATCACCGCATGTGCCATGCTCCATAACATCTGCCTGACAAAGGGGGACATCCTTGAGGTTGTCGAGGATGTTGGTGATATTGGTGTGGCTCCACCACGTCCAGTGAGGGGGGGAACAAAGCGGACATGGCCGGCGAAACCAACTGGTGGGGCAACCGTCTGCTCCAAATATGTGTCCAGTAGCACTGAATGAACATGATTATATGTAATTTGGCAATTGTTTGAAATATTATTTATACAGGAGAGCTTTTTGTTAGTGTCTCCGTTTCTTGTTATGTTTGTATATTCTCCCTGCAGCCCCTCTTTCTGTCCAGTGTTAATCCACATTTTATTTGTTATGTTAGTGTTAATAAAATCACTTATGGATACTAACATATCAGTTTCATACATCTTTTCTGTGCCACATTTTCATTACCTTTATTTATTTCAAAACACACTATAAGCATACCACTTTGACACCAATGTATGTCAACCACCTGTCGGGGAAGTGAGGATTCTGTAAAATGTCTATTTTCTGAATCCAGTGTTTCCAACGGTCAATGCCCTTCCTTGTTAAAATGTTCAGCACTCTGAATACTGAACACAGGCGATATTGCGTGCTAGAACCACTCACTTATCCTGTAGTAAAAATATATTTAACATCATTTCATAATTATTAGAAATGACAATCCTCAATTCAATCGCATAATTCGTCCATAGGACAGTAACCTGGTGGAAGCAACAAGTCAAAACAAAGTCTAATTCAGGCCTAAGAGTACATCATTTCAGTAAAATAAAAACAGTAAATTAGAATAATGACTGCAAATCATTCATTAATGAATGTAGGCTGACTACTTAGAATTTACAAAAAGGAAGACATTCACTTGAAGTTACCAGTAAAGAGCGAGAGACCGATAAGCCAGAAATAGCCTAGGTATTACCCTCCTGAAGCTTACACGATCAGCAAAATTGTTAGTATTTGTGTGTTTCTTTTCTCCCAAATAGTTTTGTGCTGCTGAAGGGGGCACTCAGATGAAAACTATATCTTAAAAGGTAAAAACACAAGTAAAAAACAAATTGACAAACACTTGTGAACTATTTACATTTTATTAAGCATTTTCTCAAACTCATTAGAGCTTTCCAGTGTGGCCTTGAATCGCTCCTCTTTTCTGGCAGCATCTTCCTTCAGGAACTGCAGAACAGCTCCCTCACCGGTCCTTCTCCTTTTGGGGGGTGGGGGACAGGCAGAGGGATATGGCCCATCATCATTCTCCAGTAGGAGGCTACTTGAGCCAGGCTGTGCATCCTCTTCCTCCTCCTCCACACACGCCCGGCTACAAGTGCCCGCCACAAATCCAGGAAGAGATGAGCCAGTGCCATCTGAGGTCTCATCAGCCACATGTGCCAGGTTTTCTGCAACACATGAGTCCATCAGGACAGGAGGATCAATAGATGGCCTCCCCCCGATGGCCTCATGCATTGCATTAAACCATGGCCATGTGGCTGCTGTGGCCTCTCCCCTGTCTGTTCCATCTCTGTAGCAGGGCATCTGAGTGCCTACAAGGAAAGATGCAAGGGTGAAGGTGAGCCGTGAGCCTATTGCACAGGCATAATTTTGTTTCAGTATGCAATAGAAACTACAAATTTGCAAAGGAAAAACATCATAAATTGAACCTCACCTTATATTTTTGCTTGAGGTTGTCCCATTTCTTTGCAATTTGGGTGGGGCTCACCTGGCCCTGTAGGCCCATCTGCAGACGAATTTCACTGAGAAAAACAACACATGTTACCATACCATACCCAAGTGCCCTACAACAATTACTGCCATGCCATAACATGTTTATGTGTTATCCATTTACAGGGGCAGGCATGCCTCTTGCCATCACACTTACATTAGGGATATCAGAAGTTGTCATTTGCATACAATTAACTACTTCAACACAAGACATGAATCATGGTGCTGAGGAGTGATTCCGTCAACATTAATCTATGACATGTAGGAACATCAATATGGACAGTGACATGGTCCTGCAAGAACATAAAAAATGGCTTATTGCCAATGTTTCTGTGTAACATATTTTAGTTCTATGTGACATCACACATTATAGAATGTCAGTAATGACTCACCTCCAAGCTTTTTTCGCTGTATGCCTCGTCCCCGTGAACAGTTGCTCATTCTCACACCTGAGCCGAATGAGGCTGAGGGTGCTCTCATCTGTCCCCGTAAATGACACAACAGACCTGCAAGTAAAAACCAGCTAGTAATGTCTGTGTATAGCCCTAAATCACAACGGCATGTGTCAAGGGGCTTCACAAGCCCATAATTCAGACATGACATATGTAAGTAGGCTACATGATGCAAAATAGTAGCCTATCCTAATAAGCTAGCCTAATGTGCATTTCATCGGTCAAAGACAGCAAATGCAATAACATAGACTGAGATTACATTATTTCTCAGTCATACAAGAGTGAGGAAAAATATATTTTCAACGCAAAGCAGCTGCATGTTCATGTTTCAGTTGTTACACTGGAAATCGAGCAACGACTGTAGAGCCTATTTCTCAGTTAGCCTACTTGCCGGGATGCATTCAACAGTGTGAACATAGGCTAAACGTAACATAGCCTATTGCACAGCGTACAATATAAAATTGTATACAGTTTTGAAAGGACATGGGTTAATTGAAGCTTGCGTTTCCTATGCAGTAACGTTAGCTAACAAACAACTATATTTGTTGTCTCTTTTTTCATGAATAAACTTGCCTTTCGTTTGTCCGAAAGAACGAGTGACATTATAAATGAAAGCGCTTTATAAATTAAATAGAAAGGAACGATAAGCACTTACATTTGTGTACGAGTGGTCCCGCCATGTTTTCAACTGTGGCAGATGTGATGAAACACGTCACGCGTTCTGAGTAAAGACTTCCGCAAAGGCTGCACTCGTGTTTCCTCACTGAAGGATTCTCCGGGAGCTTCCTCTTTCCCCACTCCTCGCTCCTTGGTGGAGCATTTATCGGTTTGGAATGTCCTTAAAGATGGCGGACCTCGATCGATTTCCGGGTCAGACGAGGACCAAGGAGAGAGGACGGCTAAAAAATGCGATTGGAATGCAGCCCTGGTATTTTAAGTGCCCCCAGTTGTGAGAAAAAGTCGCCCACTCAAACGCTTTTTGACAAAGTGAACTCAAATATGCGCCCTCAAAAGGGTGTAGGGGTCGTATTCAGACACGGCTGAAAGCTGACCCCTTGGACGCACCCGATGACGTGGAAAAAAATGGCGGAAAGGGCGGGGATTTGGGCAAATTGGGCGGAGAATGTTGGCTTCCACAGAATGAATGGGAGAGATACAGCTTGTTGTTTCTAGTTTTCTATATTACATTACATTACATTACATTATAGGCATTTAGCAGACGCTCTTATCCAGAGCGACTTACACAGCTTTTTTGCATTTATACATAGTATCCATTTACAGCTGGATATATACTGAAGCAATTCAGGTGAAGTACCTTGCTCAGGGGTACAACGGCAGTGTCCGACGTGGGACTCGAACCTGCAACCTTTCAGTTACAAACCCAGTTCCTTAACCACTGTACTACACTGCCGCCCTACATAAATTAGTTTGGTGGTTCTAACTTCTGGCTGAAGGACTGTGGCAGTGAGCAAATAGAGGTGATTAGAACAAAATAGTCAGAGATTCTACTTTCTGAACCTGGATTTTCCACCTTTGTTGAATTGTAAAAAGCTGTTAATAAACTTTTTCGTATTCATTAAATTATAGACTGGCGAGTGAGATCAGCGGGGTCCTAATTGCATAAAGTATGGACTCCAGGTCACTAAAAATAAAATAAAAATTGTGGAAAGTTTACTGCAAAGACAAAAAAAAAAAAAAAAAGCAAAACCTGTATCTTATTAATGTCTCTAACGGAAAAATATAAAATAGCTTCATGTTTTTGACAATTGATCAAGACATCGGCCTGGATTCAATCAACATTTGTCCTTAATTTTGACTTGCACATTAACTCAAGTGTTTTTTTTCCCAACCCAAACACAGATTCAGAGTTTCAGAATATCTGTTCTAGAACAATCCACTCAGTGTGATAGTTTGTTAAATAGATGGATAGGACTAAGACCATTATTACTGGCCTCTATAAAAATTATTGTAATTTTTAAATCACAATAAATAACCTGTTTCATATTCAACATGGCAGATCTTGATTGAGTTGAGGCTGCTTCCTAATAGGAGGATTTTACTCCTGTGAACTGAATTAATGAGGTAAATGCAGTGCTGCAAATCACAGACACACACGCTTATGTAGAACGAGGTGCACCTTATTGTGGAGGTCTAATAATCATGTGGACTTCACATCACCTAATTACCCAGCTGAGACAATCAGAGAGCAAAGGTATTTAAAGTCTAGAAGATGGCTTCTCTAATTGTGATTTGTCATGGAGAGCATTGTGCTTAAGTTTCAGCTCGGAGTATGGCTTGGTGTTTTTGGCTTTGTTTTGGCGCAGGATCAGACTAAATATTATGGATCAAAAGATGATACTTTTCATAGACTTTGCGAGAGTGCCGTGTGGAGAACCTGCTATTACTCGTGAGGATTGCGAAGCTCTCAACTGTTGCTTTGATCAGCAGTGCTATTATGCAACTGAAGGTGAGTTGTCCATGATTATTGTCTGCAGGTCTCATTGCATGCCTCCATGTTTGGTTCATGCTGCTTTTTGCTACAGTTACCGTCCACTGCCTCCGGGATGGTCAGTTCAAGGTTGTGGTGTCCAGAGCTTCCACCTTGCCTCCGCTTGACCTTGGGTCTGTGAACTTGCTGGAGGGTCCCAGTGATGGTTCCTGTGGTCCTTTCGTTGCGTCTCCTGCTTTTGAGGTCTTTCAATTCCCAGTCTATGCCTGTGGAACCACAGTGCAGGTGGGTTATTCCTCTTAGAAATTAAACTCACTGCATTGTGCGGCCTTTCTTTACAAATCGCTTTACCCCCCCCCCCTCCCCCTCTTCAGGTGGAAGGGGATTATGTGATCTATGAGAACAAGATGTCAGCCACATATGATGTGGCGACTGGTCCTTTAGGCTCCATCACAAGGGACAGTGTATTTGAGTAAGTGGTGGGTTTATGGCATGACTCATTTTCTGCTCTTGGGTTGCTGCTAACTCGTGATTCTTTTTCTCCAGGCTGTCCTTCCAGTGCAGGTATCATGGCAGTGCTGAGGTTTCTTTGGTGGCGAATTGGAGGTGAATACAGTGCCTCCTCCCCTTCCAGTAGCTGCTCCAGGGCCCCTTCGTGTGGAGCTCAGGCTGGCTAGTGGTCAATGTGACTCCAAGGGAGCTAAAGGATGTGCTGATGGTAAAGCTATAGTTTATAATGAGAAATATTAACCCCCCGCCCCCCCCCCCCCCCCCCTCTATGGACTACTAACCTATGTTCCCTGGTCTCTGTAGCTGATGTGTACAGTGACTACTACAGGGATGCGGACTACCCTGTGACTAAGGTGCTACGGGAACCTGTGTATGTGGAAGTGCGTATCTTGGAGAGGACTGACCCCAGTCTTGTCCTGCTTCTGGAACATTGCTGGGCTACGTCCACCTCCAGCCCCTTCAGCCTACCCCAGTGGAGCCTGTTGGTTGACGGGTAACTGGCTACCTGACTAGTCTTCCTGCTCAATTCTTTAGCACCAGCCCCAATACTGAATTTGTGTCTTTCCCCAGGTGCCCCTACCATGCTGACCCTTACCAGACCACCTTGGTTCCTGTAGATGGCTCCTCTGGACTTCCCTTCCCCACCCACTACAAGCGCTTTATGGTGCAGATGTTTACCTTTGTGGATCCTGCGTCTTCCGTTCCACTGAATGAAATGGTATTCCATCAATTCAGTACATTACAGCTTGGGACATCCTGCTTAATCCATCAGCCTCCAATCCTTTCTGCTTGTCTGTCCCCAGGTGTTTATCCACTGTAGTACAGAAGTTTGCCACCCCTCTGCTACTGACCGCTGTGAACAGCGATGCAGTGGAAAACAAAGTGAGTGGTGCTGGGAGTTGCAGTGCTTGTGGTTTCTAGGCTGAATTGGTTGTGTACTGATTCCTACCTGTGGTTCCTTTATTCCAGGAAGGTCCATTGTTCCTGTAGGAAAGCGGTCCACTGAAGAGATGGCTGTGGTTTCCAGTAAGGCAGTGATTCTGACCAATCCAGAGCCCCCAGCCTCAGGCCAGACGCTTCAGAGTGAAGGTGAGGGAGATTCCCCTGTAGGTATCATGGTGGCAGTGTGATTTGTGCTAATCTTTCCCTTTGTTTCCAGTGCCCCAGTCTTTCCTCGGTTACGGTCTCCTGGGAGTGGCTGCGTGCGTCTTGCTCGTCTCCACCCTGGCACTGGCTGTTGTATGTACAAAACCATCTAGGATGGAACCGAAGGTGTGAATTGTTACAAATAAAGCTCTTATGGAAAATGTATTTGATTCAGTCTGACTTGTGTTTTGACCACTCTCTGGGGTAGTAGTTTTTGGGAATGGGGAGCTTGTCACTGTTTCAGTATTATATTGTCCCTTGGATAATGGAATGGAACACCTTTTTTTTTTCCTGTAAAAGAACTTCACTAGCCACTTGCAACACAGTGCAACAGCTCCTCCTCTGCCTCTGTCTTGAGCTGGCCAGTGTCACCAGGCAGTCTAACAGCCACAAGGACAAAGCTGCCCCAAGTTAACAGCGCAATGCCGATCTCCCAGATCACAGCTGATCCAAGCCCAGCCGACACAACTCCACCTCTGATTCTCCTCCATGCGCACAGTCTCCGTTTAGTCGAATCCACTTGGCCTCCCTAGTCATTGCTCCACTTCTTCCCTGTACTCTTCCTCTTTGGATGAAAAAACACAGCAGTTGCATAAAATAATTTAAAGCTTGTATAGCATTGCTTTGGAATAGAGCTAGTTTAATTGGTGTGATCTGCAATATGTTATAACTGGGCCACATTCTGATATCAATACTTTTAAAGGCAGGCATTACTTTTGCAAGGTGGAATTAATGACTTGGACAGTGCTTTGTATGCAAGTGTGAGTAATGTCGCATTTCTTTACATACATTTTTTTGTGATGGCATTTAAAAAAGGTGGCTTGTAATATGTCCTGTTCATGTACTATAAGTTGTAGTTTTTACTTCTGGTTTATTTCCTGAAATCGGGAGCTGAGTACAGTTCTGTAAATGAGGGTGCTCCTGAATCCCCTCAACAAAACCCTTGAAATAAGGGTTTCATCCAGTGATTGAAAGTGCCCCCATTTGTCAGTCACCCACTCAAAAGCTTTTTGATGAAGTTGACTTATGCACCCCCAAAGAGGTTAAGGGCAGTGTTGTCAAGTCCACTGAGTCCAGCGCTAAAAATTCTACCATGTATATGGAAAATTAAAATTTTATAATTTTAATTGGCTCATTTTAATAATAAATTGAATTGAAATAAATCCTCCCCCCCCCCCCCCCCCAAAAAACACAAAACATTTTCGTAAACCCGCGCGTACGCACTTAATTCGTTTACGTATGCAAATGTTTAACCTTTGGCGCGGTACCACATGTTTCTTGCAAGGTGATGTTCGGCCCTTTTTGCACAGTTTTCTTGCTGGAATTCATGCGCATGTATGACTATCAGTAACATGTCTAGTTTCACATGTGAAAGGGCTGTTAGCGATAGTCGATAGCTCAGATTTTTTTAATCAAAAGAAATGAAAGTGCGCCGCTTCTTTGACCGGCTGTGCATACATGTGTATGCGTGTAGAGCGCTGCTGCTGGGATGTGTATGCGTGTAGAGCGCTGCTGCTGGGATGTGTATGCATGTAGAGCGCTGCTGCTGGGATGTGTATGCATGTAGAGCGCTGCTGCTGGGATGTGTATGCATGCAGAGCGCTGCTGCTGGGATGTGTATGCGTGTAGAGCGCTGCTGCTGGGATGTGTATGCGTGTAGAGCGCTGCTGCTGGGATGTGTATGCGTGTAGAGCGCTGCTGCTGGGATGTGTATGCGTGTAGAGCGCTGCTGCTGGGATGTGTATGCGTGTAGAGCGCTATGCTGCTGGGATGTGTATGTGTGTAGAGCGCTGCTGCTGGGATGTGTATGCGTGTAGAGCGCTATGCTGCTGGGATGTGTATGCGTGTAGAGCGCTGCTGCTGGGATGTGTATGCGTGTAGAGCGCTGCTGCTGGGATGTGTATGCGTGTAGAGCGCTATGCTGCTGGGATGTGTATGCGTGTAGAGCGCTATGCTGCTGGGATGTGTATGCGTGTAGAGCGCTATGCTGCTGGGATGTGTATGCGTGTAGAGCGCTGCTGCTGGGATGTGTATGCGTGTAGAGCGCTATGCTGCTGGGATGTGTATGCGTGTAGAGCGCTATGCTGCTGGGATGTGTATGCGTGTAGAGCGCTGCTGCTGGGATGTGTATGCGTGTAGAGCGCTGCTGCTGGGATGTGTATGCGTGTAGAGCGCTGCTGCTGGGATGTGTATGCGTGTAGAGCGCTGCTGCTGGGATGTGTATGCGTGTAGAGCGCTGCTGCTGGGATGTGTATGCGTGTGTCTAGTGCAGTCTGGGTCTGTGTAGTGTGTACTCGTGCACTGTCCAACGTTGCTGCACGTATATAATGTATATCGATCGACGGCGTAAACGCATATCAGATCAGCGCGTGTATAGCGATATGCATGCAGTGATACACGCTCGCGATCTGTTCCTACTTGAGATGGGAATCGTAAGATTTAATTGATACCGATGCCATTATTGATTCTGCTTATCGATCCGATTCTTTATCGATTCCTTAAATATAATTTGCTCCCAGGCTATTAAAAAAATCAACTATTTGGCTAGGCTACTATTAGTATCGGGTGCTCATCTAAAATGGATCCAATGACATAATATTTATAAAGTATAAAGCATTCGTTTTTCATTCATATTTCTTAGTCATATCATGGAAAATATTTATCTGCTATATTTATGCCTGCACAGTGGCAGAGCATCCAATAAAACAGTCCAAATTGTATAATTCTGTAAATTGAGATGGCATTGTAAATGCAATTTAGCTCGATCAATACGAGTGCTTAAAAATATCAGACATCAAAGAAAATAAGAGACCAGAAAATAATTAAACGCGAGAAGAGGTTAAATTATCAGTTTAACGTTATGTCAAAACAAATGGCTAAAATATTGGGTAACACTTTACAATAAGGGAACACAACTCATGCCATAACTAATGCATGACTCATCATGATTTCATCATGATTTAATGCATGAATTAATGCATGATCTATCATGAACTCTGTGTGGCTCAATATTAATAAATGATCAAGGCATGTGTGGCTTACAATATCACATTTTTTATGTTATTTTAATTTAATTTATCTTAGGAAATTTATAATTTGTCATTTTTTTTCAATATTAGCCTATTTGCAATATTCAATAATTCAGACGAATAAGCTGTTGGGTGAACACCTACTTCTAATATGTTTCTACTTAAACTATGGTGCTTTAGTCATATTTTCAACCCAGTTATACCATAATACAGAATAATCCATCTGTGATTTTACTTGACACAATAACAAATATATATAGTATTGATGTTTTACTTATCGCACAGCCAACAAAAGACTCTGGTTGGTCAATATATGACTCACTCAACATATGACTCTGATTAGGGAATGGGTACAATAATGATTAAATGATAAATGGAAGAGTAAAATACATGTTTTTTTATTTTTTATTTTATCGACTGATTGGAGGCTAAGGAAGTTATTAAAAGCGTTTTTATTTTTTACAATCCAGATAACCCGTTTGTGACTTTTGTCGCCTTTAGCTTTCCGTATACAATGACCACAACCGTAATGTACGGTAGTTCGAACTTCCATGAAAACTAATAGAATCTATTAGACAGACAACAGGCGCTCGTTTAATGAATGGAAGTCAATGGGTGTTTTTACAAAACAGTTCGCTAAACGGGTCATTATCAGACAGACGAAATTAAAATCTTCTTTTTAGATTATATATGCCTATATTTTCAGGACCCAGTACCACAACTTACAACCCGTTATGATTGTGACTATCCAACGAAAACCAACTTTAAAACCGGCTAGCGCCAGGCTGATGCGCTTCATTCTAAGCATACGTTTTGTAACTGCAAATACTACTGCGGATGCCTGATCACTTTCTCTTGTACGGACAAAACATCCAGTGGGGAAAAGCGTCATTTTTGTATCTAGTAATATATCTAAAATGTTTTACAGAACTCTGTTGGACGGATCTACTTTCTACAGACTGTCTATGGTATGAATCCAGCTCGCAAATGTGAATGCGCTGCAGAAGATCCTAGACAAAACCGAATGCTTTTAACCCTCTGAAACTACATAAATGTTACTTAAATTCCGGTAAGTAGTTTATGTAGCTAGTTAGCTCATTGTAAATGCGTTCAATGTTGGCTATGTTTGCAAAATAAATCGACGTAGCAGCGAATCAATCTCAGACACAAATAGCTAGCAAGCTAGCTGCTATGAGGCCTACTATCACTTGTAATTTTGCTTGCTGGCTTGCCAATGTCCAATTTATTTAGGCTAGTTCAGTGGCATTAGTATTAGAACACACAAGGATTTGCATATTGCTGCTAACTGTAACAGTAGCTAGTTAGGCAAATGTTACATTGCATAATTCCCTTAGAAATGTCCTTTTCGGAGTAACATTTGTATGTTACATTACATTACATTATAGGCATTTAGCAGACGCTCTTATCCAGAGCGACTTACACAGCATTTCTTTTGCATTTATACATAGTATCCATTAATACAGCTGGATATATACTGAAGCAATGCAGGTGAAGTACCTTGCTCAAGGGTACAACGGCAGCGTCCGACCTGGGAATTGAACCTGCAACCTTTCGG
Organism: Ilyophis sp. 1 JC-2022; assembly: GCA_022702515.1. Taxonomy (NCBI): domain Eukaryota; kingdom Metazoa; phylum Chordata; class Actinopteri; order Anguilliformes; family Synaphobranchidae; genus Ilyophis; species Ilyophis sp. 1 JC-2022. The sequence continues at coordinate 112,616,481 of CM040394.1, read as the reverse complement.
TTACAAACCCAGTTCCTTAACCATTATACCACACTGCCGCCCACAGATGTATCTAACGTATGTATCTAATGTATGTATCTAACGTTCCCCTGTCATGTGAGCTCAGGACTGGACTTATTGAAATAATTGGATTTTTCGAGGAACATGTACAGTAGCCTAACTTAGTTATCCTTCAGTTGCCACCAGAAATATAGGTGTGTGTGTGTGTGTGTGTGTTAAAACGGTCTCTGGTGATAGATGTGATCTTTTGCCTCCTATCTGTGCGTGCATATTCAGTGTGCAAGAAAACTCATTAACTTTATTTTGGTGATCTTGAACAAAAAAAAAATTTGAACTGAATTAGATTCAACTACTTTACGTGATGTCGTAATAAACCTACATGTAGTTCAACCTTTTCATACTGATTTCTGTTGGCTATCTGTCAGCTAGTCATCATCACGTGTTCAAGAAGACCAACCAGAGTAATCTCCGATGAGTAAAACAACAACTAGTTTTGTATCGTGTCAAGTATAATCACGCATTGATTATTATTCTTATATGTATTGTGGATATACCTGGTTTTAATATATGACTGTTAACCCTTTAGCTTTGGTAGAAAAAGGCAGGGGTTTCTAAATTATAGCCCAAGTGGAAATTGAGAGGTGCAGTGCACTGGAGGCCATATTGGTTGCTGTAACTTCGGCAATAAAAGCAAGCGGTTAAGTCCGTTCAATATCGTAGAGTTCAGTGTATTGCCCACTTTTTTTTGGTGTCTATGTCTCTGAGTGCCATTCTAGTTTTGATTTGTAAATTATCTTCTTTTAACAGTAGGGTCGTGGGAGATATGGCAGGACATGGAGGAGGCGGAAATAGGTTTTTGGGATTTTGAGGTATCAGAGGAAATGGCCAGTTCTGAGACTGGTGAAGACTGCTCCCAAATTTTGACACGTTCATCGGGGGACCACAATAATAAGTGATCAGTGGCGTTGCCACTGCTGGATACACACATTTCATTGTTAACCACAGCAGGAGCTTTATTGATCCTAACAGTGGGGGACAAACGCAAAATATAGAGAGGGCTAAGGGGATTTATAAAAATCAGATATGGCGACTGAGAGGAAATGGGAGTGAGGTCCTTTTGAATGTCTTTATAAATTGTGTTCCACGTGTATAATTAATAAAACATTGATGTTCTATTTTGACGTCTTTTGACTGGTTTATTTTAATATGTTTTCAAGGGTGCAGAAATCATTGAGCTATTTATTAAGTAATAGTGATGTGATGATGGGGTAATCATTACTATATGAAGAATCGTGTGTGACTTTACTTGAAGGGTCACAATTCATTGAACTCATAATAAAGTAATGATGGACTCATGGTTAACAAATGCTTGCCTTCTATCAATCTACATTAAGTAATCATTTACAAATTAGTATCATGCCATGACTTTACTTAGAGGGACACAAGTCAGCTAAGTACTTAGGAAGTAATGGTGATCGCATGTGTGAATTAATGATGAAATTTAATGATAAACTCCTTACAATGTACACTCAGTATCTACTGTATTAGGAATACCTACCTAGTATTATCTAATCTTCTGTTGCTGCAGCCCATCCCTTTCAGGGTTCAACACATGCATTCAGTGATAATACTCTGCTCACCACTGTTGTTCATTTTAATTTTTTGGCCTTTCTGTTAGCTTGAATGCGTCTGGCCATTCTCCTCTGACCTATCATTAACAAGGTTGTTTCTGATCTCAGAACTGCCACTTACTGGATGTTTTTGGGGTATCGCACTCAACCCTGACCCAATTTTTCCAACAGATAGCGTATATATTAACCTTGAGTATTGGTAACTATATCATTGAAAAATAAGTACAAAGTACTCATTCTGTAAAACAGATGAATGGCTGTCATAATCCACACACATTGACTCCATATTATTTACAAAGACCACCATCAAATCTATTAAGCGTGATTTTCTTATGACACATTAAAGATAGGCCTACTGTAGGGTTCGCCCAGAAGCATAGTCTGAATGACTGAATATTGGCAAATATAGGCTATCATTGAACATTACTACTAATTATGCACTTTCTAAGATAAATTAACATAACATAAAACATTTGATATTACTGTCACCATTTGCACAAGGGAAAAGCCTTTCCACAGGTAAATGATAGGAGGGGGGAGGGGGCTTAGAAGCCACACTGGCAGAATTTTCCTTCAAGCGAACAGCTTTGTCAGCACGCTGTCAGGAGGAGTTTTGGGCCCCAAAATGGATAAATTCACCACTGATTGTCTGAGAAGCTTTTGTCTCCCTAACTGGTTTGCAGCTACTTTGATGACATGTTACTTAATGTATGACTTAACTTTGAGTTAATGTTCATTAATTGATGATGCATTAAGTGTACAGTAATCACATGAATTAATAATGGCTTGATCGTTTATTAATATTGAGCCGCACAGAGTTCATGATACATCATGCGTTAATTCATGCATTAAATCATGATGAGTCATGCATTAGTTAAGGCATGAGGTGTGTCCCCTTATTGTAAAGTGTTACCAAATATTGTTGTTTAACCGCTGCTCTGTGATTGGAATATTTAGGAGTTTCATTCTCTAACGAAGATCGCAAACTTTACTTATGAGTTAGTTAAGCTCCTAGGCGTGTTTCATAAAGCTGCACCGTAACGTTTGCGTTGGTTTCTGTATTATCAGAACAGTTTCAACTCTCACCATTCTCCCCTGTCTCATGTAGCCTATACATTTACATGGAAGAAAGACGAGATCTTTAACGTGAACTGACCATTTTTTGGAGGCAAGCTGGCTCCTCTTATTAACTGAAGATGACAAAGATAGAAGATTATCATTTAGCCAGAGGTGGAAATCCAGGGGACATAAAGTAAAAATCCTACCGTGTGTTTCTTCCACCCATAGACTCAGCCAGCTGATTTCACTAATTAGTTCTACCTCCTCACTGAAGAATTATGTTAATTAGCAAATCCATATGATTGGAGCAAAATACTGGGAAGGACTTTTACTTTATGTCCCCTGGATTTCCACCTCTGCATTTAGCTAATTGAGGTTAGTTATTCGCTTTCCAAATCTACTCATCTGTGCGTGACCAAGCAGGAAATCGTTGTCAGATTATCCTACCACCAATCAAAACACTGTAGTTTTACACTTGTAGTTAGTTATAGGCTCCCGAGGGAAGTCCATTCACTCCACACATCTGTTGAATAGTTGATCATTTCCGAAGACGGGTCACAAAATGGAGAGCTTACGCGAACACATTCTATATAGATTTTTAAATGGTAGTAGCTTAAATTAGTTTTCAAAAAATGACGTTTACATTTAATAGACTATTTTTAGACGGAGCGCCAAACTGAAAAACGACAGCGCGCATGACGTGACGCTGTTTTGCTATGTGTAGCTGTCAGAAATACATTCTGGAATCGATAAGAGAATTGATATGCCCGAAGGCGAACGAGTCCAAGGATTCCCATCCCTAGTTCCTGCAGACATGATACAATACATTTTCAAGTAAGTTTAAAAAATAGTGCACAAATCTAAAGTAATTGAAACAGAAAACAAGGGAAATGATGGGAACAATATGAGTCCAATTTGTGGGTCTCGATTCGGCCTCGACCAGAGTCATCGAGTCCGGAAGGGTCGAGCCGAGTCTGAGTCCTTGCTTTCCGAGGCCGAGGCTTTTAAAAACGGCCTCGAGACCTCCAACACTGGTTAAGGGATCGTATTCGGTCACGGCCCAGGGCTCAGAAGGTAAAAGTCCCACCATGTATTTCTTCCACCCATGAACTCAGCCAGCTGAGTCCACACGTTAGTTACAACTTCTGGCTGAAGAATTGTGGCAGTTAGCAAATCAACATGAGAACAAAATAGTCAGGAGCTTCTACTTTCTGAACCTGGATTTTACACTTTTATTCAATTGTAAAAAGCTATTCATTGTTTCTAGAAAATTTAAACATTAAGGCCACATGCCAAAAATGCATACACGTCATTTTGAATAAATGTCCCATACTCACATCCACAGAATTCAAATCAGTCCAATGAATTAAACTTTTGTTTTTTGTAATATGCTAAATGGCAAATTATTTTATAAAACATTAAATTTTTCATATTGATTAAATTATAGACTGGCGAGTGAGATCAGTGGGGTCCTAATTGCATAAAGTATGGACTCCAGGTCACTGAAAATAAAATAGAAATTGTGGAAAGTTTACTGCAAAAAGAGAAAATAACAAGCAAAACCTGTATCTTATTAATGTCTCTAATGAAAAAATATCAAATAACCATGTTTTTCACAATTGATCGAGACATCGGCCTGGATTCAATCAACATTTGTTTTTAATTTTGACTTGCAAATTAACTCAAGTGTTTCTTTTTTTCAATGCAAACACAGATTCAGAGTTTCAGAACATCTGTTCTAGAACAATCCACTCCGTGTGATAATTTGTTAAATAGATGGATAGGACTAAGACCATTATTACTGGCCTCTATCAAAATTATTGTAATTTTTAAATCACAATAAATAACCTGTTTCATATTCAACATGGCAGATCTTGATTGAGTTGAAGCTGCTTCCTAATAGAAGGATTTTACTCCTGTGAACTGAATTAATGAGGTAAATGCAGTGCTGCAAATCACAGACGCACACGCTTATGTAGAATGAGGTGCACCTTATTGTGGAGGTCTAATAATCATGTGGAGTTCACATCACCTAATTACCCAGCTGAGACAATCAGAGAGCAAAGGTATTTAAAGTCTAGAAGATGGCTTCTCTGAGTGTGATTTGTCTTTTTACATCATGGAGAGCATTGTGCTTAAGTTTCAGCTCGGAGTATGGCTTGCGGTTTTGGGCTTTGTTTTGGCGCAGGATCAGAATAAATATTATGGATCAAAAGATGAGACTTTTCATAGATGCCAAGTTGGTGACTTTGCGAGAGTGCAGTGTGGAGAACCTGCTATTACTCGTGAGGATTGCGAAGCTCTCAACTGTTGCTTTGATCAGCAGTGCTATTATGCAACTGAAGGTGAGTTGTCCATGATTATTGTCTGCAGGTCTCATTGCATGCCTCCATGTTTGGTTCATGCTGCTTTTTGCTACAGTTACCGTCCACTGCCTCCGGGATGGTCAGTTCAAGGTTGTGGTGTCCAGAGCTTCCACCTTGCCTCCGCTTGATCTTGGATCTGTGAACTTGCTGGAGGGTCCCAGTGACGGTTCCTGTGGTCCTTTCGTTGCGTCTCCTGCTTTTGAGGTCTTTCAATTCCCAGTCTATGCCTGTGGAACCACAGTGCAGGTGGGTTATTCCTCTTAGAAATTAAACTCACTGCATTGTGCGGCTTTTCTTTACTAATCGCTTTACCCCTCCCCTCTTCAGGTGGAAGGGGATTATGTGATCTATGAGAACAAGATGTCAGCCACATATGATGTTGCTACTGGTCCTTTAGGCTCCATCACAAGGGACAGTGTATTTGAGTAAGTGGTGGGTTTAGGGCATGACTCATTTTCTGCGCTTGGGTTGCTGCTAACTCGTGGTTCTATTTCTCCAGGCTGTCCTTCCAGTGCAGGTATCATGGCAGTGCTGTGGTTTCTTTGGTGGCTGAGGTGAATACAGTGCCACCTCCCCTTCCAGTAGCTGCTCCAGGGCCCCTTCGTGTGGAGCTCAGGCTGGCTAGTGGTCAATGTGACTCCAAGGGAGCTAAAGGATGTGCTGATGGTAAAGCTATAGTTTATAGTGGGAAATATTAACCCCCCCTCTATGGACTACTAACCTATGTTCCCTGGTCTCTGTAGCTGACGTGTACAGTGACTACTACAGGGATGCGGACTACCCTGTGACCAAGGTGCTACGGGAACCCGTGTATGTGGAAGTGCGCATCTTGGAGAGGACTGACCCCAGTCTTGTCCTGCTTCTGGAACACTGCTGGGCTACGTCCACCTCCAGCCCCTTCAGCCTACCCCAGTGGAGCTTATTGGTTGATGGGTAACTGGCTACCTGACTAGTCTTCCTGCTCAATTCTTTAGCACCCCCAGTACTGAATTTGTGTCTTTCCCCAGGTGCCCCTACCATGCTGACCCTTACCAGACCACCTTGGTTCCTGTAGATGGCTCCTCTGGACTTCCCTTCCCCACCCACTACAAGCGCTTTATGGTGCAGATGTTTACCTTTGTGGATCCTGCGTCTTCCGTTCCACTGAATGAAATGGTATTCCATCAATTCAGTTAATTACGGCTTGATGTCCTGCTTAATCCATCAGCCTCCAATCCTTTCTGTTTCTGTCCCCAGGTGTTTATCCACTGTAGTACAGAAGTTTGCCACCCCTCTGCTACTGACCGCTGTGAACAGCGATGCAGTGGAAAACAAAGTGAGTGGTGCTTGGAGTTGTAGTGCTAGCAGCTTCTAGGCCGAATTGGATGTGTACTGATTCCTACCTGTGGTTCCTTTATTCCAGGAAGGTCCATTGTTCCTGTAGGAAAGCGGTCCACTGAAGAGAAGGCTGTGGTTTCCAGTAAGGCAGTGATCCTGACCAATCCAGAGCCCCCAGCCTCAGGCCAGACGCTTCAGAGTGAAGGTGAGGGAGATTCCCCTGTAGGTATCATGGTGGCAGTGTGATTTGTGCTAATCTTTCCCTTTGTTTCCAGTGCCCCAGTCTTTCCTTGGTTACGGTCTCCTGGGAGTGGCTGCGTGTGTCTTGCTCGTCTCCACCCTGGCACTGGCTGTTGTATGTACTAAACCATCTAGGATGGAACCGAAGGTGTGAAATGTTACAAATAAAGCTCTTATGGAAATTGTATTCGATTCAGTCTGACTCTTGCATTTTGACTACCCTTGGGTTGTGTTTTATGGGGGCTGGGGAGCTTACCACAACCTTGTCCCATTGTTCTGCATTTCAGCTTTTAATTGGCTGCCAATTGTCCCTGAGTAAAGGTGATGCTAGAATGTAATTGTCCCAGACTAGTTAACTGGCTATGGGCCCAGGGCCTCTAGGATGTTCCAGCTCACTGCACCCTGCCTTCTGGTCTTGCTGGAGGGTAAATGATGCCAAATGCCGTGAGCGCTAAAGTAACGTCTTCAATGCTGGGGAACATTTGAAACCAACATTGGAGGAAATCCAATTGTTGTCTAACATTGTTCACATGCTTTAAGGTCGGAAGATCTCTAGAATTACATTAGGTTTTTTTAGTCCAGTCTTCTAGACGAGCAATCTTTGGCTACTTCAGGAGGCTACGAATGCAAAAGCCACATGGAATTGACTGCTGTAGTACTATAGTGATCAAAGTCTTAAACTTGTAGCTGCTTCACTTATGGTTATTTTATGACATTTATCACCGTCCACACTACTTGATTTTTGTTCTTGCCGTTTTGGTAAGAGGACTCAACTCGGCCACTTCCTGTTGCATCTAGAATCCTGATTTCCCCGACGATCATCTGGGAAGGTGTTAATGAGGACCTTACTGGTGGGAAACTTGTAAACCATGAATCTGGCACCACATGAATGCAGCATAACTCTGGATTTTAAGCCTATACCCTCTTCTGAATTTTCATAATTATTGGTACAATAAGATTTGTATAAAACAATTGTTTCTTGAAGGAAGAGTAAATCTAAGGTATGCCACAAATTTCAAAAAAAAATTTTAAAGCTGAAATGGTTATCTAATCTGAACAAAACATTTAATGTAAAAATAAATACCAAGTTACTGATGCGTAGCCTAAAAAGCACTGTCATTAATTACACCTTGCAAATACTATGCCTGCCTTTAACAGTATTGATATCAAAATGTGACCAAGTTACAACAAACAATATTGCCTATTGCAACTCACACTAATTAAACTAGCTCTCTTCCAAAGCAATGCTATCCAATCTTTCCTAAATTATTTAATGTAACTAGGCCCTGTGTTTTAATTTTACCATCAAGAGCATGGTCAATAAAACTGCCACATCAAACGGTAAGAATCATTTATAATGTAAATAATCTGAATCAAATGTGTTACTTGGTAGAAAAGAAATTACTGGATTACAGGGTATGTTTGAACAATTGTCTGCATCCAGTGCTTTGGGTCTAAGCACAGGATGATTATAATTCACTGTTTTAAATATTTGTATTTGAATAGAAACCTGTGTGGTCCTACAGAGCTTACATTCTTCTGTTGATAATTGTGTTCACAAAACATTGCTATTTGACATAACATAATTAGGCTACTATTACATATTGGTGTCATCTGATCCACGAACTTACAGGAGGCTACATTAATGGGGCAACCGTATGGATAGGTTTGTAAAATGCAATATGTAGGCCATTTTATAGGTCAAAATACTTCTCATTTTTATCTATTTATTCATCCCCACTTTTTCTATTGTAAATTATGTTTCTTGATATAAATGTGTTTGGTGCTGCTGCAAATTTCTCTACAATTCACAAATATTTTAAAACCTGTAAACTTGACAAAGTATAAACATAGCTTTTCTGGAGTGTAATTATTAAACTGTTGAAAACATTTGTTGAAATGTGTTTCATGAGGCAATTTTTGTTTAGCACAAAGTTTGAATTACCAAATTCTCTTGAGATGGTAAGATGCAAAAACACAGGGCCAAGTTACATAAAATAATTTAGTAAAGGTTGGATAGCATTGCTTTGGAATAGAACTAGTTTAATTAGTGTGAGCTACGATAGGCAATATTGTTTTTTGTAACTTGGCCACATTTTGATGTCAATATTTTAAAGGCAGGCCTATTTTTTTCAAGTTGGAATTAATGACTTACAGACAGTGCTTTGTAGGCTATGCGTCAGTAACTTGGCATTTGTTTTACATTAAAAAAGTATTTTGTTGATTTAGAATTAACAAAAATAAAACGAGTAGTTTGTAATACGTTCCGTTCTTGCACTACAAGTTGTTGTTTTTACTTCCGTTTTACTTCCCAAAATTGTCGGATGAGTGTGCTCCTGAATCCCCTCAACAAACCCCGGAAATAATGGTTTTATCCTGGGATTTTCAAGTTTACATAGCTGCAGCTGCAGACTCCAAGAAACGCCCTCCAAGAAACGCCCCTCACTACAAGAAACGCCCCTTCAGCTAATTAGCTATGTGAACGTAGTTGAACGTCAAAAAAAAAAAACGAGGGAATTTAGCCTACGTTATCATAGCAACGTGTTAACGTGTGTTAACGTAAGTTAGTTTTCTGGCTCTCTTTAGTTTATCTAGCAAGTGATCATCCATGTAACTAGCTAGGTATGGCACATTCAGTTCCAGAAGGGAACTAACTGACGTAGTTACTTCAGCTGCTTATTGTCAGAGAGCAATGCAGGGCAACGTTAATGTTAAATGATGTCATGCTGTAGGCCTATCTGTGTGGAATTGTGTATTTTTGTAAGCGGTGTAATGAGCGAAATCTGGCTCAGTCGACTGAGGTCATTAGACTACGTAAAGTATGCCGTTACCAGCCTATTCGTTAATTTTCAGCAATGCCACTTATACTTGCAATTATTATGAAATACAAAGTTTGTTCAGAAACACGTCTAATCCAGTGCTGAAACTAGCTACTAAAGTGATGTGTCAAACTAAAGAATGTTGTGCTATCAGCCAGACACCATCTGCCAATCACAATTTGTTCTTCCCTGCAGAGAGGGGTACCCTAAATTACCCCAGACCTTATCAGAATGCCCATTTGTATTATTGATAGAAGCATGGCGCAAATAATCAGAAATAGCTTTACTTTTCATGATGTGATATAGGCCAACTACACTACAATAATGACATTCCTGGTTAGTTAAACTAAGAGTAAGATTTTCAATTAAAATTATTAATTTATAATCCACCAGGCAATAGCCTACATTTTAGATTAACGTTAGCTACATACATTGTGTAGATAACGTTATTTAATGACGGACGAAATAAGAAAGAAAGAAAGAAATATATATATATATATATGTTTCACGGAACATTTTAGTTGGGCTATTCGTTTTTCACGATCAGCTTTAAAACAGTACAGTGAGATTTACTATTTACTATTACTATTAACCACGAGAATTAGGTTACCTATTGTCTCCCAGCACAGTCTCAAGAGCGTGGAGGAGATATTAAATGAGGAGTTGATTAAGTGTTCCCTTAATTTCTTTAAGCAGTGTATATATATACTATATGGCCAAAAGTATGTGGACACCCCTACTAAGTATTGAGTTCAGGTGTTTCAGCCTCCCCCACTGCTAAGAGGTACATAAAATCAAGCACATAGCCATGAAATCTCCATAGATAAACATTGGGATTAGAATGGGTCGTACTGAAGAGCTTAGTGACTTTAAACATGGCACTGTCATAGGATGCCACCTAGAAAAGGTTTTATAATTTCTAAACTGTTCATCTGATATGGATGGAAATACCCTCAAATTAAAGCTGACAGTCTGCACTTCAACCTCATTGTCATTGTATCCTTTCAAACTCAAAGTGCTAGAGTACGGAATAGAAATAACGAGACAACTGATATTTTGCAGTGGTCTCTTAATTTTTTCCAGAGCTGTATATGTAACTCCAACCTGCCCATTAGTTAGGCCAACAAATTGACGTGAACAATCATGTCTGTCAATATGTGCATTTTTTTATTATTAATATTTTTTAAGTTAGGTTTTAATTGAGAGAAAAGGCTATAAAATGTATTATGCTGGAAGACGTTTTCCTATTCCAATAGGCCAATACAGCCCATTAAAATGCAACTGTTGCACTAACGAATCTCAGAGTGGACTTAGGAGTGACATTTAAAAAAGAGGGGTTGTTCTGTTTTATTCTGGAGGGTTTAATAATGAACAAAATGAAACGGCTGGCACAGCTGGTGGTAACAAGCTTGCTCGAATGATAACCTGCCGAATGATTAAACAATAATGATTCAGAAATACAAAATAACAATTCAAAATTACAATTAGGTTACACATAGGTTAATTGAACAGTTCTAAATTGCTTTAACGAATGAGTTTCATTCATAAAATATTCCTAAAGTATTCTACTTTTGTCTTCAATACAACAAAATAACAATGTAATAAATTGCTTTCGATATGAATATCTTCAGACACAGCACCATATTATTCCATTGAAAAAAGTGAACGCTGTGGGCCGCTTAAGCGGCCGAAAGCAATCGAGTAATTCTGAAAGTGTATCTATTCTGGCACTTCACCTCTCCACAAATATCAGCCGGCTGGGGCAGGCTATGAACGGTTCGCCGTAATCCATACTTTTAGCGAGCTATAACAGACCATTTCAATACAAACTACTGACTTCTTCAATAGACTCCCCGGCCATGTTAATTTTCACGAGCTTGTATTGTAAAAATATATAGCACTCTAATGTAATTAATTTGGCTCATGACAGAAATATGAGTGGTAACAATGGATAGAATGGATATGGATAGAACGGACTGTTTAGCTGGCTTACATACATTTAAATACTTTCAGTATATACCCATTTATATTAGTGTGCATAATTTTGCTGCGGATTAACAGCAGCGAACCAACAGGATCCCCCAAGGCCACCGTAGTTGGTTGGGGGCGTTTCTTGGAGTGAGGGGCGTTTCTTGGAGGGCGTTTCTTGGAGTCTGCAGGCTGCAGCTATACCCTACTCGGGATTTTTGATGAAGTTGACTGAAACATGCGCCCCCAAAGGGGTTAAGGGATCGTATTCGGTCGTGGGCCAGGGCACAGAAGGTAAAAGTACCACCGAGGCTGTGTCCGAATACGAACTCTGTGCCCTGTTCATTGTCCCCTGTCCACTCAGACCCCTGTCCCTATGTTCCCTGTCCACTCAGACCCCTGTCCCTATGTGCCCTGTCCACTCAGACCCCTGTCCCTATGTTCCCTGTCCACTCAGACCCCTGCCCCTATGTGCTCTCTCCCCTCAGACCCCTGTCCCTATGTGCCCTGTCCACTCAGACCCCTGTCCCTATGTTCCCTGTCCACTCAGACCCCTGTCCCTATGTGCCCTGTCCACTCAGACCCCTGTCCCTATGTCCCCTGTCCACTCAGACCCCTGTCCCTATGTGCCCTGTCCACTCAGACCCCTGTCCCTATGTGCCCTGTCCACTCAGACCCCTGTCCCTATGTGCCCTGTCCACTCAGACCCCTGTCCCTATGTGCCCTGTCCACTCAGACCCCTGTCCCTATGTGCCCTGTCCACTCAGACCCCTGTCCCTATGTGCCCTGTCCACTCAGACCCCTGTCCCTATGTGCCCTGTCCACTCAGACCCCTGTCCCTATGTGCCCTGTCCACTCAGACCCCTGTCCCTATGTGCCCTGTCCAATCAGACCCCTGTCCCTATGTCCCCTGTCCACTCAGACCCCTGTCCCTATGTGCCCTGTCCACTCAGACCCCTGTCCCTATGTCCCCTGTCCACTCAGACCCCTGTCCCTATGTGCCCTGTCCACTCAGACCCCTGTCCCTATGTGCCCTGTCCACTCAGACCCCTGTCTACTATGTGCCCTGTCCACTCAGACCCCTGTCCCTATGTGCCCTGTCCACTGTCTTTGCAAGCAGTGTGCGAAAGAAATTCCGCCAAACTCTTTCCAAACTAGTGAGAAAGTAGTTCGTAATATGATTTAATTTTTTTATTGAGAATATCAATCAGTTAACATATGACGATTGTTACAAAGTGTAGATTATGAATGAAGATAGAATTAACAAAAATAAAAAAAGTATTTTGTAATATGAACCTATATTATACCATAGATATACATATACGCTCTATGTCTTTTACGCTTTTACTTCCGGGTTACTTACTGAAATTGTCGGATGAGTTCACCGTTCTGCAGATGAGCGTGCTCCTGAATTCCCTCAACAAAACCCCGGAAATATGGGGTTCATACTGGTATTTTAAGTGCCCCCATTTGTGAGAAAAAGTCGACCACTCAAAAGCTTTTTGACTAAGTGGACTCAAATATACACCCTCAAATGGGTGTAGGGGTCGTATTTGGACATGGCCAAAAGCTTTTTGACGAAGTGGAGTCAAATATTCACCCTCAAACGGGTGTTGGGGTTGTATTCGGACACAGCCCATGTATTTCTTCTACCCATGAACTCAGCCAGCTGATTTCACCAATTAGTTTCCACTTCTGGCTGAAGAATTGTGGCAGTTAGCAAATCGAGGTGATTAGAATAAAATAGTCAGAAGCTTCTACTTTCTGAACCTGGATTTTCCACTTTTGTTGAATTGTAAAAATCTGTTTATTCTTTTTAGAAATTTTTAACATTTAAGCCACATGCCAGAAATACATACACGTCATGTTCAATAAATGTCCCATATTTACATCTCCAGAATTTGAATCAGTCTGATTAATTAAACCTTTTTTGTAATATGCTAAATGGCAAAAATCTTTTTAAACGTATTAAATTTTTAGTTTTGATTAAATTATAGACTGGCGAGTGAGATCAGTGGGGTCCTAACTGCATAAAGTATGGACTCCAGGTCACTAAAAATAAAATAAAAATTGTGGAAAAGTTTACTGCAAAGACAAAGAAAATAACAAGCAAAACCTGTATTTTATAAATGTCTCTAACGGAAAAATATAAAATAGCTTCATGTTTTTGACAATTGATCAAGACATCGGCCTGGATTCAATCAACATTTGTCCTTAATTTTGACTTGCACATTAACTCAAGTGTTTTTTTCCCCAATGCAAACACAGATTCAGAGTTTCAGAACATCTGTTCTAGAACAATCCACTCAGTGTGCAAATTTGTTAAATAGATGGATAGGACTAAGACCATTATTACAGGCCTCTATCAAAATTATTGTAATTTTTAAATCACAATAAATAACATGTTTTATATTCAACATGGCAGATCTTGATTGGGTTGAGGCTGCTTCCTAATAGAAGGATTTTACTCCTGTGAACTGAATTAATCAGGTAAATGCAGTGCTGCAAATCACAGACACACACGCTTATGTAGAACGAGGTGCACCTTATTGCGGAGGTCTAATCATCATGTGGAGTTCACATCACCTAATTACCCAGCTGAGACAATCAGAGAGCAAAGGTATTTAAAGTCTAGAAGATGGCTTCTCTGAGTGTGATTTGTCTTTTTACATCATGGAGAGCATTGTGCTTAAGTTTCAGCTCGGAGTATGGCTTGGGGTTTTGGGCTTTGTTTTGGCGCAGGATCAGAATAAATATTATGGATCAAAAGATGAGACTTTTCATAGATGCCAAGTTGGTGAGTTTGCGAGAGTGCAGTGTGGAGAACCTGCTATTACTCGTGAGGATTGCGAAGCTCTCAACTGTTGCTTTGATCAGCAGTGCTATTATGCAACTGAAGGTGAGTTGTCCATGATTATTGTCTGCAGGTCTCATTGCATGCCTCAGTGTTTGGTTCATGCTGCTTTTTGCTACAGTTACTGTCCACTGCCTCCGGGATGGTCAGTTCAAGGTTGTGGTGTCCAGAGCTTCCACCTTGCCTCCGCTTGACCTTGGATCTGTGAACTTGCTGGAGGGTCCCAGTGACGGTTCCTGTGGTCCTTTCGTTGCGTCTCCTGCTTTTGAGGTCTTTCAATTCCCAGTCTATGCCTGTGGAACCACAGTGCAGGTGGGTTATTCCTCTTAGAAATTAAACTCACTGCATTGTGCGGCTTTTCTTTACTAATCGCTTTACCCCTCCCCTCTTCAGGTGGAAGGGGATTATGTGATCTATGAGAACAAGATGTCAGCCACATATGATGTGGCGACTGGTCCTTTAGGCTCCATCACAAGGGACAGTGTATTTGAGTAAGTGGTGGGTTTATGGCATGACTCATTTTCTGCGCTTGGGTTGCTGCTAACTCGTGGTTCTTTTTCTCCAGGCTATCCTTCCAGTGCAGGTATCATGGCAGTGCTGTGGTTTCTTTGGTGGCTGAGGTGAATGCAGTACCTCCTCCCCTTCCAGTAGCTGCTCCAGGGCCCCTTCGTGTGGAGCTCAGGCTGGCTAGTGGTCAATGTGACTCCAAGGGAGCTAAAGGATGTGCTGATGGTAAAGCTATAGTTTATAGTGAGAAATATTAACCCCCCCTCTATGGACTACTAACCTATGTTCCCTGGTCTCTGTAGCTGACGTGTACAGTGACTACTACAGGGATGCGGACTACCCTGTGACCAAGGTGCTACGGGAACCCATGTATGTGGAAGTGCGCATCTTGGAGAGGACTGACCCCAGTCTTGTCCTGCTTCTGGAACACTGCTGGGCTACGTCCACCTCCAGCCCCTTCAGCCTACCCCAGTGGAGCTTATTAGTTGATGGGTAACTGGCTACCTGACTAGTCTTCCTGCTCAATTCTTTAGCACCCCCAGTACTGAATTTGTGTCTTTCCCCAGGTGCCCCTACCATGCTGACCCTTACCAGACCACCTTGGTTCCTGTAGATGGCTCCTCTGGACTTCCCTTCCCCACACACTACAAGCGCTTTATGGTGCAGATGTTTACCTTTGTGGATCCTGCGTCTTCCGTTCCACTGAATGAAATGGTATTCCATCAATCCGGTACATTACAGCTTGGGACATCCTGCTTAATCCATCAGCCTCCAATCCTTTCTGCTTGTCTGTCCCCAGGTGTTTATCCACTGTAGTACAGAAGTTTGCCACCCCTCTGCTACTGACCGCTGTGAACAGCGATGCAGTGGAAAACAAAGTGAGTGGTGCTGGGAGTTGTAGTGCTAGCAGCTTCTAGGCTGAATTGGATGTGTACTGATTCCTACCTGTGGTTCCTTTTCTAGGAAGGTCCATTGTTCCTGTAGGAAAGCGGTCCACTGAAGAGAAGGCTGTGGTTTCCAGTAAGGCGGTGATCCTGACCAATCCAGAGCCCCCAGCCTCAGGCCAGACGCTTCAGAGTGAAGGTGAGGGAGATTCCCCTGTAGGTATCATGGTGGCAGTGTGATTTGTGCTAATCTTTCCCTTTGTTTCCAGTGCCCCAGTCTTTCCTTGGTTACGGTCTCCTGGGAGTGGCTGCATGTGTCTTGCTCGTCTCCACCCTGGCACTGGCTGTTGCATGTACTAAACCATCTAGGATGGAACCGAAGGTGTGAAATGTTCTAAATAAAGCTCTTATGGAAAATGTATTTGATTCAGTCTGACTCTTGCATTTTGACTACTCTTGGGTTGTGGTTTATGGGGGCTGGGGAGCTTGCCACAACCTTGTCCCATAGTTCTGCATTTCAGCTTTTAATTGGCTGCTAATTGTCCCTGAGTAAAGGTGATGCTAGAATGTAATTGTCCCAGACTAGTTAACTGGCTCTGGGCTCAGGGCCTCTAGTGTGTTCCAGCTCACTGCACCCTGCCTTCTGGTCTTGCTGGAGGGTAAATGATGCCAAGTGCCATGAGCGCTAAAGTAACGTCTTCAATGCTGGGGAACATTTGAAACCAACACCGACATCCACTATTAAAATGCCCTTTGTTGGATGTATTTGATAATTGGACAGCATCACTTGCTGCAAATGTTGGGTGTGTCCATGTCACTGGATTTGATGCGTTGAAGATGCAAAGGCCATGGCTTGGCCATGTTCAGTGCAACATACACACGTCAATGCATGCTTCAGGAAATCGCCTACAACCATTCATCTGTAGATTACTTGACACAACGCCTGTTCCTGCACTTATTAAGAAGCCCAACTACTCACTCAGTGCTACGTTTGCTAGTTATTTGAGCACCAGTGATTGCTGAAGATGGAGGTTCCTCTGTAGACTTGTGCACAGCTAGAAGGCAGTGATGCTTGAAATTATGACTTGTTTGTGTTCACATGCTTTAAGGTCTGAACATCTCCGGTGTGACATTGGCTCTGTCAAGCTTTTGGTCATCTTCTAGACAAGCAAATGGCTTGTTTTAGCTACCAATCTTTGGCTATTTCATGGGGTTAAGAATGCAAATACCACCTGGAATTTAATGCTACTATAGTTGTCAAATGTCTTCATTTGTTGTGCTTCACTTAGGGTTTTATTGTATATTTATTACTGTTAACACAGTACTTTTTTGTTCTTGCCATTTTTGGCAAGAGAAATGTCAACTCGGCCACTTCCTGTTGTATCTAGAATCCTGATTTCCCCGATTTGATCATCTGACAAGGTGTTAATGTGGACCTTACTGGTGGGAAACTTGTAAACCATAAATCTGACACCACATGAATGCAGCATAACTGTTGTTTAAGCCTATACCCTCTTCTGAATTTTCATAATTATTGGTACAATAACATTTGTATAAAACCAGTGTTTCTTGAAGAGGAAATCTAAGTTCGGCCATCAATTTCAATAATGGTTTATTTATAGATTAAATTAATCTGAACAAAATTTTTTAACTTAAAAATACCAAGTTACTCACACGTAGCCTACAAAGCACTGTCCTTAATTACACATTGCAAATACTATGCTTTTAAAAGTATTGATATCAATGTGGCCAAGTTGCAACAAACAATATTACCAATCGCTGCTCACGCTAAACTAGCTCTATTCCAAAGCAATGCTATCCAATCTTTCCTAGATTATTTACTGTAACTAGGCCCTGTGTTTTAATTTTACCATCAAGAGAATGGTTAATAAAACTGCCACGTCAAACTAAGAATCATTTATAGTGGAAATAATCTGAATCAGATGTGTTACACTTGTGAAAAAGAGAAATCACTGGACAATAGGGTATGTTTGAACAATAGTCTGCATCCAGTTATTTGGGTCTAAGCACAGCTTGACTAAAATTCATTGTTTTAAATATTTGTATTTGAATAGAAACCTGTGTGGTCCGACAGAGCTTAGACATTCTTCTGTTGATAATTGTGTTCACAAAACATTGCTATTTGACATGTTAACATAATTATTAGGCTACTATTACATATTGGCGTCATCTGAGCCACGAATTTACAGGAGGCTACATTAATGGGGCAAACATACAGTATGTCTGGATAGGTTTGTAAAATGCAATATGTAGGCCATTTTATAGGTCAAAATACTTATTTTTATCTGTATTTATTCATCCCCCCTTTCTCTACTGTAAATTATGCTTCTTGATATAAATGTCTGTTTGGGGCTGCTGCAAATTTCTCTACAATTCATAAACATTTTAAAACCTGTACATTTTCTAAAGTAAACTTGACAAAGTATAAACATATCTTTTCTGGAGTGTAATTATTCATCAACTGTTGAAAACATTTGTGTTGTTCCATGAGGCAATTTTTGTTGTTTGACACTTAAAGTTTTAAATACCACATTCTCTTGAGATGGT
Organism: Ilyophis sp. 1 JC-2022; assembly: GCA_022702515.1. Taxonomy (NCBI): domain Eukaryota; kingdom Metazoa; phylum Chordata; class Actinopteri; order Anguilliformes; family Synaphobranchidae; genus Ilyophis; species Ilyophis sp. 1 JC-2022. Next base: position 112,598,268 of record CM040394.1, on the reverse strand, counting down.
AAGATGCAAAAACACAGGGCCAAGTTACATAAAATAATTGAGTAAAGATTGGATAGCATTGCTTTGGAATAGAGCTAGTTTAATTAGCGTGAGCTACGATAGGCAATATTGTTTGTTGTAACTTGGCCATATTTTGATTAGGGATGTGCGCGTTTAGTCGACTAGTCGATTAAACGTTGCTACCCTCGCTAGTCGGCACCAGAAATACTAATCGGTTAAACTTATTATTTTATTAATATACACATTTAAATTACATATTGACATAATTAGCACTGAAATGTCATGTTTTCCTGGTCATAAGAGCGTCTGCTAAATACCTATAATGTTTCAAATGGCTCTTATAATATACGCAATATTCTTTCGGACAATGTTTAACCTTATAGATTAAATTGTGCTCAATTTTGACTGTTTTCTGAGTGTTTTCTTACTTTGAGACTCGTCGACTAGTCTAAGTTTGAACTTCCGTTTAAACGTCAGGGAAATTAGTCGTTAGGAACATCCCTAATTTTGATATCAATATTTTAAAGGCAGGCCTATTTTTTGCAAGGTGGAATTAATGACTTACAGACAGTGCTTTGTAGGCTATGCGTCAGTAACTTGGCATTTGTTTTACATAAAAGTATTTTGTTGATTTAGAATTAACAAAAATAAAACGAGAGTAGTTTGTAATACGTTCCGTTCTTGCACTACAAGTTGTAGTTTTTACTTCCGTTTTACTTCCCAAAATTGTCGGATGAGTGTGCTCCTGAATCCCCTCAACAAAACCCCGGAAATAAGGGGTTCATCCTGCACCCTCAAAAAGGTGTAGTGGTTGTATTCGCACACAGCCCGTGGCCGTGACCGAATACGACCCTTGTTCCTTGTCTACTGTCCCCTGTCCACTCAGACCCCTGTCCCTATGTGCCCTGTCCCCTCAGACCCCTGTCCCTATGTGCCCTGTCCACTCAGACCCCTGTCCCTATGTGCCCTGTCCACTCAGACCCCTGTCCCAATGTGCCCTGTCCACTCAGACCCCTGTCCCTATGTGCCCTGTCCCCTCAGACCCCTGTCCCTATGTGCCCTGTCCACTCAGACCCCTGTCCCAATGTGCCCTGTCCACTCAGACCCCTGTCCCTATATGCCCTGTCCCCTCAGACCCCTGTCCCTATGTGCCCTGTCCCCTCAGACCCCTGTCCCTATGTGCCCTGTCCCGTCACTTTGCAAGCAGGGTGCGAAGAAAATTCAAAACTACTGAGAAAAACTATTTTTTTATTTTTTTATTTTGAATTTCTTTTATTGAATATCAATCACTTAACATATGACGATTGTTACAAAGTGTAAATTATGAATGAAGATAGAATTAACAAAAATTTAAAAAAGAGTATTTTGTAATATGAACCTATCTTATACCATAAATATACATATACGCTCTATGTATTTTACGCTTTTACTTCCGGGTTACTTACTGAAATTGTCGGATGAGTTCACCGTTCTGCAGATGAGTGTGGATAAACCCCGGAAATAAGGGGTTCATCCTGCTATTTTAAGTGCCCCCAGTTGTGAAAAAAAGTCGCCCACTCAAAATCTTTTTGACAAAGTGAACTCAAATATGCACCCTCAAAAGGGTGTAGGGGGTTTTCAGACTCGGCCGAAAGCTGACCTCTTGGACGCACCCGATGACGTGGGGAAAAATGGCGGAAAGGGCGGGGATTTGGGCAAATTGGGCAGAGAATGTTGGCTTCAACAGAATGAATGGGAGAGATACAGCTTGTTGTTTCTAGTTTTCGATATAAATTAGTTTGGTGGTTCTAACTTCTGGCTGAAGAACTGTGGCAGTGAGGGGCGGCAGTGTAGTACAGTGGTTAAGGAACTGTGTTTGTAACCGAAAGGTCGCAGGTTCGAATCCCACGTAGGACACTGCCGTTGTACCCCTGAGCAAGGTACTTCACCTGAATTGCTTCAGTATATATCCAGCTGTAAATGGATACTATGTATAAATGCAAAAATGCTGTGTAAGTCGCTCTGGATAAGAGCGTCTGCTAAATGCCTATAATGTAATGTAATGTGAGCTAATGGAGGTGATTAGAACAAAATAGTCAGAGATTCTACTTTCTGAACCTGGATTTTCCACCTTTGTTGAAATTATGAAAATTATAGACTGGCGAGTGAGATGAGTGGGGTCCTAACTGCATAAAGTATGGACTCCAGGTCATTAAAAATAAAATAAAAATTGTGGAAAGTTTACTGCAAAGATAAAAAAAATAACAAGCAAAACCTGTATCTTATTAATGTCTCTAATGAAAAAATATCAAAAAACCATGTTTTTCACAATTGATCGAGACATCGGACTGGATTCAATCAACATTTGTTTTTAATTTTGACTTGCAAATTAACTCAAGACTTTCTTTTTTTCAATGCAAACACAGATTCAGAGTTTCAGAACATCTGTTCTAGAACAATCCACTCCGTGTGATAATTTGTTAAATAGATGGATAGGACTAAGATCATTATTACTGGTCTCTATCAAAATTATTGTAATTTTTAAATCACAATAAATAACATGTTTCATATTCAACATGGCAGATTTTGATTGAGTTGAAGCTGCTTCCTAATAGAAGGATTTCACTCCTGTGAACTGAATTAATGAGGTAAATGCAGTGCTGCAAATCACAGACGCACACGCTTATGTAGAACGAGGTGCACCTTATTGTGGAGGTCTAATCATCATGTGGAGTTCACATCACCTAATTACCCAGCTGAGACAATCAGAGAGCAAAGGTATTTAAAGTCTAGAAGATGGCTTTTCTGAGTGTGATTTGTCTTTTTACATCATGGAGAGCATTGTGCTTAAGTTTCAGCTCGGAGTATGGCTTGGCGTTTTGGGCTTTGTTTTGGCACAGGATCAGACTAAATATTATGGATCAAAAGATGATACTTTTCATAGATGCCAAGTTGGTGACTTTGCGAGAGTGCCGTGTGGAGAACCTGCTATTACTCGTGAGGATTGCGAAGCTCTCAACTGTTGCTTTGATCAGCAGTGCTATTATGCAACTGAAGGTGAGTTGTCCATGATTATTGTCTGCAGGTCTCATTGCATGCCTCCATGTTTGGTTCATGCTGCTTTTTGCTACAGTTACCGTCCACTGCCTCCGGGATGGTCAGTTCAAGGTTGTGGTGTCCAGAGCTTCCACCTTGCCTCCGCTTGACCTTGGATCTGTGAACTTGCTGGAGGGTCCCAGTGACGGTTCCTGTGGTCCTTTCGTTGCGTCTCCTGCTTTTGAGGTCTTTCAATTCCCAGTCTATGCCTGTGGAACCACAGTGCAGGTGGGTTATTCCCCTTAGAAATGAAACTCACTGCATTGTGTGGCTTTTCTGTACTAATCGCTTTACCCCTCTCCAGGTGGAAGGGGATTATGTGATCTATGAGAACAAGATGTCAGCCACATATGATGTGGCGACTGGTCCTTTAGGCTCCATCACAAGGGACAGTGTATTTGAGTAAGTGGTGGGTTTAGGGCATGACTAATTTTCTGTGCTTTGGTTGCTGCTAACTTGTGGTTCTCCTACTCCAGGCTATCCTTCCAGTGCAGGTATCATGGCAGTGCTGTGGTTTCTTTGGTGGCTGAGGTGAATACAGTGCCTCCTCCCCTTCCAGTAGCTGCTCCAGGGCCCCTTCGTGTGGAGCTCAGGCTGGCTAGTGGTCAATGTGACTCCAAGGGAGCCAAAGGATGTGCTGATGGTAAAGCTATAGTTTATAATGAGAAATATCCCCCCCCCCCCCCCCCCTCCTCTATGGACTACTAACCTATGTTCCCATATCTGTAGCTGACGTGTATAGTGACTACTACAGGGATGCGGACTACCCTGTGACCAAGGTGCTACGGGAACCTGTGTATGTGGAAGTTCGCATCTTGGAGAGGACTGACCCCAGTCTTGTCCTGCTTCTGGAACACTGCTGGGCTACGTCCACCTCCAGCCCCTTCAGCCTACCCCAGTGGAGCTTATTGGTTGATGGGTAACTGGCTACCTGACTAGTCTTCCTGCTCCATTCTTTAGCACCCCCCAGTACTGACTTGCAGTCTTTCCCCAGGTGCCCCTACCATGCCGACCCTTACCAGACCTCCTTGGTTCCTGTAGATGGCTCCTCTGGACTTCCCTTCCCCACCCACTACAAGCGCTTTATGGTGCAGATGTTTACCTTTGTGGATCCTGCGTCTTCTGTTCCACTGAATGAAATGGTATTCCATCAATTCAGTACCATTACAGCTTGGGACATCCTGCTTAATCCATCAGCCTCCAATCCTTTCTGCTTGTCTGTCCCCAGGTGTTTATCCACTGTAGTACAGAAGTTTGCCACCCCTCTGCTACTGACCGCTGTGAACAGCGATGCAGTGGAAAACAAAGTGAGTGGTGCTGGGAATCGTAGTGCTAGTGGCTTCTAGGCTAAATTGGATGTGTACTGATTCCTACCTGTGGTTCCTTTATTCCAGGAAGGTCCATTGTTCCTGTAGGAAAGTGGTCCACTGAAGAGAAGGCAGTAGTTTCCAGTAAGGCAGTGATCCTGACCAATCCAGAGCCCCCAGCCTCAGGCCGGACGCTTCAGAGTGAAGGTGAGGGAGATTCCCCTGTAGGTATCATGGTGGCAGTGTGTTTTGTGCTAATCTTTCCCCTTGTTTCTAGTTCCCCAGTCTTTCCTCGGTTACGGTCTCCTGGGAGTGGCTGCATGCGTCTTGCTCGTCTCCACCCTGGCACTGGCTGTTGTATGTACTAAACCATCTAGGATGGAACCGAAGGTGTGAAATGTTACAAATAAAGCTCTTATGAAAAATGTATTCGATTCAGTCTGACTTTCTTGCATTTTGACCACTCTGGGGTAGTAGTTTTTGGGAATGGGGAGCTTGTCACTTGTTTTTCAGTCTTATATTGTCCCTTAAAGGAATGGAACACCTTTTTCCCTGTAAAGGAACTTCACTTTTAGCCACTTGCAACACAGTGGGGCAAACTCACAATAAAGTGCAACTATCACAAGCAACAGCTCTGTCTTGAGCTGGCCAGTGTCACCAGGCAGTCAAACGGCCACAAGGACAATGCTGCCCCAAGTCAACAGCACAATGCGCATCTCCCAGATCACAGCTGATCCAAGCCCCGCTGACACTAACTCCACCTCTGATTCTCCGTGCGCGCAGTCTCCGTTCAGTCTAATCCACTTGGCCTCCCTAGTCGTTGCTCCACTTCTTCCCTGTACTCTTCCTCTTTGGATGAAAAAACACAGCAAACCCGTGAAAATGACCCATAAACACAGAGGAATGGTTGACGTTAGCTTGGTCGTCTTAGGTTCTCTGGAGATAAAGATTCTAACTACAACTAGCAGGCAGCTTCGGTCAGCTGTTTTCTAACGTTAATTACGTCACCCGGATCATTTTTGTAGTCCGGATAAAAATTTTTGACCAGAGGAATGATTAGGTCATCTTAGAATCTTCAGCTCCTAGCGAGCAGGCAGCGTCGTTATGGCAACAGACGCTGTTTTAGAACGTTAAGTACGTCAGAGGGTTTTAACAGCTGTTTCAGAATGTGAAGACGCAGCCCGGATCCATTTTGTTGTGACAGCTCCTCTTATTAACTGAAGATGACAAAGAAAGATAGATTATCGTTTAGCCAGAGGTGGAAATCCAGGGAACAAAGTAAAAATCCTACCGTGCGTTTCTTCCATCCATAGACTCAGCCAGCTAGTTCTACCTCCCCGCTGAAGAATTGTTAATTATCAAATCCATATGATTGGAGCAAAATACTGGGAACGACTTTTACTTTATGTCCCCTGGATTTCCACCTCTGCATTTAGCTAATTTAGGTTAGTTATTCGCTTTCCAAATCTACTCATCTGTGCGTGACCAAGCAGGAAATCGTTGTCAGATTATCCTACCACCAATCAAGACACTGTAGTTTTACACTTGTAGTTATAGCTCCCGAGGGAAGTCCACACACTCCACAAATCTGTTGAATAGTTGATAATTTCCGAAGACGGATCACAAAATAGAGAGCTTACGCGAACACATTTTATATAGATTTTTAAATGATAGTAGCTTAAATTAGTTTTCAAAAAATAACGTTTACATTTAGTTTTTTACGATTGCTTTGACTCATTTTGCACAACAAAGTTTCAATGTGCAAAACTCTTAACAGAGAATGCTATACTGCTCATTTTGGGTTCAAAATGTAATATAGCATGCAAAATAAAAATACCTGTGTCAAATCAGAGAACATTATATCCAAATGTTTATAACAGCACCAGAACATTGGATATGTTCATCGTTGAAGTTTAATTATTGGTGCATTTCCAAATACAACGGCCATTATCAAATAATGCTGTCAAACACAAAATAATTGCCATCAAAAAAGACAATGCAAGGGTCATTTCCTCATAAGTACTTGAAATGATGTACAACAAGCATCCCTTGTGATAGACTGCAGTGTATATATATATATATATATATATATATAGCTTGTGTTTTTATGGAAGACAAACTAAATATTAGATTGCAGTAGGTGACTGTATATGATGTTTAATCATTGAAAACAAATCATACAGTAATGCAGTAAACCCAAGTGTATTTTACAGTAAAAGCAAAAACAACAGTAACAGCAAAAACAGTAAAAGGAAAAGCAGTAAAAAAAAAAGAAAAGCATTTCAGTGCTTAAGCAGCATCTTGCCTCTCTGCTGCATTTGGCCACAGCATTTCATCTACGTCGCATCTGATGTCTTCATTTGCAAGGCAGCGTTGGTAAAATCTTCGGGAGTGTCTTATCCACCCCTGGCACAGCTGGGCTGTAATGTCATCGCACGCCTCATCCATGGCCTGAAAGAGTGTCGCCTGCTCATACGGACGCCGATCATACACCTTCCACCTCCAGGCCGAGAAAAACTCCTCTATGGCGTTTAGAAAGGAGGAGTAAGGTGGAAGGAATTGTGATCGGAACTCTGGATGGGCTGTAAACCAGTCTCGCACAGCCAATGCACGATGGAAGTTTACATTGTCCCAGACAATGATGAACACCATCTGAGCATTTGGCTGTACGAGACGATTGTACAGCCCCTCCAGAAAATGTATGAGGGGCATGGAGTTGTATGCCCCCAGCAGAGGGTCACGAGCCTCAACTCCATTGCGGGAAATGACAGCACACGTTGAGATGTTGGCTCCACGCTGTGGCATTTTATGTAGTGGTGAAGAGATTATCAATTGTGTTGCAATGCTACTCACCTGGGCAAGGTTGTTGGAAGTACTGAGACATGACAACAAACACATGTTGAATTGATTTAGTGATCTGCGTTTGTATTAACAGTTTTGCACTTTGTATGTCAGCATAGGATGTACTGTCTTAGAGTACGAATTTTGAAAGTCAGTTTGGCACTTTGCATTTTGAGTTTTGTACATTGAAATTCTGCTGTGCAAAATGAGTCAAAGCAATCGTAAAAAACTGTAATAGACCATTTTTAGACGGAGCGCCTAACTCTGCATGCCAGCATGCGCTGACTGAATGAAAAACGACAGCGCGCATGACGTGACGCTGTTTTGCTATGTGTAGCTGTCAGAAATACATGCTGGAATCGATAAGAGAATTGATATGCCCGAAGGCGAATGATTCCGAGGATTCCCATCCCTAGTTCCTACAGACATGATACAATACATTTTCAAGTAAGTTAAAAAAAATAGGGCACAAATCTAAAGTAAGTGAAACAGAAAACAAGAGAAATTATGGGAACAATATGAGTCCAATTTGTGGGCCTCGACCCGAGTCATCAAGTCCGGAAGGGTCGAGGTCGAGTCTGAGTCCTTGCTTTCCGAGGCCGAGGCCTTTAAAAACGGCCTCGAGACCTCCAACACTGGTTAAGGCAGGGGTAGGCAACCCTGGTCCTAGAGAGCCGCAGGGTCTGCTGGTTTTTGTTGTTACTCACCACTTAATTGGTCAATTAGAGCAGTTGATTACACAGTTAACTCACCTCACCTGGTTTCTTTGGTCTAATTAGTTGCTGTGTTTAAGGTGAAAACAAAAACCAGCAGACCCTGCAGCTCTCTAGGACCAGGGTTGCCTACCCCTGGGTTAAGGGATCGTATTCGGTCACGGCCCAGGGCTCAGAAGGTAAAAGTCCCACCATGTATTTCTTCCACCCATGAACTCAGCCAGCTGATTCCACAAGTTAGTTACAACTTCTGGCTGAAGAATTGTGGCAGTTAGCAAATCAACATGAGAACAAAATAGTCAGGAGCTTCTACTTTCTGAACCTGAAATTTACACCTTTATTCAATTGTAAAAAGCTATTAATTGTTGATAGAAAATGTAAAGATGAAGGCCACATGCCAAAAATGCATACACGTCATTTTGAATAAATGTCCCATATTCACATCCACAGAATTCAAATCAGTCCAATGAATTAAACTAGTTTTTTGTAATATGCTAAATGGCAAATTATTTTATAAAACATTAAATTTTTCGTATTGATTAAATTATAGACTGGTGAGTGAGATAAGTGGGGTCCCAACTGCATAAAGTATGGACTCCAGGTCACTGAAAATAAAACAGAAATTGTGGAAAGTTTACTGCAAAAACAGAAAATAACAAGCAAAACCTCTATCTTATTAATGTCTCTAATAGAAAAATATCAAATAACTTCATGTTTTTCACAATTGATTGAGAGGTTCGCCTGGATTCAATCAACATTTGCCCTTAATTTTGGCTTACAAATTAACTCAAGTGTTTCTTTCTTTAAATACAAACACAGATTAGCGAGTTTCAGAACATCTGTTCTAGAACAATCCACTCAGTGTGATAATTTGTTAAATAGATGGATAGGACTAAGACCATTATTACTGGCCTCTATCAAAATGATTATAATTTTTAAATCACAAAAAATAACCTGTTTTATATTCAACATGGCAGATCTTGATTGAGTTGAAGCTGCTTCCTAATAGAAGGATTTTACTCCTGTGAACTGAATTAATGAGGTAAATGCAGTGCTGCAAATCACAGACACACACGCTTATGTAGAACGAGGTGCACCTTATTGTGGAGGTCTAATCATCATGTGGAGTGCACATCACCTAATTACCCAGCTGAGACAATCAGAGAGCAAAGGTATTTAAAGTCTAGAAGATGGCTTCTCTGAGTGTGATTTGTCTTTTTACATCATGGAGAGCATTGTGCTTAAGTTTCAGCTCGGAGTATGGCTTGGGGTTTTGGGCTTTGTTTTGGCGCAGGATCAGAATAAATATTATGGATCAAAAGATGAGACTTTTCATAGATGCCAAGTTGGTGACTTTGCGAGAGTGCAGTGTGGAGAACCTGCTATTACTCGTGAGGATTGTGAAGCTCTCAACTGTTGCTTTGATCAGCAGTGCTATTATGCAACTGAAGGTGAGTTGTCCATGATTATTGTCTGCAGGTCTCATTGCATGCCTCCATGTTTGGTTCATGCTGCTTTTTGCTACAGTTACCGTCCACTGCCTCCGGGATGGTCAGTTCAAGGTTGTGGTGTCCAGAGCTTCCACTTTGCCTCCGCTTGATCTTGGATCTGTGAACTTGCTGGAGGGTCCCAGTGACGGTTCCTGTGGTCCTTTCGTTGCGTCTCCTGCTTTTGAGGTCTTTCAATTCCCAGTCTATGCCTGTGGAACCACAGTGCAGGTGGGTTATTCCTCTTAGAAATTAAACTCACTGCATTGTGCGGCTTTTCTTTACTAATCGCTTGACCCCTCCCCTCTTCAGGTGGAAGGGGATTATGTGATCTATGAGAACAAGATGTCAGCCACATATGATGTGACGACTGGTCCTTTAGGCTCCATCACAAGGGACAGTGTATTTGAGTAAGTGGTGGGTTTAGGGCATGACTCATTTTCTGCTCTTGGGTTGCTGCTAACTCGTGATTCTCTTTCTCCAGGCTGTCCTTCCAGTGCAGGTATCATGGCAGTGCTGTGGTTTCTTTGGTGGCTGAGGTGAATACAGTGCCTCCTCCCCTTCCAGTAGCTGCTCCAGGGCCCCTTCGTGTGGAGCTCAGGCTGGCTAGTGGTCAATGTGACTCCAAGGGAGCTAAAGGATGTGCTGATGGTAAAGCTATAGTTTATAGTGGGAAATATTCACCCCCCCTCTATGGACTACTAACCTATGTTCCCTGGTCTCTGTAGCTGACGTGTACAGTGACTACTACAGGGATGCGGACTACCCTGTGACCAAGGTGCTACGGGAACCCGTGTATGTGGAAGTGCGCATCTTGGAGAGGACTGACCCCAGTCTTGTCCTGCTTCTGGAACATTGCTGGGCTACGTCCACCTCCAGCCCCTTCAGCCTACCCCAGTGGAGCTTATTAGTTGACGGGTAACTGGCTACCTGACTAGTCTTCCTGCTCAATTCTTTAGCACCAGCCCCAATACTGAATTGGTGTCTTTCCCCAGGTGCCCCTACCATGCTGACCCTTACCAAACCACCTTGGTTCCTGTAGATGGCTCCTCTGGACTTCCCTTCCCCACCCACTACAAGCGCTTTATGGTGCAGATGTTTACCTTTGTGGATCCTGCGTCTTCCGTTCCACTGAATGAAATGGTATTCCATCAATTCGGTACATTACAGCTTGGGACATCCTGCTTAATCCATCAGCCTCCAATCCTTTCTGCTTGTCTGTCCCCAGGTGTTTATCCACTGTAGTACAGAAGTTTGCCACCCCTCTGCTACTGACCGCTGTGAACAGCGATGCAGTGGAAAACAAAGTGAGTGGTGCTGGGAGTTGTAGTGCTAGTGGCTTCTAGGCCGAATTGGATGTGTACTGATTCCTACCTGTGGTTCCTTTATTCCAGGAAGGTCCATTGTTCCTGTAGGAAAGAGGTCCACTGAAGAGAAGGCTGTGGTTTCCAGTAAGGCAGTGATCCTGACCAATCCAGAGCCCCCAGCCTCAGGCCAGACGCTTCAGAGTGAAGGTGAGGGAGATTCCCCTGTAGGTATCATGGTGGCAGTGTGATTTGTGCTAATCTTTCCCTTTGTTTCTAGTGCCCCAGTCTTTCCTCGGTTACGGTCTCCTGGGAGTGGCTGCGTGTGTCTTGCTCGTCTCCACCCTGGCACTGGCTGTTGTATGTACTAAACCATCTAGGATGGAACCGAAGGTGTGAAATGTTACAAATAAAGCTCTTATGGAAAATGTATTTGATTCAGTCTGACTCTTGCATTTTGACTAACCTTGGGTTGTGCTTTATGGGGGCTGGGGAGCTTACCACAACCTTGTCCCATAGTTCTGCATTTCAGTATTTAATTGGCTGCCAATTGTCCCTGAGTAATGGTGATGCTAGAATGTAATTGTCCCAGACTAGTTAACTGGCTCTGGGCCCAGGGCCTCTAGGATGTTCCAGCTCACTGCACCCTGCCTTCTGGTCTTGCTGGATGGTAAATGATGCCAAATGCCGTGAGCGCTAAAGTAACGTCTTCAATGCTGGGGAACATTTGAAACCAACATTGGAGGACATCCACTATTAATGCTGTTTGTCAGATGTATTTGATAATTGGACAGCATAACTTGCTTCAAATGTTGGGCGTGTCCATGTTACTGGATTTGATGCGTTGAAGATGCAGAGGCCATGGCTTGGTCATGTTCAGTGCAACATACACACGTCAATGCATGGCTTCAGAAAATCACCTACAACCATTCATCTGTAGGTTACTTGACACAACGCCTGTTCCTGCACTTATTAAGAAGCCCGACTTCTCACTCAGTGCTACGTTTGCTAGTTATTTGAGCACAAGTGATTGCTGAAGATGGAGTGTCCTGTTTAGACTAGTGTTTGTGTAGACGCTAGCAGCGGTCAGTTAGGATGCAGTCATGCTTTGACTTGTTCCTGTTCACATGATTTCAAGTTGGAAGATCTTAGTGACATTCGCTCAACTGACTGGTTATAGCAAGCGTCTTTGGTTATTTCAGAGGGTTAAGAATGTAAATACCACATGGAATTGAATGCTGCAGTACTTCAGATTTCAAAGAATGTCTTAAATTTGTAGCTGCTTTACTGTATGATATGTATTACTGTTCACACAAGACTGTCATTTTGGTAAGAGGGGAATATATCAACTCGGCCACTTCCTGTTGCATCTAGAATTGTGATTTCCTGACTTGATCATCTGAGAAGGTGTTCATGTGGACCTTACTGGTGGGAAACTTGTAAACCATAAATCTGACACTACATGAATGCAGCATAACTAGTGTTTAAGCCTATACCCTCTTCTGAAGTTTCATAATTATTGGTACAATAAGATTTGTATAAAACCAGTGCTGACAAAAGTGGAGATCTAAAATATGCCACCAATTTCAATATATTTTTTTTATAGATTAAATGGTTAAATCTGAACTCTTTCAATGTAAAAAATACCAAGTTACTTGTGCATAGCCTACAAAGCATTAAGTCATTAATTACCTTGCAAATACTATGCTTTGAAAAGTATTGATATCCAAATGTGGCCAAATTACAACAAACTATATTGCCTATCGCAGCTCACACTAATTAAACTAGTTCTATTCCAAAGCAATGTTATCCAATCTCTCCTAAATTTCATGTAATTTGACCCTGTGTTTTAATTTTAACATCAAGAGAATGGTCAATCACTCTCACATCAAACTAAAAATAATTCATAATGGAAATAATCTTAATCAGATGTGTTATGTGGAAAAGAGAAATGACTGGACTATAGGGTATGTTTGAACAATTGTCTGCATCCAGTGCTTTGGGTCTAAGCACAGGATGATTATAATTCACTGTTTTAAATATCTTTTTGAATAGAAACCTGTGTGGTCCTACAGAGCTTAGACATTCAATTGTGTTCACATAACATTGCTATTTGACACAATAACAATTTGGCTATTTCAAATTAAAATGTATTTGTCTCTGAGAACACATTGGGGGTGTACACCCTAATTTTCAATGGTGCCGAGGTACAATAAAAAATAAAAAAGTTTAAATTATAAATAAAATCGGAATAGACCATGTCAGTTAAAGCAATTACATTCAACAACAAGAAATAGAATGAGATTGTCCCAACCAAAAGCATTCAAACTCAACAAGCAGTGAAAATTGCAATAGAATTTGAGATTTAAAATGATCCAAACTAATAAAAGAGTCTAGTTTAAAAACAAGTTGCATGTTGTTCCAGATTCTCGGCGCGCAATATTTAAAAGCAGTTTGACCATGAACCGTGGCAGCCTGAGAAATGTGAAGAACTAGCCAGTCCTGTGAATGGGTAAAATTACTAACTTTCAATTCAAGAAGTCCTGAGAGGTACATTGGAAGTTTTAGATAAAAATATAAAAGTGAAGATTACGTCTCACATAAAAATAACTTTGCTATACAGGGTGAAATGATGTGTATCATAACTATCACCAGATATAAATCTCAGAGCTGAATGGTAAATGGCGTCCAGGGGTTTGAGAGGTAGCAGCTGCATGTCTATAAATTACGTCACCGTCGTCCAGGACAGGAAAGAAAATGGATTTCACAACCCTCTTTCTCACAGACATAGGAAAGCAAGCTTTGTTTCGGTACAAGAAGCCAAGTTTTATCCGCAATGTTTTTACAAGAAGATCAATATGGGCTTTAAAGGTGAAATTATCGTCAATATAAATGCCCAGATATTTATAGTGAGGGACTCTTTTAATAGGTTTACCATTTAATGTGCAGATCTGGTTATTGTCATAATTAGTTTTTTTTTGCTCCAGAAAACAGCATATAATTAGTTTTAGCAGCATTCAGTACCAGTTTTAGACTGATAAGTGCCTCTTGTACAGCGACACAAGCTTGTTGCAGAATTTCAGCAACCTGTTGAATGGAGTATCATCTGCATACAGATGAACATTAGAATTAAAGAATTAACAATATCACATATAAATTGAAAACAGAACTGGACCCAGTGTTGACCCTTGAGGGACACGTAGTTACATGTCAGTATTCAGACTGTACATCACCAACCTTTACACACTGATATCTGTCAAAGATAATCCTGAAATCATCTGTAGGCGGCAGAATCAAAACCAACAAGCGATAATCTATCTAATAATAGCGAGCGGTCAATAGTATCAAAGGCCTTAGAAAGGTCGACAAATAGAGCAGCACAATGTTGCCCCCTATCTTGGAATTTAAAATTATCAGACGCAATGTCATTAACGATCAGCGAAGTAGCCATGATAGTGCTATGCATTGCCCTGAAACCAGATTGATAAGAACTCAGCACTAGGTTTCTAGATTGTATACAAGTGAATCCAGGATTTTAGCCAGACGGGACAATTTAGAAATAGGGTGATAGTTGTTACAATCACTTTTGTCCCCACCTTTATAGAGTGATAAAACATGAGCCGTTTTCCAGACTTTTGGCAGTGTACCAGAAACCAAAGATAAATAAAAAATATGTGCAATATATTCAGCAATCAAAGAGGCAGTAAGTTTAAAAAAGAAAAGATCTATGCCATCTTCACCAGTTGATTTCTTAGTATTGATGGAAAACAAGTGCATGGTAAACCTCAGAGAACAAAAGGGTTCAGGGTGAAATATGGAGCATCCGTAGCATGGGATAAATCGACGGGAGGAGGCTCTTTGTTAGCCATAGTACTCCGTAGAACCCACATTTTTTTATCGAAAAGATGACCAGCATCAATACAATGCCTATTAAATGCAGAACAAATTTTATGTTGCCCAGTTATTAATTGATCATCAGAGTTCAAGTGAGTGGGAATAGTTGAGCCTTTATTTTTATTGGCATTCATGATCTTCCAGAACGTAGCTGGGTCATTGTACAAACTAGTAAGTGAAGCAATATAGATTCAGCCTTCAACAGCTCAAGTACATTTGTTTAATCTATAAAAAAAAGGTCATACCTGCATTCATCCATAGAAATTGGTGTCATACCTTAGATTTCCTCTTCCTTCAAGAAAAACACTGGTTTTATACAAATCTTATTGTACCAGACAAAATTCAGAAGAGGGTTTAGGCTTAAACACCAGAGTTATGCTGCATTTGTGGTCAGATTTATGGTTTACATGAGTTTGCCACCAGTAAGGGCCACAGGAACACCTTCTCAGATCAAGTCAGGATTGGCTTTTGTTGTGCCGCGTTTCCTCTTGCCAAAATGGGAACACAGTCCTGTGTTGAATGGTAACACATTTCATACAATAAAGCCCCAAGTGACACAAATTTGACATTCTTTGATAACTAGTAGCATTCAATTCCATGTGGTATTTGCACTTTCAACCCCCTGAAATAGCCAAAGATTGCATGCTATAACAAGCCATTTGATTGCTTAGATGACTAAACTTTTGACAGTTGAGCAAACATTGCAGGAGATCTTCGACCATAAATCACAGGAACACGAACGAGTCGGTTGGCCAAGTTGACGTATTCCCAACAGAGAAAGCTACGACCCGACACCAATGCAGCATCGGTCCCATGTCAAGCCTTACTGCCTCCTAGCTGCACAAACACTAGTCAGTAAACTGGACACTATCATTGGCAATCACTTGTGCTCAAATAACTAGCAAACATACTGAGTGAGTAGTTTGGCTCCTTAATAAGTGCAGGAACAGGCGTTGTCAAGTAATCTACAGATGAATGGTTGTAGGTGATTTTCTGAAGCCATGCATTGACGTGTGTATGTTGCACTGAACATGATCGAGCCATGGCCTTTGCATCTTCAATTCATCAATTCCAGTAAAATGGACACAGCCAACATTTGCAGCAAGTGATGCTGTCCAATTATCAAATACATCAAACAGAGCATTTTAATAGTGGATTTCCTCCAATGTTGGTTTCAAATGTTCCCCAGCATTGAAGACGTTACTTTAGCGCTCACGGCATTTGGCATCATTTACCCTCCAGCAAGACCAGAAGGCAGGGCGCAGTGAGCTGGAACATCCTAGAGGCCCTGGGCCCATAGCCAGTTAACTAGTCTGGGACAATTACATTCTAGCATCACCATTACTCAGGGACAATTGGCAGCCAATTGAATACTGAAATGCAGAACTATGGGACAAGGTTGTGGCAAGCTCCCCAGCCCCCATAAAACACAACCCAAGGGGAGTCAAAATGCAAGAGTCAGACTGAATCAAATACATTTTCCATAAGAGCTTTATTTGTAACATTTCACACCTTCGGTTCCATCCTAGATGGTTTAGTACATACAACAGCCAGTGCCAGGGTGGAGACGAGCAAGACACACGCAGCCACTCCCAGGAGACCGTAACCGAGGAAAGACTGGGGCACTGGAAACAAAGGGAAAGATTAGCACAAATCACACTGCCACCATGATACCTACAGGGGAATCTCCCTCACCTTCACTCTGAAGCGTCTGGCCTGAGGCTGGCAGCTCTGGATTGGTCAGGATCACTGCCTTGCTGGAAACCACAGCCTTCTCTTCAGTGGGCCGCTTTTCTACAGGAACAATGGACCTTCCTGGAATAAAGGAACCACAGGTAGGAATCAGTACACATCCAATTCAGCCTAGAAGCCACAAGCACTACAACTCCCAGCACCACTCACTTTGTTTTCCACTGCATCGCTGTTCACAGCGGTCAGTAGCAGAGGGGTGGCAAACTACTGTACTACAGTGGATAAACACCTGGGGACAGACAAGCAGAAAGGATTGGAGGCTGATGGATTAAGCAGGACATCCCAAGCTGTAATGTACCGAATTGATGGAATACCATTTCATTCAGTGGAACGGAAGACGCAGGATCCACAAAGGTAAACATCTGCACCATAAAGCGCTTGTAGTGGGTGGGGAAGGGAAGTCCAGAGGAGCCATCTACAGGAACCAAGGTGGTCTGGTAAGGGTCGGCATGGTAGGGGCACCTGGGGAAAGACTAATTCAGTACTGGGGGGTGCTAAAGCAGGAAGAGCAGGAAGTCTAGTCAGGTAGCCAGTTACCCATCAACCAATAGGCTCCACTGGGGTAGGCTGAAGGGGCTGGAGGTGGATGTAGCCCAGCAGTGTTCCAGAAGCAGGACAAGACTGGGGTCAGTCCTCTCCAAGATGCGCACTTCCACATACACAGGTTCCCGTAGCACCTTAGTCACAGGGTAGTCCGCATCCCTGTAGTAGTCACTGTACACGTCAGCTACAGAGATCAGGGAACATAGGTTAGTAGTCCATAGAGGGGGTGGGGGGTTAATATTTCTCATTATAAACTATAGCTTTACCATCAGCACATCCTTTAGCTCCCTTGGAGTCACATTGACCACTAGCCAGCCTGAGCTCCACACGAAGGGGCCCTGGAGCAGCTACCGGAAGGGGAGGAGGCACTGTATTCACCTCGGCCACCAAGGCAACCACAGCACTGCCATGATACCTGCACTGGAAGGATAGCCTGCAGTAGGAGAACCACGAGTTAGCAGCAACCCAAGAACAGAAAATGAGTCATGCCATAAAACCACCACTTACTCAAATACACTGTCCCTTGTGATGGAGCCTAAAGGACCAGTCGCCACATCATATGTGGCTGACATCTTGTTCTCATAGATCACATAATCCCCTTCCACCTGAAGAGGGGAGGGGTAAAGCGATTAGTAAAGAAAAGCCGCACAATGCAGTAGTTTAATTTCTAAGGGGAATAACCCACCTGCACTGTGGTTCCACAGGCACTGACTGGGAATTGAAAGACCTCAAAAGCAGGAGACGCAACGAAAGGACCACAGGAACCGTCACTGGGACCCTCCAGCAAGTTCACTGATCCAAGGTCAAGCGGAGGCAAGGTGGAAGCTCTGGACACCACAACCTTGAACTGACCATCCCGGAGGCAGTGGACAGTAACTGTAGCAAAACGCAGCATGAACCAAACATGGAGGCATGCAATGAGACCTGCAGACAATAATCATGGACAACTCACCTTCAGTTGCATAATAGCACTGCTGATCAAAGCAACAGTTGAGAGCTTCGCAATCCTCACGAGTAATAGCAGGTTCTCCACACTGCACTCTCGCAAAGTCACCAACTTGGCACCTATGAAAAGTATCATCTTTTGATCCATAATATTTATTCTGATCCTGCGCCAAAACAAAGCCCAAAACCCCAAGCCATACTCCAAGCTGAAACTTAAGCACAATGCTCTCCATGATGTAAAAAGACAAATCACACTCAGAGAAGCCATCTTCTAGACTTTAAATACCTTTGCTCTCTGATTGTCTCAGCTGGGCAATTAGGTGATGTGACCTCCACAATAAGGTGCACCTCGTTCTACATAAGCGTGTGTGCCTGTGATTTGCAGCACTGCATTTACCTGATTAATTCAGTTCACAGGAGTAAAATCCTTCTATTAGGAAGCAGCCTCAACCCAATCAAAATCTGCCATGTTGAATATAAAACATGTTATTTATTGTGATTTCAAAATTCCAATAATTTTGATAGAGGCCTGTAATAATGGTCTTAGTCCTATCCATCTATTTAACAAATTATCACACTGAGTGGATTGTTCTAGAACAGATGTTCTGAAACTCGCTAATCTGTGTTTGTATTTAAAGAAAGAAACACTTGAGTTAATTTGTAAGCCAAAATTAAGGGCAAATGTTGATTGAATCCAGGCGAACCTCTCAATCAATTGTGAAAAACATGAAGTTATTTGATATTTTTCCGTAGAGACATTAATAAGATACAGGTTTTGCTTGTTATTTTCTTTGTCTTTGCAGTAAACTTTCTACAATTTCTATTTTATTTTCAGTGATCTGGAGTCCATACTTTATGCAATTAGGATCCCACTGATCTCACTCGCCAGTCTATAATTTAATCAATACGAAAAAATTTATGTTTTATAAAATAATTAGCCATTTAGCATATTACAAAAAGTTACAAAGTTTAATTCATTGGACTGATTCGAATTCTGTGGATGTGAATATGGGACATTTATTCAAAATGACGTGTATGCATTTTTGGCATGTGGTCTTAATGTTTACATTTTCTATAAACAATGAATAGCTTTTTACAATTGAATAAAAGTGTAAAATCCAGGTTCAGAAAGTAGACGCTCCTGACTATTTTGTTCTCATGTTGATTTGCTAACTGCCACAGTTCTTCAGCCAGAAGTTGTAACTAACTTGTGGAATCAGCTGGCTGAGTTCATGGGTGGAGGAAATACATGGTGGGACTTTTACCTTCTGAGCCCTGGGCCGTGACCGAATACGATCCCTTAACCAGTGTTGGAGGTCTCTTTAAAAACGGCCTCGGCCTCGGAAAGGACTCAGACTCGACCTCGACCCTTCCGGACTTGATGACTCGGGTCGAGGCCGAATCGAGGCCCACAAATTGGACTCATATTGTTCCCATCATTTCCCTTGTTTTCTGTTTCAATTACTTTAGATTTGTGCACTATTTTTTAAACTTACTTGAAAATGTATGGTATCATGTCTGTAGGAACTAGGGATGGGAATCCTTGGACTCGTTCGCCTTCGAGCATATCAATTCTCTTATCGATTCCAGCATGTATTTCTGACAGCTACACATAGGAAAACAGCGTCACGTCATGCGCGCTGTCGTTTTTCAGTCAGCGCATGCTGGCATGCAGTTTGGCGCTCCATCTAAAAATAGTCTATTAAATGTAAACGTCATTTTTAAAAAACTAATTTAAGCTACTATCATTTAAAAATCTATATAAAATGTGTTCGCATAAGCTCTCCATTTTGTGATCCGTCTTCGGAAATGATCAACTATTAAACAGATTTGTGGAGTGTGTGGACTTCCCTCGGGAGCTATAACTAACTACAAGTGTAAAACTACAGTGTTTTGATTGGTGGTAGGATAATCTGACAACGATTTCCTGCTTGGTCACGCACAGATGAGTATATTTGGAAAGCGAATAACTAACCTAGAGTCAGCACGGTGGTACAGTGGTTAGCACTGTCGCCTTACAGCAAGAAGGTACCGAGTTCGAATCCCGGCCGAGGGCCTTTCTGTGTGGAGTTTGCATGTTCTCCCCGTGTCAGCGTGGGTTTTCTCCGGGTACTCCGGTTTCCTCCCACAGTCCAAAAACATGCAGGTTAGGCTAATTGGAGACTCTAAATTGCCCATAAGTATGAGTGAGTGAATGGTGTGAGTGCTCTGTGATGGATTGGCGGCCTGTCCAGGGTGTATTCCTGCCTCTCGCCCAATGCATGCTGGGATAGGCTCCAGCACCCCCCGTGACCCTGAATAGGAATAAGCGGGTTGATGGATGATGATGATAACTAACCTAAATTAGCTAAATGCAGAGGTGGAAATCCAGGGGACATGAAGTAAAATTCCTTCCCAGTATTTTGCTCCAATCATCTGGATTTGCTAATTAACATAATTCTTCAGCGAGGAGGTATAACTAATTAGTGAAATCAGCTGGCTGAGTCTATGGGTGGAAGAAACGCACGGTAGGATTTTTACTTTATGTCCCCTGGATTTCCACCTCTGGCTAAATGAGAATCTCCTATCTTTGTCATCTTCAGTTAATAAGAGGAGCCAGCTTGCCTCCAAAAAATGGTCAGTTAACATTAAAGATCTCATCTCTCTTCATGTAAATGTATAGGCTAAATGAGATAGGGGAGAATGGTGACAGTTGAAACTGTTCTGATAATACAGAAACCAACGCAAACGTTACGGTGCAGCTTTATGAAACACGCCTAGGAGCGTAACTAACTCATGAGTAAAGTTTGCGATCTTCGTTAGATAATGAAACTCCTAAATATTCCAATCACACAGAAGCGGTTAAACAACGATATTTTAGCCATCTGTTTTGACATAACGTTAAACTGATAATTTATCCTCTTCTCGCGTCCTGGCTTTTTAATTATTTTCCGGTGTCTCTTATTTTCTTTGATGTCTGATATTTTTAAGCACTCGTATCGATCAAGCCAAATTACATTTACAATGCCATCTCAATTTACAGAATTATACAATGTGGACTGTTTTATTGGATGCTCTGCCACTGTGCAGGCATAAATATAGCAGATAAATATTTTCCATGATATGACTAAGAAATATGAATGAAAAACGAATGCTTTATACTTTATAAATATTATGTCATTGGATCCATTTTAGATGAGCACCCGATACTAATAGTAGCCTAGCCTAATAGTTGATCTTTTAATAGCCTGGGAGCAAATTATATTTAAGGAATCGATAAAGAATCGGATCGATAAGCAGAATCGATAATGGCATCGGTATCAATAAAATCTAACGATTCCCATCTCAAGTAGGAACAGATCGCGAGCGTGTATCACTGCATGCATATCGCTATACGCGCGCTATGATCGCGCTGATCTGATACGCGTTTACGCCATCGATCGATATACAGTGGGCGTGTTCGGCTAGAGCCGATTTACGTCATATCTGCGTCGGCCTGCATCGGAAACTGTGCTGCGTGAACTAAGGCGGAAATGACAACATAAGGTTAAGCAGGCGCCTTTCCAGGCGGCGAAATTACGAATCCTACTATGGCCACGCCAAGACCCGCCCTCTTCTGTCTCTGATTGGCTGGGCGTTCTGTGCGCTCTACCCAC
The DNA here is from genome assembly GCA_022702515.1 of Ilyophis sp. 1 JC-2022. Lineage (NCBI taxonomy): Eukaryota > Metazoa > Chordata > Actinopteri > Anguilliformes > Synaphobranchidae > Ilyophis > Ilyophis sp. 1 JC-2022. The sequence goes on along the minus strand of CM040394.1, from coordinate 112,576,772 downwards.
CCAACCCTCTGTTTGAGTTTAAGGTGACTCTCTTCGCTGGAGCGCATTGCAGTAACTTATTTTCCGAAATTGCATGCAAATTCAGGTAGCCTAACTAACGTTACAGCATAAAACGTGTACTGACATCCATTAGCCTAAAATAAGTTTACGTTTTTAATACCACCAATGTTGATAATAGTTCTAGGCTATGTGTCTCATTGCACATTCTAGTGCTAGCTAGAAAATCAGCTGGCTGATCACTCGGAGGGGAATTCAAGTTGATGAATAGTGCTGTATGGGATTATTCAGCTAGTCTATTAATGAAGCCTTAAATAAGCATACGTTTTAAAAATAAATAAATACCGCCCGTGTTGATAACAATTATCCTATGTGTCTCATTGAAAAGTAATTAGTCACATAGGATGTTGCAGTGTGCTGGAATAGTTATTGTACATAAACACTTTATTGCTGTTCCATTATCGGGTTTAACCGTCTTCTATCTGCCTGTGAACAAACTCACTTAGGCCTACATGCACACAAGGCATAAGAAAACATGCCCAGGGAAAACACTGCGAAACACTGGTGGTATTTACTAAAAAACGTAACGTATTAATTTATTTTATTAAACTTGATTTCCCCTCAGTGATCAGCTAGCACTAGTTAGAACAGTAGAAACGAGCTAGAATGTGCAATGAGACACATAGCCTAGAAAAACTGTTAGCTATGAATTCCCCTCAGTGATGGGCTAGCACTAGCTAGAATAGTAGAAACGAGCTAGATTGTGCTAGAATAGTAGAATATATAAGAACTGTTATCAACATTGGTGGTATTTATTAAAAACATACGCTTATGGATGTCAGTACGTTTTATCCTGTAACGTTTACCTACCTGAATTTCGAGAACAGGGCAATCGAGCGCGTTCTTAGACTGAAGAAGATTAGGTGGGTAGAGCGCACAGAACGCCCAGCCAATCAGAGACAGAAGAGGGCGGGTCTTGGCGTGGCCATAGTAGGATTCGTAATTTCGCTTCCAGGCGCCTTAGCAGCGGTGCAGTTGCTCTCGGGCGCCTTCAACAACATCGCCGCGCCTTCAAACTAACCAACGACAGAATTAGTTAGAGAGCGAGGAGAGAGTGGTGTTTCCTCATGACAAACGCGGATAATTTCACAATATCGCCACCTATCTCGGCGTATTGATTCTACTCTAAAAAAAAATCTAAATGAAATGTACCCTTCCCTAATAGTGTTCAAACACAGGTAGGCTATAAGAGTTATTTAGTCAATCTTACAATGTAACAGCAGTAGTCTATTTCCCCCCTCTTTCTGGTCTCTTATCTAATTTCACAATTAATATTTATTTTGTTGTTTTTCTTATTGCTCTTATTTAAAAAAATATATTATTTAATACGATCCTTTTTTTGTACTTCAAATAATGCGATTTTGTTTCATAATGTGAGGATCTAGTATAAGCCCAACCTATCGAACACATTTCTGTACATTACTTTTGTGTACTTGAATTTATTTTTTATTCATGTAAATAATACATAAATAAATAAATATGCGTTTTGGGAGTTTGGGATTGTAGCACATACGGTCACTACTGTGGTTATTATATACTGTACCTTACATGTACTTTCTTGAGATTACCAATATGGATGTGAAAAGTACAATATTGGTAATGTTACACTAACAAATGGCAATTCTCATTCTTGACTGCTTCTGTAATCCAACTGTAGGCCTACCTCTAACTTTATAAAATATGTTGTCTGAACCTAGAAGTGTCAAGAAATAACCAAAAACAAAAAGGCCTGGCCAAATATAGGTAACTTAATGTTTTGTTCAATAATGTAACTATATTGGATTAACATATTTTATATTAAATTAAAGATGCAACTTTGTTATGAGTGTTTTGTATTTTGCATTTGTATAACAGCTGGTTTAAGAGTAAAATCCTAATTGGACTGTTGTCCAAAAAATTGTCCTCTTCAGAACATTTGGTGTGAGCATATAGAACATTAAGGTAGGACCACCAAATGATAACACATTCATTTTTGTCAAAGTATTTGGGAAGTTACCTAATTTATATTTCTCTTCACCATCCTTGTTATCAGTAAGACAACTCATTCGGATCTGAAGGGATGTTCTGCTGATGTTCTTCTGTTGAGAAGTGGAGTTTTCCCTATCTCCAGATGGGACAGTGTATAGGCAGACCTCTGCCTGTCACATTCCAGCAGAGGGGACCACATACAAATAAGCCAATTCCATAATAATGAAGGGAAGGACGAATTAAACAATATTATGTAACACATCCTGGTGCTACTGTGCTGTACATCCACTTTGCAAATTGTTGAAAGATTAATGATTGAGATTAAAGATCTAACACTGTTATTATGGCTATGGGTTCATTAGATGTGGGTGTTCTGGTCTCCAAAACAAAACCGATAAATTATACTAGCAATTAAGACCACATTTTCAGAATATTTATTTCACACAATATGGTGACATTCACAAAAGGTAAATAAACTGTAGGACTATTCCCCTCCACCACCATTCAAGCCACAACGACACCGGGTTCTTTCTGTCATTTTGTATGTTTATTGTCAAATCAGAAATATATGAACAATGATTGGTGACAGGTAAAAGGAAGACAACATGTTGATATTGGAATACATCTTATGCAAATACAATTCTATTTATCCATACGTTACCATAACTGGCAAGGAAAATGTCATCTTTCTTGACATTGTTCCCTCAAAACACATAACAACTCCCAGTATCCCAATGTCCCTATATGTACTATATTAGTTATTCATTCATATAAACTCAATTTATCTTGTTAAAGACATTGAATGGCATTCAATTCAATACGTTCATTGTCAGGGTCCAAAGGGACCACGTGCTGTCATGTAATTTGAATAAATCATGAACACTGACATTATGAGTAGCTGAATCACCTCATTTTCCCCTATGTTTTGGCTCTGTACTCCAGCACTTTTGATGTGAAATGATACAACAACTGTGAGGCTAAAGTACAGACTGTAAGCTTTAATTTGAGGGCATTCTCATCCATATTGTAACTGAAGAAGGCTGGAGTACAGGCCTGGCATAGCATCACCAGTGAAGATACCCAGCATCTGATGATTTCTACAGCTCGCAGACTTCAGGCAGTCCTTGCATGCAAAGGACATGCAACCACCAAGTATTATTCTTTCACAGCAACATAATTAATGATTAGGATTAATACACTTTCCCCTTATGTCACAAGGAATATATTCAATGCATTAACTGTACAACTCTAAAAAAAAAAAAAGTCCCATGAAAGAGACATTTCTCATTTATATTGGTACAGATATTCTGCAATAAAATATGCTTTAGAACCACTACTCAAAGGTCTATGAAAACATGCATGTAAGTTATGATACTTAACATAGCTACATAGATTCTCACATTACAATGTATGACTACCGATGGCTACGATGTCTTCTGGGTTTAGATGAACTAAAATGACATGTCTACCATGTTTGCAAGTCTAAACAGAGATGACAGGTGTAGTTTAGGCCATCTCATGAATTGACAGACAAGAAACAGCTGAATATGAGCAATAGAACATAAGCAGCCTAATGTTTACAGGTATGTTACCATAACAGATGACAGTTTAGCTAAATAATTTAGTTATTCGACAATGAAAGGGCACCCAGCGCTTTAATTCCAATGGAAATGATACGTATTTATTCAAGAACTTTAACTGGAGTTTCACTGTGGCACAATTCAGGGTGATAGCCAAAGTCGCGTAGCAAAAGATAAATATTGACTACCCGAACAATACAAGTCATGAAATAATGTAAGGCAGTATTAAAACAACCTTCATTCGTTCTCCTCCATTTCTTCAAGATTTTGAAGTAAAAAGGACATCTGTGTCGCCTCCAAGTCCTCCGCAACCACAAACAACACGGCTAACTCCTCCATGTTGTTTTTCTCCCAGCCGGTTTCAGAAAAGTCCGAAACTGTCCCAGTTGGATCTGCTCAGGCGATTTTCATTTCCGCCTGAGGCAGGTAAGCCACCTGCTCACCGATGTCTACTCGAACACGCCCATTATGTACGTGCAGCAACGTTGGACAGCGCATGCATACCAATACACAGACCCAGACTGCACGAGACACACGCATACCCATCCCAGCAGCAGCGCTCTACACGCATACACATCCCAGCAGCAGCGCTCTACACGCATACACATCCCAGCAGCAGCGCTCTACACGCATACACATCCCAGCAGCAGCGCTCTACACGCATACACATCCCAGCAGCAGCGCTCTACACGCATACACATCCCAGCAGCAGCGCTCTACACGCATACACATCCCAGCAGCAGCGCTCTACACACATACACATCCCAGCAGCAGCGCTCTACACACATACACATCCCAGCAGCAGCGCTCTGCACGCATACACATCCCAGCAGCAGCGCTCTACACGCATACACATCCCAGCAGCAGCGCTCTACACGCATACACATCCCAGCAGCAGCGCTCTACACGCATACACATCCCAGCAGCAGCGCTCTGCACGCATACACATCCCAGCAGCAGCGCTCTACACGCATACACATCCCAGCAGCAGCGCTCTGCACGCATACACATCCCAGCAGCAGCGCTCTACACGCATACACATCCCAGCAGCAGCGCTCTACACGCATACACATCCCAGCAGCAGCGCTCTACACGCATACACATCCCAGCAGCAGCGCTCTACACGCATACACATCCCAGCAGCAGCGCTCTACATGCATACACATCCCAGCAGCAGCGCTCTACACGCATACACATCCCAGCAGCAGCGCTCTACACGCATACACATCCCAGCAGCAGCGCTCTACACGCATACACATCCCAGCAGCAGCGCTCTACACACATACACATCCCAGCAGCAGCGCTCTACACGCATACACATCCCAGCAGCAGCGCTCTACACGCATACACATCCCAGCAGCATAGCGCTCTACACGCATACACATCCCAGCAGCAGCGCTCTACACGCATACACATGTATACACAGCCGCCCAAAGAAGCGGCGCACTTTCATTTATTTTGATTTAAAAAATCTGAGCTATCGACTATCGCGATAACAGCCCTTTCACATGTGAAACTAGACATGTTACTGATAGTCATACATGCGCATGGATTCCAGCAAGAAAACTGCGCAAAAAGGGCCGAACATCACCTTGCAAGAAACATGTGGTACCGCGCCAAAGGCTAAACATTTGCATACGTAAACGAATTAAGTGCGTACGCGCGGGCTTACGAAAATGTGTTTTTTCGGGGGGAAGGATTTATTTCAATTCAATTGATTACACTGAGCCTCTTTTAACAAAATTAAAATTGTATATTCTCCTATACTCTTCATGGGTGACTTGAGAAATAAAATCATAAAAATATAATTGTTATTGTCAATTTGTCACTGCAATGAACTTGCGGAAAAGACGGCATCGCAAAGTTCGTCCAGTTCTCAAAAATATACCCATTCTGTAATGTCAATAAAATATACTTTCATTTCTGATACACGGCATCCACTGAACTGTCCAGCAAGTTGTCGTTGTTTTAGTTTTGTCGTTCAAAGTGACTATTTTTGCCAGCCAGTGTGGATAAAAGACTAAACGTTGTCTAGTTGTCCAGTCAGGTCTAGAATAATTGATTTCCGTGTCGCTAAGACGCAGCAGGGATTTCCGTGCGTGTCACTCGTCGTAGCAATTATATACACCCGCGCCGCCGCATCCTAACACGTAAACAGAAACGTGCGCAGTGTCGGGTACTTGTGTACATACTGTCAAAGATCTTTGGTACCGTGTACCATATCGTTGCGCTTTCCACGCCACGCGAAACATCAACCAAATTTTAAAAAGTTCTCGAATAATATGTTTTGGTTACTATGAGCACGAGGAGTATGAAGAGAACCATCCAGGGGATTATAATGCATGTATACGAGGCAACATTTTCATTTTAAAATAAGTAAATCTCGCATGAGCACCGATTTACGCGGGTTCCCCAGTGACGCGACTTGATATTCAACGTTGACTGATGTTGGTATACTGGCACGAAACGAGTACAGTGCTACATTATATGTTCCTGTTCATATACAGTATATACATGTATAAATTGCACTCAACTCAGCTTGCACAAATACAAATGGTCCCTGCCTAGAACTTATATACATACATCTAGGACTTCGAAAAAAGAAAAAAAGCATTAAATACAATTTAAGTTGGGAAATATACATGGTAGCGCTGAACTCAGTGTGGACTTGACTAAAACACTGCCCTTAACCTCTTTGGGGGCGCATACGAGTCAACATTTTCAATCACAGGATAAAACCCTTATTTCAAGGGTTTTGTTGAGGGGATTCAGGAGCACCCTCATTTACAGAACTGTACTCAGCTCCCGATTTCAGGAAATAAACCAGAAGTAAAAACTACAACTTATAGTACATGAACAGGACATATTACAAGCCTTTTTTTAAATGCCATCACAAAAACATTTATGTAAAGAAATGCGAAGTTACACACTTGCATACAAAGCACTGTCCAAGTCATTAATTCCACCTTGCAAAAGTAATGCCTGCCTTTAAAAGTTGATATCAGAATGTGGCCCAGTTATAACATATTGCAGATCACACCAATTACACTAGCTCTGTTCCAAAGCAATGCTATACAAGCTTTAAATTATTTTATACAACTCTGCCGTTTTTCCATCCAAAGAGGAAGAGTACAGGGAAGTGGAGCAACGACTAGGGAGGCCAAATGGATTAGACTGAACAGAGACTGTGCGCACGGAGGAGAATCAGAGGTGGAGTTAGTGTGTCAGCTGGGCTTGGATCAGCTGTGATCTGGGAGATCGGCATTGCGCTGTTGACTTGGGGCAGCTTTGTCCTTGTGGCTGTTAGACTGCCTGGTGACACTGGCCAGCTCAAGACAGAGGCAGAGGAGGAGCTGTTGCTTTTGATAGTTGCACTTTGTTGCGATTGGCTAGTGAAGTTCTTTTACAGGAAAATAAAAGGTGTTCCATTCCATTATCCAAGGGACAATATAATACTGAAAGACAAGTGACAAGCTCCCCATTCCCAAAAACTACTACCCCAGAGAGTGGTCAAAATGCAAGAAAGTCAGACTGAATCAAATACATTTTCCATAAGAGCTTTATTTGTAACATTTCACACCTTCGGTTCCATCCTAGATGGTTTAGTACATACAACAGCCAGTGCCAGGGTGGAGACGAGCAAGACACACGCAGCCACTCCCAGGAGACCGTAACCGAGGAAAGACTGGGGCACTGGAAACAAAGGGAAAGATTAGCACAAATCACACTGCCACCATGATACCTACAGGGGAATCTCCCTCACCTTCACTCTGAAGCGTCTGGCCTGAGGCTGGGGGCTCTGGATTGGTCAGAATCACTGCCTTACTGGAAACCACAGCCATCTCTTCAGTGGACCGCTTTCCTACAGGAACAATGGACCTTCCTGGAATAAAGGAACCACAGGTAGGAATCCATACACATCCAATTCAGCCTAGAAGCCACTAGCACTACAATTCCCAGCACCAATTATAAATTGCACTGAGTCTGAGAGCTGCTACCTCAATTTCATTGTACTTGTGCAATGACAATAAAGTGATTCTATACCACTCACTTTGTTTTCCACTGCATCGCTGTTCACAGCGGTCAGTAGCAGAGGGGTGGCAAACTTCTGTACTACAGTGGATAAACACCTGGGGACAGACAAGCAGAAAGGATTGGAGGCTGATGGATTAAGCAGGATGTCCCAAGCTGTAATGTACCAAATTGATGGAATACCATTTCATTCAGTGGAATAGAAGAAGCAGGATCCACAAAGGTAAACATCTGCACCATAAAGCGCTTGTAGTGGGTGGGGAAGGGAAGTCCAGAGGAGCCATCTACAGGAACCAAGGTGGTCTGGTAAGGGTCAGCATGGTAGGGGCACCTGGGGAAAGACACCAATTCAGTACTGGGGGGTGCTAAAGAACGGAGAAGGAAGACTAGTCAGGTAGCCAGTTACCCATCAACCAATAAGCTCCACTGGGGTAGGCTGAAGGGGCTGGAGGTGGACGTAGCCCAGCAGTGTTCCAGAAGCAGGACAAGACTGGGGTCAGTCCTCTCCAAGATGCGCACTTCCACATACACAGGTTCCCGTAGCACCTTAGTCACAGGGTAGTCCGCATCCCTGTAGTAGTCACTGTACACATCAGCTACAGAGATCAGGGAACATAGGTTAGTAGTCCATAGAGGGGGGGTGGGGGGGTTAGTAGTCCATAGAGGGGGGGTGGGGGGGTTAATATTTCTCATTATAAACTATAGCTTTACCATCAGCACATCCTTTAGCTCCCTTGGAGTCGCATTGACCACTAGCCAGCCTGAGCTCCACACGAAGGGGCCCTGGAGCAGCTACTGGAAGGGGAGGAGGCACTGTATTCACCTCAGCCACCAAAGAAACCACAGCACTGCCATGATACCTGCACTGGAAGGACAGCCTGGAGAAAGAGCCACGAGTTAGCAGCCACCCAAGCGCAGAAAATGAGTCATGCCCTAAACCCACCACTTACTCAAATACACTGTCCCTTGTGATGGAGCCTAAAGGACCAGTCGCCACATCATATGTGGCTGACATCTTGTTCTCATAGATCACGTAATCCCCTTCCACCTGAAGAGGGGAGGGGTCAAGCTATTAGTACAGAAAAGCTGCACAATGCAGTAGTTTAATTTCTAAGGGGAATAACCCACCTGCACTGTGGTTCCACAGGCATAGACTGGGAATTGAAAGACCTCAAAAGCAGGAGACGCAACGAAAGGACCACAGGAACCATCACTGGGACCCTCCAGCAAGTTCACAGATCCAAGGTCAAGCGGAGGCAAGGTGGAAGCTCTGGATACCACAACTTTGAACTGACCATCCCGGAGGCAGTGGACGGTAACTGTAGCAAAAAGCAGCATGAACCAAACATGGAGGCATGCAATGAGACCTGCAGACAATAATTATGGACAACTCACCTTCAGTTGCATAATAGCACTGCTGATCAAAGCAACAGTTGAGAGCTTCGCAATCCTCACGAGTAATAGCAGGTTCTCCACACGGCACTCTCGCAAAGTCACCAACTTGGCATCTATGAAAAGTATCATCTTTTGATCCATAATATTTAGTCTGATCCTGTGCCAAAACAAAGCCCAAAACCCCAAGCCATACGCTGAGCTGAAACTTAAGCACAATGCTCTCCATGATGTAAAAAGACAAATCACACAGAGAAGCCATCTTCTAGACTTTAAATACCTTTGCTCTCTGATTGTCTCAGCTGGGTAATTAGGTGATGTGAACTCCACATGATGATTAGACCTCCACAATAAGGTGCACCTCGTTCTACATAAGCGTGTGCGCCTGTGATTTGCAGCACTGCATTTACCTCATTAATTCAGTTCACAGGAGTAAAATCCTTCTATTAGGAAGCAGCCTCAACCCAATCAAGATCTGCCATGTTGAATATGAAACATGTTATTTATTGTGATTTAAAAATCCATCTATTTAACAAATTATCACACTGAGTGGATTGTACTAGAACAGATGTTCTGAAACTCGCTAATCTGTGTTTGGGTTGGAAAAAAAGAAACACTTGAGTTCATGTGCAAGTCAAATTAAAGACAAATGTTGATTGAATCCAGTCCGATGTCTTGATCAATTGTGAAAAACATGAATTTGATATTTTTCCATTCGAGACATTAATAAGATACAGGTTTTGCTTGTTATTTTTTTTGTCTTTGCAGTAAACTTTCCACATTTAAATTTTATTTTCAGTGACCTGAAGTCCATACTTTATGCAGTTAGGACCCCACTGATCTCACTTGCCAGTCTATAATTTAATCAATACAAAAAATTGAATACGTTTTATAAAATAATTTTCCATTTAGCATATTACAAAAACGGTTTAATTAATCAGACTGATTCAAGTTTGATTCATTGTGGATGTGAATATGGGACATTTATTCAACATGAATTTATTCAACTTGTATAAATTCCTGGCATTTGGCCTAAATGTAAAAAAATTCTAAAAACAATGAACAGCTTTTTACAATTCAACAAAGGTGGAAAATCCAGGTTCAGAAAGTAGAAGCTTTTGAGTGGGCAACTTTATTCTCACAAATAGGGGCACTTAAAATGCCAGGATGAACCCTTTATTTTTGTTGAGGGAATTCAGGAGCACACTCATCTGCAGAACGTTGGGCTGTGTCCAAATCAGAGTCCTATCTACTGCATCCTATCTACTGCATCCTATCTACTGCATCCTATCTACTGAGTCTTATCTACTGTGCCCTGTCTCCTGCATACAGTGCACTGGCAGAAGTGTGCTGTTTAATGTGCACTGTTTAGCAGTCTGCGAAAAATATCCGCCATACTATTTTCCAACCGCACTGTGGAAGTGTCGTAAGCAGGTCATAAGACGTCCCACCAGTGTTGCCATGTCCGCGGGTTTTACAGCTAAATTGGAATACTTTGAAGGTGCAGTCACAGGTAAAAATGAAAAGTCGAAAAGCACACACTTATTTTAAAAAGTAAAAACATGATAAAATACATTGGTTTCGGTTAAAAATAGCCTATATTTTGGGCTAGTTTTCAGTCGCCATTTAGCTGGAAAGTCTTACAAGATCTGGCAACCCTGCGTCCCACTCTTGCGCTGCCATGTCACCTGTTGTTTTTGTTGTATTTGAAGAAAAACGTCAGCCTCATTTTTTAAAAACGAAGCTCACGTCATATTTATGTGACCAAAATGTTTGTGTACTTTTTGAAAAGTGTGCTCCTGAATGTACTCAGCGAAACCCCGGAAGTAAGTGTGTCAGCCGGGTGTTTCAAGTATACTGCAATTTGAAAAATCTTCGTGTACTCTACGACTTTCTCACCCTATCTACTCACTAAGGCTACTCAACAGTGTGGAAGTTGCGCTCATCCGACAATTTCAGTAAGTAACCTGGAAGTAAATATGTAATAGATATAGAGCGTATATGCATATCTATGATACAAGATAGGTTCATATTACAAACTACTCTTTTTTATTTTTGTTAATTCTATCTTCATTCATAATCTACACTTTGTAACAATCTTCATATGTTAACTAATTTATGTTCTCAATAAAAAAATAAAAAAAATAAAAATATTATCAACCACTTCCTCACTAGTTTGGAAAGAGTTTTGCGGGATTTCTTTTACCCACTGCTTGCAAAGTGAGGGGACAGGGCCCATAGGGAGGGAGGTAAAACGCAGAAGGTAAAACATTGCGCAGTCTTGGGACGGTGCCCACTAAATCCACTGCATGGTGCTGCTATGAACATTCCGTTCAGAGAACCGTCAGCATGTGCGAGTGGTATTTAGACATTTTAACGATGTGGAAAAGCAGGATATTCCACTTTGACGGCTCAGGGAAACGAAAGTGTCGAAAGGAACTTTATAGAAATTCAGAAGTAAGTATACTTCTCTTTGGACAAATGCCATTATAACCATTGCATATTCAACATCAAGCCCCTGCGTCTTCTCAAGTAGAAAACATCACACGCCAATTCAAACCCATCAAAGGTAGGCCTAAGTTTGAATACTGTGTTTAAGCTATATAGTGTGTTTTTTATTCTCTTTGCGTCCACCTTGGTAGGCTATATGCTAGTTATGCGTTCAACCTGTTGAAAGTTATATCGCTATAATTTCGTAGGGGTGTGCTAATTAGCATGTGCTTTTATATTCATGTTCCTCGCCCCTCTGTTGGTCTACACGATCCCTGTTAGGCATTTTGCGTTCGTACGTGACTGTGTGTGCTTTGTCCGCTGAGTGTCTCGCGACATTGTCTGGTCATATTGAGAACCAGATCACATGTTTTCTGGTTTATACAATTGATACTGCTGTATAGAAAAGACAGACAAGTTATTTAGTGTTTGATTATTTTTTATGGGGACAACATTGTTGTGATGATGTTCCCATGCGAGCCATTGTCTTCCGGTTTGTTTTCGGCTCTTTGAATGCGTTAAGAAGTTTTTAATTGCCAACCAACTTTTGCTTGGGCCTACACCAAAATTAATTCCTGGCTACACCACTGCTACACACACACACACACACACACACACACACACACACACACACACATATACAGGTGCAGCTCAAAAAATTTGAATATCGTGAAAAATGTCAGAAAGTGAAACTCATATATGATATAGATTCATTACACAGAGTGAAATATTTCAAGCCTTTATTTCTTGTAATTTTGATTATTATGTCTTACAGCTAATGAAAACCAAAATTCATTAAATTAAGCACGTAATTTCTGTTAGTATCGTTTTTATGTCTATTGTAAGCTACTATAAGACAAAAAATTTAGAGGTGACATTCAACACAAATGATATGTCGAGTATTGCCATACAATTCATATAACACAAGTATCATCGGATATAATCGGGAATTCTGGATGTCAATAAATTCTATCAATCAACCCTGTAGAGGGCGATGTTGAGTAACGTTAATTTGTTACACCGGTGGTCCTGGGGCCCCCCTGTGTATGCTGGTTTTCGTTTCAACCACAATTACAATCCCAGAATTTTAACAAGCTGTTCATTTTTTTAAATTAGGTGCTTTTCATGTTTAGAGGGATTATTTACCTTTTTAAGCCACATTACATCAGAAATGGCTGCTATGCATGCGATGAGAAATAAACATGAAAGAATACGAAGACTCACTGCTTATTGTGCTGTTATGTTATGGTTGTTTCCAGAATACAGCATTACTCGTATTTCTAATATAAATGCTACATATAAAAAGTATTACACACACATTTAAAACACAGCATGCAGTCACCTAAAGAGAAGAGCCTGGTACCTTTGTGTATTTTTAATGTGGACACGCCATGTGTTCCTGTAAAGAGAATGTTTTCCGGTTCACCCCAGTTTATCCCAACAGGGTCTAGTATGGACACAATGACGCAACCCTGCGATACCTCAGCTCTGTGACTCCTGATCACGCTGCATGTTGCTGTTACAACCACGTTCCACATAAAAAGCATGGGATCGGCTCATTGGCTCAAACTTTGTTGCGTTTCTTAATTGCAGATCTTGGGGGACAAAGAGTTGCACCAGATTGATGTTCTACTTTGCCATCAATATTTCAAGACCAAACATTTATAAGGCATACATGTTGACTTATTGAACGAGCCCCAAACCATCACCCTGTTGCCAGATATGGAGTAGATGTGGATGGATCACTGCAAGGGTTATTCCTATAGAACTCTATAGGCAAAAACAGTCAGGAGAAGAAACCCTTAAAGTGATCTACTCCATATCTGGCCGAAGAGTGATGGTTTGGGGCTTACAGCCATTTCAGCAGTCATGTGTTCCATACTGTACCAGTGTAATTTACAGCTGAATCTAGTCTCACTCCCCAATTCCCATAGAGATCCATTGAAATGTAGAGAGGTTATAGTATCGCTTGTAATAATAAGATATCGAGTGTCTTTTGATGTTGATGGGTCACAGACTTCCGGAAGTAACAGCATGCAAAGGATATGCGACCAAATATGAAATATGATACTTTAAAAATACATTAAAGCAAAGGGTATGAATACTTATGTACATGAGATTTCAGTTTTTGATTTTTAATACATTTGCAGACATTTCTAAAAACAATGTTTTCACTTTGTCAATGTGTTATTGAGTGTAGATTGATGGGCAAAAATGGCAATTTTATCCATTTAAAATTAAATCTACAACACAATAAAGTGTGCAAAAGTGAAAGGGTATGAATATGAAAATAAAATGGGGCTCTTTTTGCTTATTTATCAAATTATGAAATGGCGTGCAGCTGGATATGTGCTGTGAAAACAATTATACACTAATTATTAAACAAACCACCATTTTAATGCCATACTTGCCAGCAAAATGTACTTTAAAGAGCCAGCAGAGCTCATGGTATTGTTTTACTTTGCTCCCAATATGGGGCTGAGCTCTGAGCAATGGCTTGAGGCCTTTTACCTGCCGTCACAAACACAGAGACACACATTCCTTATTGACACAGGCTACGCAATGAAGCGTCAATATCAGGAAATCAGATAGTCATACTGAGGACCTTGAGCAAAGTGGCCCAATACACATACGCACACACACACGCATACACACACACACGCATACACACACACACACACACACACATACACACACACACACACACGCATACACACACGCACACACACACACATACACACACACACACACACGCATACACACACGCACACACGCACACACACACACACGCATACACACACATACACACACACAAACACACACACACACACGCATAGACACACACACACACACACACACACGCATACACACACACACACGCAAATGCATGCAAACACCAAACAACTGTACAATTCCCACACAATTCGATGAGAGGGGGCAAATAAATGAAGGTTGAATGTTTTTCCGTCCCCAGTTTGTCTGAGTCATCGTTGGCCTGTGCTTTTAAACCCTGGGGAGATCGGGGAAGTTCATACAGCACTACTGCTCTATGATGGGATCCACGGCAACGCTCCTCATCGCTATGGTCGCGTTGGGCATCATCGCCTGTAGCCACGGTAACAGCTCAGACACTGCATGCAGCACGCTGCTGTACTTTCAGACGTTCATTGATTTACTAATATAAAATACGACCGCATGACTGTAGGACTGTAAAACAACATGTACACCATGACAGTAAGATCATAATGACCATACGACCGCATGACTGTAGGACTGTAAAACAACATGTACACCATGACAGTAAGATCATAATGACCATACGACCGCATGACTGTAGGACTGTAAAACAACATGTACACCATGACAGTAAGATCATAATGACCATACTGTCATGACCCAGAACGAGAACTGAACCCAAACGCACGACCAGGAGGCAGAGGTACAATGTTAGGTGGTTATTTATTTAGCTTGGGGCAGTCCCAAGCTGTACACAAACAATTACAGGATAACACAATATATATAGGGCGTTACAGGAGCTTTGTCCACGCCTCAACTTGCTCCAAGCCGGAGCCGGACTTGACTGGACCAACGGGCGTTGTTCCAGACAGGAACTGGACTTGGCAGGTCGGACTGGAAATGTTCCAGGCCGGAACTGGATTTGCTGGATCGGACTGAGTGTTCCACACCGGAACTGGACTGGATGGAACGGACTGCCTGGCGATTAGCAGGAGCAGGAGCGGTAGAGCAGGACAGAATAGCTGCAGGGTAATCTCACGGGGACCCAGCTTGGGTACTCGTCAGGAGGAGAGCGGGGGAGGCCGCAACACAGGTAGGGGTGCGAACCCTGCAGGTGGACAGACTTGAAAACAGGGGAGAGGTTAACTGGACACAGAATTGACTAGGACAAAACAAACACTGAGCGAATGCAAACTAGACATGCAGATAGCGCAGACCAGAGTGACTGACAAACTACGTTCAACAAACTACGTTAACGAACTGGCAACGAACAACAGACAGGGAGCGGTTTAAATACAGGGAGTGATTGGTAACAATGGGAAAAGTATGCGAATGTCTAAGTGAGTGATTGGTAACAATTAGAAAAGCGTGTGAATGTCTAAGTGGGTGATTGACCAGAGTGAAGTGTGAGGAATGTGAGTAGAGGGGAGAGAAGAGGATAGGTCGAGACAGGAGTGGTGAAACGAGTGGAACAAACGGACAGGACACGCCCAACCTGCAGCACGGGGGAAGACACGGATAAGGGAGTCAAACATGACACGGAGGGAGAGGGAAAAACACGGAGAAGGAACAGGATGGGAACGGAACGTTACACATACGACCGCATGACTGTAGGACTGTAAGGACCGTATGACCCATATGTGGAACATTTGATCTCGAGAGAGCAGAAGTGTCGAGAGCTAAAGTGAGATGACCCGATGGTGAAATAAGCCTGTAACTATGAATCAGGGCAGAGCTTATGACTGACAGATGGGGGTGTTTTTTTCTGGGTTTCAGCCACGCCCTTGCGGAGCGTGGAGAGCTTCATCAGGACTGTGGAGCAGGTGGAGGTGCGGAACCCGGAGCTGAAGGCTCTGGCTGTGCTGAAGAGCCTGCGGAGGTCCGGGGGCCTGGACGACCCGTTTATCCGGCACTTCCTGGGCCCGCCGAGTGAGACGTCTCCCACGCACCCCCCAGAGGAGTCCGACTTCATCCGGAGCCTGATTGGTCACCGGGTCACGGGGACGGGGGAAGAAGAGGGCGTGGTCCTGACGGAAGACGGCACCACGGTCGCCCTGGCGCCGCTGGTTTTGGGCATGGAGGCGGGCCTGCTGGCTGGAGAGGGGGGGACCCCGGTTTCCAGCCTGTACCCCCTCGCCCTCGCCCGGACCCTCGGCTTGTCGTTCCTCCACTCCCACACATCTCCCCCGCTCGTCTCAGACAGCCTGGGCCCAGATGGCTGCTGGGATAACGTCACATCGCCGCGTACGTTCACGCTCTCCGGGACGCCCTCCCTGGCGACGGACGCCCTGATTAACGGAGGGATGGACGGTGTGGTTCTCGGGGCAAAGCTCTCCAGCCACTCCCCCAAATGGCCGCTCCAGTTAAGCGCTCTCCTGAGGCGGTACTATCAGCACCGCCTCCGGGGGCGTGGCCTGGACTCCGCCCCCCGCCTCATCAGTCCTCGCCGCAGGGAGAACTTTCTGGAGCTGGTCAGCCCCTCTCTGCTCCAGGAGCAGGTGCTCGGGTCGCTGGCCTTGTACCGTCGTCTGATTGGAGATCCAGGCATGGCGGAAGGGGCGGAGACTGAGGCTGCGGTCACGGAGGGGGTGGAGCTGTTTGTGCGCAGGTACCTGGGTGAGTACAGGGAGGACAGGTACTACTACACTATATTCATATCATGAACCATTAACCAATCAGTGAACTGAGCAATCAACCAGCAAATCAGCAAACGGTTATTTGACGTGGCTTGTCTAAACAGTTCTATCTTCACCGAAAATTAAGAGACAGACTGTGATCAAAATGCAAAAATAACAGTCCCTCTAACCTGCTCCCCTATTGTCGAACCAATCAATCATTTATAATTTCACATGGCTTATGTAAACAGTTTCAGCTGCACTGATTGGTCAAACAGCCCCTCTTCTCTCCATTAGACTGTCCTCCCATCATCCCGCGCTGCCAGTGGAGGGCGGAGCCATACCGAGGCACGCCCACCCAGCTGGTGCTGCCCCTGTCCTTCCTGTACGTGCACCACACGGAAGTGCCGAGCCAGCCCTGCGTGAGCTTCGAGCAGTGTGCCAAGGACATGAGGGCCATGCAGCGCTTTCACCAGGACGTCCGCGGCTGGGACGACATCGGATACAGGTACCGCCAAACGCCTCCGCGCAGCGCACCTGTACCTGTCTCACAGGCACAGCCTTCAGGAGAGCGTGAGCCATCTAATAATAATAATAATAACTTTAATTTATATAGCGCCTTTCATAAAACCCAAGGTCGCTTCACAAGAGTGGGATGCAGATAGGGGAGAGAGGGGGAGGAGAAAAACAAACAGAACAAACAAAACAAACAACAGGGATGGTTGAACTAAACTGAATTAACTAATGTGGAAAGGCCATGGAAAAGAGGTGTGTCTTGAGATGTGTTTTGAAACTGTCCAGGGTCGGGGCATTACAGATTTCGGCTGGGAGAGCGTTCCAGAGGGTGGGGGCAGCCACGCTGAAGGCTCTGTCCCCAAAGGTTTTGAGTCTAGTACGGGGGATGGATAGCAGACCCGCGTCTGAAGACCGCAGGTTCCGGGATGGAGTGTGTTGGTGAAGGAGGTCGGACAGGTATTGGGGGGCAAGTGCGTGAAGGGATTTGTAGGTGAGAAGGAGGAGTTTGTACAGGATGCGGAACTTGACCGGGAGCCAGTGGAGGTGGATGAGGGTGGGGGTGATGTGCTGCCAGGGCTTGGTATGAGTGAGAACCCTGGCAGCTGAGTTCTGCACGTATTGGAGCCTGTCCAGGGCTTTGCTTGGAACCCCGGACAGGACTCCATTACAGTAGTCGAGCCGGGAGGTGATGAAAACGTGAATGAGGGTTTCTGCAACGGAGTCTGAGAGTGAGGGACGGAGACGGGAAATGTTTTTGAGGTGGTAGAAGGCGGACTTAGTGATGGATTTGATGTGGGACTGGAAGGAAAGGGTGGAGTCAATGATGACGCCCAGGTTGCGAACTTCGGGAGATGGTTTGATGGAACAGCCCTCGACGTGGAGGAGGAGATCTCCAACCTTCCGGAGCAGTGGCTTGGGGGCCACAACCATGAGCTCAGTTTTACTACTCTAGAGAGGGTGTGGCTATCAGGAGAGGGTGTGGTTATTAACAGAGGATGTGGCTATCAGAGAGGGTGTGGTTATTAGCAGAGGGTGTGGCTATCAGAAGAGGGTGTGGTTATTAGCAGAGGGTGTGGCTATCAGAAGAGGGTGTGGTTACAACATTTATCCTCTGTATACTGGTGTTGTGTGGGCTCCAGGCATTTTGAATGACCAGTTAATTTGGTGGCAGATACACCCTGCAAAGAAAATAGAAATATGCAGAGTGCAGGTGGTAACAGACATTTTAATCTGACTCATACAGAGTGCAGGTGGTAACAGACATTTTAATCTGACTCATACAGAGTGCAGGTGGTAACAAACATTTTAATCTGTGACTCATGAGAGTGCAGGTGGTAACAGACATTTTAATCTGACTCATACAGAGTGCAGGTGGTAACAGACATTTTAATCTGACTCATACAGAGTGCAGGTGGTAACAGACATTTTAATCTGTGACTCATGAGAGTGCAGGTGGTAACAGACATTTTAATCTGACTCATACAGAGTGCAGGTGGTAACAGACATTTTAATCTGACTCATACAGAGTGCAGGTGGTAACAGACATTTTAATCTGTGACTCATACAGAGTGCAGGTGGTAACAGACATTTTAATCTGACTCATACAGAGTGCAGGTGGTAACAGACATTTTAATCTGACTCATACAGAGTGCAGGTGGTAACAGACATTTTAATCTGACTCATACAGAGTGCAGGTGGTAACAGACATTTTAATCTGTGACTCATACAGAGTGCAGGTGGTAACAGACATTTTAATCTGTGACTCATGAGAGTGCAGGTGGTAACAGACATTTTAATCTGACTCATACAGAGTGCAGGTGGTAACAGACATTTTAATCTGACTCATACAGAGTGCAGGTGGTAACAGACATTTTAATCTGTGACTCATACAGAGTGCAGGTGGTAACAGACATTTTAATCTGACTCATACAGAGTGCAGGTGGTAACAGACATTTTAATCTGACTCATACAGAGTGCAGGTGGTAACAGACATTTTAATCTGACTCATACAGAGTGCAGGTGGTAACAGACATTTTAATCTGTGACTCATACAGAGTGCAGGTGGTAACAGACATTTTAATCTGACTCATACAGAGTGCAGGTGGTAACAGACATTTTAATCTGTGAATCATGCAGAGTGCAGCTCATTTACATTCTGTGTTACCCCTCCCTTCTTCAAACTGATGACTCCGCCGATAGCTTTGTGGTGGGTTCGGACGGGTACATCTACGAGGGGCGTGGCTGGCATTGGCAAGGGGCGCACACCAAGGGCTATAACTCCCTGGGGTACGGGGTCCCGGTCATTGGGAACTACACCGCCAGCCTGCCCTCCGGCTCCGCCCTGGAGCTGATGCGGGACCGTCTAACGGCCTGTGCGGTGAGCGGGAGGCGGCTAGTGGCTAACTACACCATCCACGGTCACCGCCAGCTGGTCGACACCACCTGCCCCGGCGACGCTTTCTTCTCAGAGATCCAGGGATGGAAACACTTTAGGGTAAGAGACTGCAGTGACCGTGTTTAAAAGACTGCAGTGACTGTGTTTAAAAAACCACAGTGACCATGTTTAAAAGACCGCAGTGACTGTGTTTAAAAGACAGCGGTGACCGTGTCTAAAAGACCACAGTGACCATGTTTAAACCACATGACCGTAAGACTGTAAAAACTACCGACTGTGAGACCACATGCCATCTCACTGTGCTGTATGTACCACACGATCATATGGGCTGTATGTACCACACGATCATATGGGCTGTATGTACCACACGATCATATGGGCTGTATGTACCGCACGATCATATGGGCTGTACACGATCATACGGGCTGTATGTCCCGCACGATCATACGGGCTGTATGTACCACAAGATCATACGGGCTGTATGTACCGCACGATCATACGGGCTGTATGTACCGCACGAACATACGGGCTGTATGTACCGCACGAACATACGGGCTGTATGTACCGCACGAACATACGGGCTGTATGTACCGCACGAACATACGGGCTGTATGTACCGCACGATCATACGGGCTGTATGTACCGCACGATCATACGGGCTGTATGTACCGCACGATCATACGGGCTGTATGTACCGCACGATCATACGGGCTGTATGTACCACACGATCATATGGGCTGTATGTACCGCACGATCATATGGGCTGTATGTACCACACGATCATATGGGCTGTATGTACCACACGATCATTTGGGCTGTATGTACCACATGATCATATGGGCTGTATGTACCACATGGACTACAATGCCTGTAGCTATGTACAGACTGTATAACCTTAACTGTGCAGTCTATAATGCTGAATAAATACTACTACTACTAATAATAATAATAGTAATAATAATAAGAGACTACATTCCCATTCACTATATGAATGAAAGACAGGACCATAAGACTGTACACACTGTAAAGGCTTTAAAATCCTGGCTTTGTTATGGATACGGGTAAGAAAATAGTTAGTACTGTTATGATAAAAATCTGTGAATACAGCGGCTGCCCTGACATTGCCCAGGAGAAAACCCTTACATTCCTTTACACTCTGACAGGAAGTATGCTTACATTCTGTTTTATCTCTGACAGGAAGTCCAGCCTTGAAGATGGACAAAAAGGAGACTCCAGAATAAAAAATAAAATTTGTTTTGAAAGCAAACATTTTATTTTTATTTTACTTTATTTAAATAATTAACACTGTGCTGCCTTCAAAATGCAATTGTATATATAAAGCATATTGGTGTATGGTATACTGAAAAATATTATAAATTATATTGCACATCATGTGGACAAAACTGCATAAACGGAAGTAGAAATGTGTTTTACAATGTATTATACAAAAGGGAATATATAGATATTTTGAAATATATTTAGAAATGCACATACGTAGTCTAGAAATATTTTGTACCTATAATTTTCAGGAAAGTAGGCTATACATACTGCATATGTCACCTTTGATAAGTGTACCTGTTAAATTAATGGAATGTAATATGTTCATAGTTGACATATTTCCCATTGTTTGTTTATAGTAACTTTTGGCTACAGTTGATACCATGCAGTAAGAAAAAACAAATAAATTAATAAGCATACATCCGGAATGTAAGGGTCCGGAATGTAAGCGCTCCAATCGGACGCCACGCTTTAAATACTGTGCAGAGATGTGACTCCCTTCTGAGGGGAAGTCGGTTGTGACAAAAATGCAGCAACTTTACAGAAATAATCTTGTGACGACAGGCAGGCGTGACAGAGGTTCAGTCCGCCACTGAAAGAGGGCTCAGAATTAAGGGGTATTTACAACCATCCATCCATTATCTACCCCACGGGGGGCTGGACAGAATGTAGGGGTACTTACAACCATCCATCCATTATCTAACCCGTGGGGGGGCAGGAGCCTATTTCAGCATGGACAGGTCGCCAGTCCAACACTGGGTGCACACACACCATTCACTGACACACTCATACCTATCAATTTAAAGTCTTCAATTCACCTCACCTGCGCATCTTTGGACTGTGGGAGGAAACTGGAGTTCCCAGAGAAAACCACAAGGACATCCAAACACTAACCACTGCACCACCATGCCGCCCATACTTACGACCATCACAATTAAAATAAATAAAACATGATCATTATTAGTTTCTTTCACCTGGTGTTCTGCCAGCTGTGTTTACGGCTACCGATGGTGTTTATGCTAATTATGGCATTGCAGGAAGTGAAAGTTTTTTTTTTCCAAACCTCAAAGCAGTCAAGTAGCCGTGAGTGAGATACAACTGGCAGCCCAAGATACTCGCTGCGTACAGAGTACAGACTACATCAGAGAAGAGAGAAACTGGATCTCATGAAGGGAGAGATTAACTAAGCCTTGGACAGACAGCCTATGTAAGCAAACAGTCCACTATGATGGTGGTGTGGGGACAGAGGGCCTTGTGATTGGCTGAAATGTGATTGACCTCTTAAAGGGGGCAGATAATATCACACGCCATATAAGGAGAGGCACAAAAAAACAGAGCAGGCACAAGTCCTTCTGTGTATTTTCCCACCCTGATGTCCATGCTTCAGTTTCCATTAAAATATTCCATCATCTCCGTTCCTATTGGGCTGCTATTGACGCTCTTCCTGTTCTCCACACTAATTTCAACAGCACTACTGTTGTGGTTCATTCTCGCCAAGTTTATAGAACAGTGACATCTTGTGGTGACAGCTAGTATTTGCCACAACATAATTTTTTACTAGTGACATTTAAAATCAGGATCACAGTGGAAATCTGTGAACTGTGGACATCCAGGACACAGAGAGGTCGGTAGCATCCTCCTCTTTAAAAAAAAAAAAAAAAAAAAAAAGCCTCTTTAATCACATAATATAGCAAAGCAGACCATACAAACATAGTTTCAAATCAACCCTGTTTATTTGACTTTTCCCTTCAATAGTTCATTTCAGACAGATTTAAACCAGGCCCTCGGCCCTCGATGTGGATAAATGAAAACTAAGCGACTGAAAGGAATTTTTTTCTCTTTTCTACAAAGACATTAAAATACAGGGTGGGCTCAACTGGACTTGCACGGCTTTGAAATGACCTAAAAGGACAGTAACCACGGAAACACTGCAAAGTCTGCCGGCTACCACTGCTTTCACATATGAAAGTGGAGAAAAGACAGAAAAAAGGGGAAGACCCTCTCTTTATAGTTGCTTAACCTGTGTGTGTGTGTGTGTGTGTGTGTGTGTGTGTGTGTGTGTGTGCGCATATGTACATATGTATGTACTTGTTCATGTACAGTATATGTATACAGTAGAGGAGTTAACATCATAGCAATGTTCACATTCTAGGAGCTGAACCAACTGAAAAAGAGCAAGTCAAAGGGCTAAGAAAAAAAACAGAAATATAAACAAAAGAAAGGCCAGTACAAGTCCATTTTAGTCCACCTCCATATTTAGGACAGATGTTTTCATAAACTGCCCAGGTACAATTACAGGATCGTGTGCATTATGAAACCATATGAACAGCATGTGAAATAGCGCCCCCTACTCTTGTACTAGAGTCCTGACAGCCACAGGTAATAAATAAAAAGTGGAGAAGTGTCATTATTTCTGTCCAGCACAAACTGGGGCCTCCAAACCACCCCTGTGAACAGGTTAAAGTAGAACTACGTATTATCTCAGGGCCTCTTGTTCGAACGTACAGCCTGATTCAATCTCATCCGCTCTGCCATTTGCCCTTACATCAGCCAGAGTGACAAATTTGGCAGTTAGCTTTTCATACTGTTTATTTAAACAATACTATGAATTTGGCAGTGAATTAAATGAACAGAAACCGATGGACGTGATAAATCCAAGGAGAACTACATGAATAGGGCCCTTAATCTCTTTACTGCCAACCAGAGTTTTACTGCACGATCATAATGAAATGTAAGAGAGAGGCAAAATAATCCGTTCAGTAAAGACGTGCAGCGCAGCAGTTATGGTAAAAAAAGAACTGAAAGAAACCAGGATTATGAGCTAAAATTAAGACTGGGAACTTTTAGTGGTTTCCTGGTTTTGTGGAGAACTACTCCATAAAATTGTTATATTTTAAATAAGGTCTTCTTTATGTAAACTGGACAAATTTTACCCTTATTAATATCTCATATTTATATCTCATATTTACAGACCTTCCCACCCGGACACACAAGAGCAGTTTTGGTACAAGTTGAATTGGAAAGACTACGATTATCGCCACAACAACGCATTTCGCTCTGCATAGAAAACCCAGAAACAG
The DNA here is from genome assembly GCA_022702515.1 of Ilyophis sp. 1 JC-2022. Classification (NCBI taxonomy): domain Eukaryota; kingdom Metazoa; phylum Chordata; class Actinopteri; order Anguilliformes; family Synaphobranchidae; genus Ilyophis; species Ilyophis sp. 1 JC-2022. The sequence continues at coordinate 112,552,633 of CM040394.1, read as the reverse complement.
AACCAAACGCTCGTCTTCTTTAAATTGCAAACAGTACCATTAAAAAAAACACACAGAGCTGTATTGTTGCATCTAGGAGTCAACTTTTAAATCGGTCGAAATCCTCAAGTAATTCAAAAATACTTCTGAAAGTTTCTGGCAAACTCCTTAATTCTTCTTCGTTAAATAACACCGCCACTCCGCCTCACTTCTGGAGACCGCTGCAGAGATCCTTCCGGCAAAAAACAACCCAACCAAAGGCGAGAGCCTGCCGTCCTCACAAAACAGGAAAGGAACTGCAGCAGATGTGGCGAGCTTTCCTGGGGATAGCGGTAGCGCTGTACCGTCAGCAGAAACGCCGTCCATCTTCACACCACGCTGAGTTACCAAACTCCCGGAAGACTGTTCAGTCTACAGCTCAAAACAGTAGAAACCAACATGGAAAAGCGACCGTTCTTTTACAGAATCGGTTTAAAATGGACATGCCAGTATATCAGAGAAAAAGAAGAAACTAAAACAAACGTAAAACAGAAGACTCCCATCTACCCTGCTAGGCCATCGGATTCTCCTCGTCTTCATCCTCTTCCTCCTCTTCGCCTTGTAGATAATCTTCCAAGTACTCCTCTTCTTCTCCTCCCACCTCCCCCTCTCCCCCCACCTCCCCCTCCCCCTCCCCCTCTCCCCCCGCCTCCCCCTCCGCCTCCACCCCCGCCTCCCCCTCCCCGCCCTGTAAGACCTCCTCTGTACTCTTCTGCACAACACTGGCTGCACCTCCCTCTCCCTCAGTTTCTGCCTCTCTTTCACTCGTTCCCTCGCCCACTGGTATCGCGCTCTCCTCCTGCGCTTCGGGGTCCGCCACTTCGTCCGTGAAAGGGTCTTCTCCCTGAGGAAGCGTGTAAACAACATTAACTGGACCTGCACTGGATGTTAGGACCGCATAAATTGTCCATGAGCCAACATGGTCATACACAACATTGCTGTGAAACTGGTGTCATATACAGGTGCAGCTCAAAAAATTTGAATATCGTGAAAAAGTTAAATATTTTTTGTCACTCATTTCAGAAAGTGAAACTCATATATTATATAGATTCATTACACATAGTGAAATATTTCAAGCCTTTATTTCTTGTAATTTTGATGATTATGGCTTACAGCTAATGAAACCCAAAATTCAGTGTCTCAGAAAATTAGAATATTTTGCTTTAACATATTTTTAAAGTATCATATTTAATATTTGGTCGCATATCCTTTGCATGCTGTTACTTCCTGAAGTCTGTGACCAATCAACATCAAAAGACTCTCGATATCTTATTTTCATATACTGTTACAAGCGATACTATAACCTCTCTGCATTTGAACTGATCTCTGTGGGAATTGGGGGGTGAGACTAGATTCAGCTGTAAATTAAACTGGTACAGTATGGAACACATGGCTGGATAAATGGCTGTAAGTCATCAAGGGTCTGAGCTATCGAACGAGCCCCAAACCATCACTCTGTTGCCAGATATGGAGTAGATGTGGATGGATCACTGCAAGGGTTATTTCTCCTGACTCATTTTTCTATAGAACTCTATGGGGAAAAAAGTCAGGAGAAACAACCCTTAAAGGGATCCATCCACATCTACTCCATATCTGGCCGCAGAGTGATGGTTTGGGGCTCGTTTGATACCTTAGACCAGGGGTCGGCATATAAATAGCGGGCGCCAAATTAGCGTTGGTTTGCACTTACACTCACGGTTTGGTTGTAACTTTTAAGAATCTAACTATACTTTTGATTTTTTTCTTTTGACCTCGATCGTATTTATTTATTTATTTTTTTTTACCCGCGCGTGTGCGCGTCCGCTTCCGCGTTCACACACCCACACTCCACATGATGGCTATTTCAGCACCTATGTATTGCCACCTACTTATTGCTTCATTACTGTCTCACTGTGTGTCACTCTCACAATTCATAATGATAAAACAATAATAAGCATTCTTCAGGTGGTGGGTATCTCTCTATTCGGACATTATATACGTGGGACTGGGACGATCGATTGTCGATATTTCGATTTTTTTTTTTTTTTTTTTTTTTTTTTTTTTTTTTTTTTTTAAATCAAAAAAATTCTGGGCGGCCAAAAATATTGCTGGCGGGCCAAAAAAATGGCGCGGCGGCCGCCTGTTGCCGACCCATGCCTTAGACCCTTGATGACTTACAGCCATTTCGCAAGTCATGTGTTCCATACTGTACCAGCGTAATTTACAGCTGAATCTAGTCTTACCCCCCAATTCTCATAGAGATCAGTTCAAATGCAGAGAGGTTATAGTATCGCTTATAACAGTACCTGAAAATAAGATATCGAGAGTCTTTTGATGTTTATGGGTCACAGACTTCAGGAAGTAACAGCATGCAAAGGATATGCGACCAAATATTAAATATGATACTTTAAAAATATGTTAAAGCAAAATATTCTAATTTTCTGAGACACTGAATTTTGGGTTTCATTAGCTGTAAGCCATAATCATCAAAATTACAAGAAATAAAGGCTTGAAATATTTCACTATGTGTAATGAATCTATATAATATATGAGTTTCACTTTCTGAAATGAGTGACAAAAAATATTGAACTTTTTCACGATATTCTAATTTTTTGAGCTGCACCTGTACTCTTCAAAAAAATTAAGTATACACAACTAAATATTGAGCTTATCTGCCTTGTTACAGCGTTTTCTATACCTTTGTATACTTTCTTTTTTTGAAGAGCAGACATATTCTTGATTGAGGGTAGGAACACGTGTGAGGTGTGTGTGTTTACCCGTAAATGTCTCTCCATCATCTCGCTAATGTTCTTGTTGCTCAGAATACTCTTGGCTATTTGCACACTGGACATCTTGAACTGGTCGGTGATCGCCTACATCAGACAGTCAGTCAGACAGACAGACAGAAAGAAAAAGAAACAGAAGAAGAGAGAAAAGAGAAATTTTTTAAAATAAAATCAATATGATCAGAACATGAACACAGAATCCTGGTGTGTGTGTGTGTGTGTTTGCTTCAGTGTGTGTGCACTCTCGTGCGTGTGTGTGTGTGTGTGTGTGTGTGTGTGTGTGTGTGTGTGTGTGTGTGCTACAGTGTGTGTGCACTCTCGTGCGTGCTACGGTGTGTGTGCACTCTCGTGTGTGTGTGTGCGTGCTACGGTGTGTGTGCACTCTCGTGCGTGTGTGTGTGTGCACTCTCGTGTGTGTGTGTGTGTGTGTTCTGGCGTGCGTGTGCTGTCATGTGCACGTCGTCGTGGTTACCTTGCGGTTGCGCTGGTGCTCCTTGGAGGCGAGATGTTGCTGCAGAAGGTGCCGCTGCCCCGGGATGATCATGTCGCAGGCCATGCAGTGAGCCGCCTCGATGCGCTTACAGAACTCATCCTGCGCCAAGTCTGCGGGGTCAGAGCGGGGTCAGAGCGGGGTCAGAGCGGGGTCAGAGCGGGGTCAGAGCGGGGTCAGAGCGGGGTCAGAGCGGGGTCAGAGCGGGGTCAGAGCGGGGTCAGAGCGGGGTCAGAGCGGGGTCAGAGCGGGGTCAGAGCGGGGTCAGAGCGGGGTCAACAGACAGATGGACTAAAAAGTCAGGTAGCGTGTGCGTGTGTGCATGCGTGTGCGTGTTACCTCTGAAAGGGTCTTGTTTCTGCGGGGCTCCATCCTTATCAAACACCTCATGCCTCTTCTTCAGAATCTTCTTGTTCCGGTACACGGTATACTCCTTCTCAGGAGAACGAGGGAGAGGAGGAGGAGGATGAGGAAGAGGAAAGGTTGAGAAAAAGGCCAAGATCTGTTAGTCGACGTTGGTCACCAGATATTCAAATATTTGATATATTTAAAGACATTTTATCCTAATGGAATCAATAAGTATTTTCCATTAAAACTACAACACACATTAAACTCTTAAAAATGATTGCTGTATATGCAGGTATCCTTTAATTACACAAAAATGTCTACCTTGCTGTTACCACTTCCTGTTTCCTTTGATAGGCTAACGAACAGGAAGTGCATCGTTTAGGCCCTCCCCCTACCTGCAGAAACTTTGCCGTTCCCTCCGGCATCTTGGTTTCCAGGAAGCTGATGATGTCCTTGTGGAAGCGGCTCTCCAGGTGGCTGTTAATCTCAGTCTCATCTGCTGTTCTGAACTTACACAGCGAGCAGACGAACAGCATTTTGGACCTAAAAAAAGAGGGATAGGGAGCGAGGGAAAAGAAAAAGTGGGCAAGGATAGAAGGAGAAGAAAAAAGGAAGTGAATTACTTTTCTGTTGTCTAAAACTAAAGGTTGTTTGTAGGACTTATTCTATCATCAAATGCTCCTTTCCCGAAAAAGATCCACTATTTCTTTTGGTGTGAATGACAGGGCATTTAGCCAATGGCCAATCACTTTCACCAAACAGAGCGCTGCGTTTGAGCGCGCTCAGACCGTCTTTACCTCTCTTTCTGCTGCTTCTCTTTGCTTCTGCGTCCTCTGCTCTTCTTCTTGGGCTCCTCCTCCTCCTCCTGTTCCTCACCCCCCACTGCAGTGAAACAAAAAAATAAAGACGAACTGAGACGCTCTCTAAACCACTGCTTCTAAAACTTTTTGTTATCAGGACCAAAATATTACATTTGGTACCTTTCAGGGACCCGCCTAGTGGACTACAGACTCATACACCCACCTTATACACTCCTGGGACCCACCTCATACACGCCTGGGACCCATTTTGAGTCCTGACACATAGTTTACAAAACACTGCACTAAACAAAGAAGAGACACAGCAATGGAGACGACTGACTCAGTCCAGCACCAGCCGAAGCATGTTTGGCCTGTGACACAGACTTTTTAAATTGCTTACCTTTCTGTTTCTTTTCTGCCTCCTCCCCTGTTCCTTCCTCTGGCTCCTGCAGGAAGACATTTTCAACTTAAAATACTGATTCACTGATTCACCAATTAGACTACAGCTCCGCCCACATTTACCTGGTCTTGGGTACAATCAGGCAAAAACGACAGAAATACCGCTGTGGGATCAACCTATTTTATAATGAATGTCCAATATCCAGCCAACATTACTGTTGAAGGCCACCGTGCTTTATCTACGTGTATTTATTTAAACAAATATACTCACCCCATCACCAATGTCCTCTTCTTCTTCCTCCTCTGAAAGTGCAATGAAAACTGAATCAGCTGCTTTGTCATAAAACGTTGTTTTCTCACGCTGACCTTCTGTGAGCTCCTTAATGACCCTCACGCTGACCTTCTGTGAGCTCCTTAATGACCCTCACACTGACCTTCTGTGAGCTCCTTAATGACCCTCACGCTGACCTTCTGTGAGCTCCTTAATGACCCTCACACTGACCTTCTGTGAGCTCCTTAATGACCCTCACACTGACCTTCTGTGAGCTCCTTAATGACCCTCACACTGATCTTCTGTGAGCTCCTTAATGACCCTCACACTGACCTTCTATGAGCTCCTTAATGACCCTCACACTGACCTTCTATGAGCTCCTTAATGACCCTCACACTGACCTTCTGTGAGCTCCTTAATGACCCTCACGCTGACCTTCTGTGAGCTCCTTAATGACCCTCACACTGACCTTCTGTGAGCTCCTTAATGACCCTCACACTGACCTTCTATGAGCTCCTTAATGACCCTCACACTGACCTTCTATGAGCTCCTTAATGACCCTCACGCTGACCTTCTGTGAGCTCCTTAATGACCCTCACGCTGACATTCTGTGAGCTCCTTAATGACCCTCACGCTGACCTTCTGTGAGCTCCTTAATGACCCTCACACTGACCTTCTGTGAGCTCCTTAATGACCCTCACACTGACCTTCTGTGAGTTCCTTAATGACCCTCACACTGATCTTCTGTGAGCTCCTTAATGACCCTCACGCTGACCTTCTGTGAGCTCCTTAATGACCCTCACGCTGACCTTCTGTGAGCTCCTTAATGACCCTCACGCTGACCTTCTGTGAGCTCCTTAATGACCCTCACGCTGACCTTCTATGAGCTCCTTAATGACCCTCACGCTGACCTTCTGTGAGCTCCTTAATGACCCTCACACTGACCTTCTGTGAGCTCCTTAATGACCCTCACGCTGACCTTCTGTGAGCTCCTTAATGACCCTCACGCTGACCTTCTGTGAGCTCCTTAATGACCCTCACGCTGACCTTCTGTGAGCTCCTTAATGACCCTCACGCTGACCTTCTGTGATCTCCTTAATGACCCTCACGCTGACCTTCTGTGATCTCCTTAATGACCCTCACACTGACCTTCTGTGAGCTCCTTAATGACCCTCACGCCTCAGGCCAGCCAGTGTGTGTGTGTGCATGTGTATACACGTGTAGAGTGTGTGTGTGTGTGTGTGTGTGTGCATGAGTGTGTGTGTGTCTCTGTTGTGTGTGAGCGTGTGTCTGTGTCTATACAGCGTGTGTGTGTCTGTAGAGAGCGTGTGTGTGTGCGTGTCTGTAGAGTGTGTGTGTGTGTGTGTGTGTGTGTGCGTCTGTAGAGAGTGTGTGTGTCTGTAGAGAGTGTGTGTGTGTCTGTAGAAAGCGTGCGTGAGTGTGTCTGTACAAAGCGTGTGTGCGTGTGTCTGTAGTGCGTGTTTGTGTCTGTAGAAAGCGTGTGTGTGTGAGTGTGTGTGTGTCTGTAGTGCGTGTTTGTGTCTGTAGAAAGCGTGTGTGCGTGTGTCTGTAGAAAGCATGTGTTGTGTGTATAGAGTGTGTGTGTGTGTATAGAGTGTGTGTGTGTGTGAGTGAGAAGAGCGGTTTTCTTACTCTGCTCGGACTCCTCTTCCTCAGATTCTGCTCGACGGCGTTTCTTCCTCCCGTTGGTGTTCTTGGCCCCGCCTCTTTTCTGCTCAGAGCGAGAGCGAGAGCGAGAGAGAGAGAGACGCTTACTGCCAGACATCATTAATGCATGTGTGTCTAATCCACGGAAACTCTTTTACACCTTCTCCTCCCTGCTTACCCCCCCTCCACCCCCTTCACCCTCCTCCCTCTCTGCAGATGACTTCCTAACCCACTTCGAGGGGAAGGTGGCCATGATTCGCAACTCCTTCACACCTCAGGTGACACCCCACATCCCCCGTACCGAACCTATCGCCACGCTGTCGTCCTTCAAGATTCTGGAGGACGCAGATGTGCTCCAACTTGTGACGCACCATCGCGCGACCACCTGTCCGCTGGACCCCATCCCGTCAGCAGTCCTCCAGTCAATATCTGCTGAGCTCGTTCCATATCTGTCCACTATTATCAACACCTCCCTAACCTGTGGCCATGTCCCTGCTGTTTTTAAGACTGCCCGTGTATCCCCACTCCTAAAAAGACCTAGCTTAGACCCCTCTGATGTCAGGAACTACCGTCCTGTATCTCTTTTGCCCTTCCTGTCCAAAACTCTGGAACGAGCTGTCCATAACCAACTGTCTGTTTTTCTCCACCAGAACAACCTGCTTGACCCCTATCAGTCCGGCTTCAGAACCGGACATTCCACAGAAACTGCTCTCCTGGCCGTGACTGAGGCGCTCTCCACTGCCAGAGCCTCATCCCTCTCCTCTGTCCTGATTCTACTTGACCTGTCTGCAGCTTTCGACACGGTCAACCACAAACTCCTGATTTCCACACTTTCTGAGATGGGCATTTCTGGGACTGCCCTCTCCTGGTTTGTATCGTACCTCACTGATAGATCCTACCAAGTCTCTTGGAAGGGTTCTGTGTCTACACCCCATCCCCTGTCTACAGGAGTCCCGCAGGGATCTGTACTGGGTCCTCTGCTGTTCTCCATCTATACAAAATCTCTTGGTTCAGTAATCAATTCACATGGCTTCTCATACCATAGTTATGCTGACGATACTCAACTCTTCCTCCCTTTCCCTCCCTCTACCCAACAGGTGAAGGAGAGGATATCTGCTTGTCTGGCCGACATCTCTGAGTGGATGACTACCCATCACCTGAAGCTCAACCTCGACAAGACAGAGCTCCTATTCATGCCACACAAAACCTCCCCGCTACTTGACCTCTCCATCACCGTTGACGGGACCGTGGTGGCTGCCTCCCGCTCTGCAAAGAACCTGGGGGTGGTCCTGGACGACCAGCTGAACTTCAAAGACCAGATCAGGGCGACGGCACGGTCCTGCAGGTTCCTCCTGTACAACATCAGGAGGATTCGTCCGTACCTGACCACCTATTCCACCCAGCTTTTGGTCCAGACCATGGTCACCTCACGCCTGGACTACTGTAACTCCCTGCTCGCAAGCCTACCGGCCTGCGCCATCCTGCCTCTCCAACTGATCCAGAACGCAGCTGCCCGGCTTGTGTTCAACCTCCCGAAATTTTCACGTCACCCCCCTGTTGAGGTCACTCCACTGGCTGCCAGTTGCAGCCAGGATCAGGTTCAAAGTTCTGACCCTGGCCTACACTGCAGCCAATAGGACAGGCCCTGTCTACCTGCAGGACTTGATCCAGAACTACGTTCCTGCTCGACCGCTTCGCTCATCTACTGCAGGGCGACTTGCACTTCCCCCCCTCCGTGTAAATGGTACTCGCTCATCCCGACTGCGGAGCTTTTCCACCCTAGCTCCCCAGTGGTGGAACGAACTTCCCATTCCCCTACGTTCCATGCCAACCCTGCCTACTTTCCGTCGTGGCCTGAAAACGCACCTTTTCAGACTCCACCTGGACTAATACTTATCTAGGACCTCATGGTTTGTGTTCTTGTTGAACTGTGTACTCAAGATAGTCAAGTTTATAATAGTTAGAATAGAATTGTATTAGAGCTGATTTACCCAGTTCACTGTGAACTGCATTGTGTTCGTTACTAGGGATAGCTGCTACTGTATGGGAAGAATGTGCTTTCTTATCTGTTCTGTAGTTACTTCGATGACCTTTCTGTATGCACTTACTGTACGTCGCTTTGGATAAAAGCGTCTGCTAAATGAATGTAATGTAATCACCATGGCTACAGCGGCACTAAATCCCTTCCCAGCATGCTCCACTCACCCTGGCTTCTCTCTCTGAACGCGTTCGCTTCCTGCCGGGTCTCTGCCAGGCCCCGGGGCCTCCGGAGGGCCCGTAGGGGGGGTAAGAGGGGTAATGGCCTCCCATCATGCCTTGGGGCGCCATAGGGTGATGCTGTGGTGGGACGGGCATGCCGTGGTATTCGGGCGGCCCGTGGTGCCGTGAGGAGGAGGAGAAGAGGGAGGGAAGTCTCCCGGGGTCCCCATGGGGGCCCATTCCGGGGTGGGGCCCCATGTAGTTGAGTTCATTCCATCGGGCCGACAGACGCTCGGAGGAGGAGGGGGCGTGGGGGAGTGGCGGGTGCATGGCGTAGCGCGCATAGGGGTCAGGGGTCGGGGTGTAGTGGGGGTGGTAGTGAGAGGGCTGGGGAACCTCCCTGTGGTGGTAGTAACTCCCGCCCCCTCCTCCTCCTCCTCCTCCGCCTCCTCCCCCACCTCCTCCTCCACTTCCTCCCCCACTTCCTCCACTCCGCCGGTTCTGGGCCCGGCCTTGGTGGGGGTGCCCTCCTCTCCCGCCCCCTCTGTTGCCCCCACCCCTGGTTCTGTTACCCCCCGAGCCTCCGCCGGACCCTCGCCGGCCGCCCCCTCCCTTGCCTGGGCGACTGACTGAGTGGTTTTGGGAGGTCTGTGGTTCTGCAGTGTTCTCCCTCGTCCCGCTGGCCTCCTCGCTGTATTGATACGGCTCACTATTGGCCGGCATGTAGGACTGGAACGCCTCAAAACTGAAAGAGCTGGGGGGGGGGGGGGGCACAGGTCAGGGGGGCACAGGTCAGAAGTGCCCAGATCTAGAAAAGCCTGAACACACAGTTACTGTATCAAAATGACAACTTTCTCACTGTCTGGGAGATGCTGCATGCATGTGTATGAGTGTGTGTATATATAAGTGTGTGTGTGTGTATAAGTATGTGTATGTGTGTATAAATATGTGTGTGTGTGTATAAGCATGTGTGTGTGTGTGTGTTTGTGTATAAGCATGTGTGTGTATAAGCATGTGTGTGTGTGTGTGTGTGTGTATAAGCATATGTGTGTGTTCGCACCTTTCCTGGCTCCCTTTCCCGCCACTGTCCTTGGACAGCAGGTCCAGGCGCTGGTTGATTTTGGCGATGATGGAGTCCGCGCTTTCAGAATGCGTCCCACTGTTGCCGACAGCTCTCTGAGCCGACCCGCCTGAAGCCCCGCCTCCCTGCAGGGCCAGCCCACCTGAAGCACCGCCCCCCGGCAGGGCCAGCCCGCCTGAAGCCTCTACGCTCATGGTGGTACCGCCACCCGCACCCGGCTTCGCAGTATCCCAGGAACCAGTGTAGGCATAGGGGTTTGTGGGTGTTGTAGTACTGCTGCCGGTATTGTAGTAGTCATACCCCTCATAACCTGCATGTGTGGGATTTAAAAAGAACAACGTCCTCATAGACCAGTCCTGCAGACTTTCAATCCACTTGGCAACCATTACAAGCCACATTACACAGAAGTTAAATTAACTGAATAAAATGTCAAATATCTATTTTTTTAAAACACACACAACATGCAGGTGTGTCTTGTCCCCTCTTTTCCCAGGAAATCCTTGCAGGTAAACTCTGATTTAACGTACACAGGTGATAACTGGTAATTATGCTAATACACTGTATGTTCATGACTCATTCACTCATTTTAAATTCTGAAACTTGTATATACAGTTACGGGAATGTACAGCAAATTAACACGAAGGAAGGCTTTGAAACATGATGAAGATTCATCTAGACCAGGGTTGCGAACGTGGGAGAGACAGCTATGTAAAGTTTGGTAGAAAGGGGGTGACTACGAGCTCACAAAATATATTCAGCTCAGAATATAGAGGGGACAAAAAAACACGTGAAAACATACATCGCTCTGGATAAGAGGGTCGGCAAAATTAATGTAATTTGTAAAATACACGCACTTTTAGTTGTTTCCTGTTGACAACTGTGCACATGCGAGATAAGGTCATAGCAGGGCACGTCAGGGTAGCGTTAAAGCAAACCAGGCAGCCATCCGACAAACGCTCCAGTTAACTTGCTTTCTAACTTACGACTTTCTAACTAGTTGTCAACCAACGAGCTAGTTGGCGAGTAGAGAGTCGAAATAAGCGCAGTCAGCCAACGTCATGATGACAGCCCAACACTGTGTACCCAACACTGTGTAGCTAGCTATCCATAAATGCCAACAACATTTAGGTAGCTAACTTAGTTAAGAATCGACGACAACACATACTGTGCCAACAGATGTTCAGATGTGATCATTTGTGTGAACTAGCAAAAACATTATTCGTTGTCGTCATCACCATCATAACAACCACGCACTTAACGTTTAATGTTACTGCTCAAAACATTTCGCTAGAAAGTTTATTCGCTTCAGCATCACAGCACACAAAATCCGTGGCTAGCCGTTAGCTAGCAACCGAAGACTCGGCTTTATGTTCATCTACGTCCAACTTGTGCTGTGCTACTTAGCGTAACTTAAACAGCTCGTCTTGTTTAACGTTAACAAATCAAGTTTAAGGGCTAACTTAGCGTGCTCACTACGAATGTCGCAACACGGGCCCAAGGGCTGCAAATGTTTTGCTGCATAAATATTCAAATGAAAAGTGCGTAGCCAGCCAGTTAGCAAGCTAGCTGCTCCGCTTCCTGGCAAACCTTGAGTGTTCACGATCACACTGCAGTAACATTAGCGAACAACAGAAGCTGTGATCTTGTGAGGAGGTGCTAGGTTGATGAGGACCAGCTTTAAGTTACTTTCTACGGGGAATAACAAATATCGTCAAGTTATATGCGTCATGTAGTGCCTTACTGACCTCGGTGATCGTTGCTGTCCATTTTCTCGATCTTCCCATTGAAATAAAACAGCACTCCGGAAGAAAAGTACAAAGACCCGGTCACCCCCCGCCCTGTCCCTACTTAATTGGTCAACAAGCATCAAATTGTGGTTTCAATTGGATCACTAATATGGCAATCACTTTCAAAGAATGTGGTAGCTCCACTGTGATTGGTTTGTTACCAACCACCTTCCCTGGAAGCAACATTCTGCGATATTGGTTTAATAGATGTAGTTTTCTGATGTAGTTTTCTACTGGCTATAGAAAAGTGATGGTACAGTGTTGAGGAAACTACTGTAAACACGTAAATAATCTTGGTCGCAGTGGGTACTAGTAAGAAAACCATTGGCTGGCATAGCTCTGCAATTTCACTCTGTAATTAAATGCAAAGGAAAAAATATCTCAACATCATTGAAGACAATGCTGAGAGGGGCTCATTGGCCCCCCTTTTTTGAGGGAGAGAGAGAAAATTATGATGAGACAGAATGGACCATTTCTGCCCCCCCAGGGTGTATTTCTTCACACAGAGAGTAGTCGCTGTGTGGAATAGCTTACCAGGTCAGCAGAGACTCCGGGTGTTTTCAAGACCAGGCTTGATAGGGGGCTAGATACTATCTAGTTTGCAGGTAAACAGTGAGCACTAGGTACCCTTTAGTGGTTGGAAAATGGTGAGCATTGTTGGGCTGAATGGCCTGTTCTCATCATTAAGTGATTATTATTATTATTATTATTATTATTATTATTATTATTATAGTTATTATTATTACCATCATCATTATTATTATAAATTTTCATAAACAATTATATGTTTTTATTTATTTATTTATGAATTATTTCCCCATTCTTTTAGTCTGGTTTATTCAAAAAAATTACTGCACCAGAACCAGTTTTGTCTGTATATATACATTTATGTTTTGGACCTTATTCCTTGGTGTATATAATGTGCTTATAGTTTATTTTAAACAGTGTCTATGAATTGCAGTATCAAGTCATTTTGTCGACATTTGTCAGTAATTCTTCAGAAGTGGTTAAAAATAATAATAATAATAATAATAATAATAATGTGTGTCCTTAATATGAGCTATATACCAGTGTGGTTCTAAAATAATACAACCTTGTTGTAGTAAAAACAACACAAAAAATATTGCTTTATGTCCCAGACAGTGGTATTAAAAAATGTATTGAGTTCCATTCATTTCAGATCACTCTGAATATTAGTATTATTGGCCACTAGATGGAGCTTCTGCATACTTTTCAGTATGATTGGCCAATACGTGGAGCTTCTGCATACTTTTCAGTATGATTGGCCACTAGATAGAGCTTCTGCATACTTTTCAGTATGATTGGCCAATACGTGGAGCTTCTGCATACTTTTCAGTATGATTGGCCAATACGTGGAGCTTCTGCATACTTTTCAGTATGATTGGCCAATACGTGGAGCTTCTGCATACTTTTTAGTGAATTTATGGCAGCGTCTTTTGCTAGTTTGTTTTTGTGCTTTACCATTTTTTGGGGCCTTTTCAGTCATCTTGTTTTTCAGCCATCTTGTTTTTCAGCCATCTTGTTTTTCAGCCATCTTGTTGGCTTTTTTGTGAGGGTAAGCAATGAGTCATCCGAGTACTCAAGAGTAAACGCCAGAGTAGCAACAACAACGATTTGTTCTGGATCCTTCGCCCTTTTCTTTTCTTTGTCTATTCTTTACTGTCTGTCTTTTTAGCGTCAGCTCAAATCTTACCTCTTTCGTTCATTCTTTTGTTCGAGATGTCTGAGAAGGAGAGAGGTGTTACATGAGCAGAGCTGACTGTGCTGTTACCCTGCTACTGCATTTAAACGCTCGTCGCTCAGGTTTGCTGGTCTGTGCCTTGTTGGGGTACTGTCTGTTCAGGATCACTCTCATGGGCACTCTCACCCCCTTTCTTCCCATATTATAGGCAAACTGTCATAGCATAGCACACCATATTACACTCTGGCCTCTACATATGCAGCAGTTAATATCATAATTATATAAGTATATAGTGCCTAATTCTTCTTCTCTTCTCTAATTTCTTTCTGGGGGTTAGGGTACCCCTGCCATGATTTCTCCTGCCTCGCCCCTCTCCTGGTTCAAGCCCAGGCCAGGGCGTAACCTGGAGGCCTAGATGCATCAACACACCTCTCTGAACTGCATAAGTTAATTTAATAGTAACCTGCCAACCCCATTTTACTGTTTGCTCTGTGAGATTCCTTATTACATTTCTGTTACTATTCATTCTATCTTAACTATTTCTCCTGACTGGCCAGAGGTGGAAGGCCCCCCCCCCCCTATATCCCGATTTCTATAGCCACCCCCCCCCCCCCCCATAGCCCGATAAAAGTTAATTGAATACATTATTATATATATACACCGATCAGCCACAACATTAAAACCACTGACAGGTGAAGTGAATAACATTGATTATCTCGTTGCTATTTTGGTTCTGTACTCTAGCACTTTGAGCTTGAAAGTGCAGACTGTCAGCTTTAATGTGAGGGTATTTTCATCCATATCAGATGAACTGTTTAGAAATTATAGAATTAATCTGATATGGATGAAAATACCCTCAAATTAAAGCAGACAGTCTGCACGTCAACCTCATTGTCATTGTGACCTTTCAAATTCAAAGTGCTTGAATACAGAACCAAAATAACAAAAGATGTGTCACTGTCCAATTAATTATGGTGCTCACTATATATAGCATGTGTGTTGTAAATTTCTAATCAAACTGAAAAACCTCTCCTCAGTTACAATAACATTAACATCCCCTAAATGAACCCCATATCCCCTAAATTAACCCCTGATCCCCCTAGATGAACCCCATATCCCCTAACTGAACCTCATATCCCCTAAATGAACCCCTGATCCCCTAAATGAACCCCTGATCCCCTAAACAAACCCCTGATCCCCTAAATGAACCCCATATCCCCTAAATGAACCCCTGATCCCCTAAATGAACCCCTGATCCCCTAAATGAACCCCATATCCCCTAAATGAACCCCTGATCCCCTAAACGAACCCCATATCCCCTAAATGAACCCCACATCCCCTAAATGAACCCCACATCCCCTAAATGAACCCCATATCCCCTAAATGAACCCCTGATCCCCTAAATGAACCCCTGATCCCCTAAATGAACCCCAGATCCCCTAAATGAACCCCATATCCCCTAAATGAACCCCATATCCCCTAAATGAACCCCTGATCCCCTAAATGAACTCCTGATCCCCTAAATGAACCCCATATCTCCTAAATGAACCCCTGATTCCCTAAATGAACCCCATATCCCCTAAATGAACCCCTGATCCCCTAAATGAACCCCTGATTCCCTAAATGAACCCCATATTCCCTAAACGAACCCCATATCCCCTAAATGAACCCCATATCTCCTAAATGAACCCCTGATCTCCTAAATGAACCCCATATTCCCTAAACGAACCCCATATCCCCTAAATGAACCCCTGATCTCCTAAATGAACCCCATATCCCCTAAATGAACCCCATATCCCCTAAATGAACCCCTGATCCCATAAATGAACCCCTGATTCTCCAAAATGAACCCCTGATCTTCTAAATGAACCCCTGATTCCCCAAAATGAACCCCTGATCTTCTAAATGAACCCCTGATTCCCCAAAATTAACCCCTGATCTTCTAAATGAACCCCTGATTCCCCAAAATTAACCCCTGATCTCCTAAATGAACTTTTTCACGTTTTACTTCAGGTGATCTGACCCCAGTGTCTCACGCTCTCCTGCATGACGGCAGGTTTAACATGGCAGCGCCTCCCCAATGAGAGCCCAGGCCTGCTGTTCATTAGCCTCTCTATCACCGAGGAGATGGGATTTGTCAAAGCAGTTCTGAGAGGACGACAGTGTGTGGAATGATTGTTTTACCTCTGTTATCTCTGTCAGTGCAATAGAAAGTCTAGACTGAACTGGAGACATAATTACATTTGGGCTATAATTCTACCTCTTTCCTCCACCCAATGCACCCTTTAGCAGCATCCTATAAGACCTCTTTGTGGAACCACGGGGCTAGCTGTTAACCACTAGCAGTTTAGTGCCATTTTAGGGCTGAGCAAGATTCCCTCTCAGATGTGCAGCCTATTGCATGAAGTAGAAACATGACAGCTGTGTTTAACCTGAATCACTTCAGTAATGACCCTGCTGTGAGAACAGATTGCATGTAAGAACGTTAAGCTGTGCGAGTTTCTCCGGATAATGGTATTCCCTCCATTCCTAAAAGAAGTGCAGATCTGGCTGGGTTTGATTTTCCTCACTTGGTTTCCATGATAACTGCATCCCTCCCACCAGTAGGTCTCCTGAAAATGAATGAGGCAATTATACTTAATGAAGGGAATAGATGTACACAAAGGTATTTCATTACTTACCTGGTTTTTTTGTTTTGTTTTTCTTTCTCAAAAACACAGCGTGGGTGTTTTGGATTGACGCCATGAAATAAGTTTGTTCCAAATCAATGTATGCTCAAATCAGTTAGCAGTGTGTGCAACTTCACTGGTGCCTGCGAGAGCAAGCTGGGAATTACCTGCTCAGAATTGACAAAAACCCTGCAGGTGCATGTGATACCACCGCTTCACGAGGAGCGAATAATACACTGCTGCTGAGTCTCTCTAAATCTCACAGTTTGACACGGCTGCATAATCTTAAACCTCCTCCCCTGTTGTGCCAAAAGCACAAAGAAGGTTCATATCAAAATATAACTTGCTATGTTCGCTACACCTGTGGGGCCACCGGCTTATAACTTCATACAGCACCCACAATCTACTGCCCTTTCACACCTGTATACAGCACCCACAATCTACTGCCCTTTCACACCTGTATACAGCACCCACAATCTACTGCCCTTTCACACCTGTATACAGCACCCACAATCTACTGCCCTTTCACACCTGTATACAGCACCCACAATCTACTGCCCTTTCACACCTGTATACAGCACCCACAATCTACTGCCCTTTCACACCTGTATACAGCACCCACAATCTACTGCCCTTTCACACCTGTATACAGCACCCACAATCTACTGCCCTTTCACACCTGTATACAGCACCCACAATCTACTGCCCTTTCACACCTGTATACAGCACCCACAACCTACTGCCCTTTCACACCTGTATACAGCACCCACAATCTACTGCCCTTTCACACCTGTATACAGCACCAACAATCTACTGCCCTTTCACACCTGTATACAGCACCCACAATCTACTGCCCTTTCACACCTGTATACAGCACCCACAATCTACTGCCCTTTCACACCTGTATACAGCACCCACAATCTACTGCCCTTTCACACCTGTATACAGCACCCACAATCTACTGCCCTTTCACACCTGTATACAGCACCCACAATCTACTGCCCTTTCACACCTGTATACAGCACCCACAATCTACTGCCCTTTCACACCTGTATACAGCACCCACAATCTACTGCCCTTTCACACCTGTATACAGCACCCACAATCTACTGCCCTTTCACACCTGTATACAGCACCCACAATCTACTGCCCTTTCACACCTGTATACAGCACCCACAATCTACTGCCCTTTCACACCTGTATACAGCACCCACAATCTACTGCCCTTTCACACCTGTATACAGCACCCACAATCTACTGCCCTTTCACACCTGTATACAGCACCAACAATCTACTGCCCTTTCACACCTGTATACAGCACCCACAATCTACTGCCCTTTCACACCTGTATACAGCACCCACAATCTACTGCCCTTTCACACCTGTATACAGCACCCACAATCTACTGCCCTTTCACACCTGTATACAGCACCAACAATCTACTGCCCTTTCACACCTGTATACAGCACCCACAATCTACTGCCCTTTCACACCTGTCTGCATGCATTCAACACAACCTGGGCAAACCTTTTTTGTGTAATTGATGGTTCTTCATATGTTCAAATGTAAATTAGCACGACCAGTGTCTTCACATTGCGTTCTCAAGCGAGTGTATAATACAACAATGCTAAACCACTAAATGTAAGCTGCCTATCCTAGCCAAAAACTTTGTCCAAAGTGACTTACAATTCAAACAGACTCACAGACTACAATTCCCCCGAGAGCCAAAGTAGAGAGATAGCCCCCAGAGAGAGATAGCCCCCAGAGAGAGATAGCCCCCAGAGAGAGATAGCCCCCAGAGAGAGATAGCCCCCAGAGAGAGATAGCCCCCAGAGAGAGATAGCCCCCAGAGAGAGATAGCCCCCAGAGAGAGATAGCCCCCAGAGAGAGATAGCCCCCAGAGAGAGATAGCCCCCAGAGAGAGATAGCCCCCAGAGAGAGATAGCCCCCAGAGAGAGATAGCCCCCAGAGAGAGATAGCCCCCAGAGAGAGATAGCCCCCAGAGAGAGATAGCCCCCAGAGAGAGATAGCCCCCAGAGAGAGATAGCCCCCAGAGAGAGATAGCCCCCAGAGAGAGATAGCCCCCAGAGAGAGATAGCCCCCAGAGAGAGATAGCCCCCAGAGAGAGATAGCCCCCAGAGAGAGATAGCCCCCAGAGAGAGATAGCCCCCAGAGAGAGATAGCCCCCAGAGAGAGATAGCCCCCAGAGAGAGATAGCCCCCAGAGAGAGATAGCCCCCAGAGAGAGATAGCCCCCAGAGAGAGATAGCCCCCAGAGAGAGATAGCCCCCAGAGAGAGATAGCCCCCAGAGAGAGATAGCCCCCAGAGAGAGATAGCCCCCAGAGAGAGATAGCCCCCAGAGAGAGATAGCCCCCAGAGAGAGATAGCCCCCAGAGAGAGATAGCCCCCAGAGAGAGATAGCCCCCAGAGAGAGATAGCCCCCAGAGAGAGATAGCCCCCAGAGAGATACCAGTGCAAGAACAGCAAGCTTGATCCACATCTTGCCAAGATGCCTTACCCTATTGAGCATCGAACTAAGTTAAACAACAGCAAAACTACCCTATTGAGCATCGAACTAAGTTAAACAACAGCAAAACTACCCTATTGAGCATCGAACTAAGTTAAACAACAGCAAAACTACCCTATTGAGCATCGAACTAAGTTAAACAACAGCAAAACTACCCTATAGAGCATCAACCTAAGTTAAACAACAGCAAAACTACCCTATTGAGCATCGAACTAAGTTAAACAACAGCAAAACTACCCTATTGAGCATCGAACTAAGTTAAACAACAGCAAAACTACCCTATTGAGCATCGAACTAAGTTAAACAACAGCAAAACTACCCTATTGAGCATCGAACGAAGTTAAACAACAGCAAAACTACCCTATTGAGCATCGAACGAAGTTAAACAACAGCAAAACTACCCTATTGAGCATCGAACGAAGTTAAACAACAGCAAAACTACCCTATTGAGCATCGAACGAAGTTAAACAACAGCAAAACTACCCTATTGAGCATCGAACGAAGTTAAACAACAGCAAAACTACCCTATTGAGCATCGAACGAAGTTAAACAACAGCAAAACTACCCTATTGAGCATCGAACTAAGTTAAACAACAGCAAAACTACCCTATTGAGCATCGAACTAAGTTAAACAACAGCAAAACTACCCTATTGAGCATCGAACGAAGTTAAACAACAGCAAAACTACCCTATTGAGCATCGAACGAAGTTAAACAACAGCAAAACTACCCTATTGAGCATCGAACTAAGTTAAACAACAGCAAAACTACCCTATTGAGCATCGAACTAAGTTAAACAACAGCAAAACTACCCTATAGAGCATCAACCTAAGTTAAACAACAACAAAACTACCCTACAGAGCATCAACCTAAGTTAAACAACAGCAAAACGATGGAGATAATTAATTGATCATTTAAATTAATTTAGAGGATGTAGTTGACACTTGCTGCACTCCTTTTGAACATCTGAGGCCTAACATAAATAAATGCCTGCTCAGAGCATGGAGGTGGGGTTAATCTGCACACTGCTCAGAGCATGGAGGTGGGGTTAATCTGCACACTGCTCAGAGCATGGAGGTGGGGTTAATCTGCACACTGCTCAGAGCATGGAGGTGGGGTTAATCTGCACACTGCTCAGAGCATGGAGGCGGGGTTAATCTGCACACTGCTCAGAGCATGGAGGTGGGGTTAATCTAGAGACTGCTCAGAGCATGGAGGTGGGGTTAATCTGCACACTGCTCAGAGCATGGAGGTGGGGTTAATCTGCACACTGCTCAGAGCATGGAGGTGGGGTTAATCTGCAGACTGCTCAGAGCATGGAGGCGGGGTTAATCTGCACACTGCTCAGAGCATGGAGGCGGGGTTAATCTGCAGACTGCTCAGAGCATGGAGGTGGGGTTAATCTACACACTGCTCAGAGCATGGAGGCGGGGTTAATCTGCAGACTGCTCAGAGCATGGAGGTGGGGTTAATCTACACACTGCTCAGAGCATGGAGGTGGGGTTAATCTGCACACTGCTCAGAGCATGGAGGTGGGGTTAATCTGCACACTGCTCAGAGCATGGAGGTGGGGTTAATCTGCACACTGCTCAGAGCATGGAGGTGGGGTTAATCTGCACACTGCTCAGAGCATGGAGGCGGGGTTAATCTGCACACTGCTCAGAGCATGGAGGTGGGGTTAATCTAGAGACTGCTCAGAGCATGGAGGTGGGGTTAATCTGCACACTGCTCAGAGCATGGAGGTGGGGTTAATCTGCACACTGCTCAGAGCATGGAGGTGGGGTTAATCTGCAGACTGCTCAGAGCATGGAGGTGGGGTTAATCTGCACACTGCTCAGAGCATGGAGGCGGGGTTAATCTGCAGACTGCTCAGAGCATGGAGGTGGGGTTAATCTACACACTGCTCAGAGCATGGAGGCGGGGTTAATCTGCAGACTGCTCAGAGCATGGAGGTGGGGTTAATCTACACACTGCTCAGAGCATGGAGGTGGGGTTAATCTGCACACTGCTCAGAGCATGGAGGTGGGGTTAATCTGCACACTGCTCAGAGCATGGAGGTGGGGTTAATCTGCACACTGCTCAGAGCATGGAGGCGGGGTTAATCTGCACACTGCTCAGAGCATGGAGGTGGGGTTAATCTGCACACTTCTCAGAGCATGGAGGCGGGGTTAATCTGCACACTGCTCACAGCATGGAGGTGGGGTTAATCTGCACACTGCTCAGAGCATGGAGGTGGGGTTAATCTACACACTGCTCAGAGCATGGAGGTGGGGTTAATCTGCACACTGCTCAGAGCATGGAGGTGGGGTTAATCTGCACACTGCTCAGAGCATGGAGGTGGGGTTAATCTGCACACTGCTCAGAGCATGGAGGCGGGGTTAATCTGCACACTGCTCAGAGCATGGAGGCGGGGTTAATCTGCACACTGCTCAGAGCATGGAGGTGGGGTTAATCTGCACACTGCTCAGAGCATGGAGGTGGGGTTAATCTGCACACTGCTCAGAGCATGGAGGTGGGGTTAATCTGCACACTGCTCAGAGCATGGAGGTGGGGTTAATCTGCACACTGCTCAGAGCATGGAGGTGGGGTTAATCTACAGACTGCTCAGAGCATGGAGGTGGGGTTAATCTGCACACTGCTCAGAGCATGGAGGCGGGGTTAATCTGCACACTGCTCAGAGCATGGAGGTGGGGTTAATCTGCACACTGCTCAGAGCATGGAGGCGGGGTTAATCTAGAGACTGCTCAGAGCATGGAGGTGGGGTTAATCTGCACACTGCTCAGAGCATGGAGGTGGGGTTAATCTGCACACTGCTCAGAGCATGGAGGCGGGGTTAATCTTCACACTGCTCAGAGCATGGAGGCGGGGTTAATCTGCACACTGCTCAGAGCATGGAGGTGGGGTTAATCTGCACATTGCTCAGAGCATGGAGGCGGGGTTAATCTACACACTGCTCAGAGCATGGAGGCGGGGTTAATCTGCACACTGCTCAGAGCATGGAGGTGGGGTTAATCTACACACTGCTCAGAGCATGGAGGCGGGGTTATTCTACAGACTGCTCAGAGCATGGAGGTGGGGTTAATCTGCAGACTGCTCAGAGCATGGAGGTGGGGTTAATCTGCACACTGCTCAGAGCAAGGAGGCGGGGTTAATCTGCACACTGCTCAGAGCATGGAGGTGGGGTTAATCTGCACACTGCTCAGAGCATGGAGGCGGGGTTAATCTACAGACTGCTCAGAGCATGGAGGTGGGGTTAATCTGCACACTGCTCAGAGCATGGAGGTGGGGTTAATCTGCACACTGCTCAGAGCATGGAGGTGGGGTTAATCTGCACACTGCTCAGAGCATGGAGGCGGGGTTAATCTACAGACTGCTCAGAGCATGGAGGCGGGGTTAATCTGCAGACTGCTCAGAGCATGGAGGTGGGGTTAATCTGCACACTGCTCAGAGCATGGAGGTGGGGTTAATCTGCACACTGCTCAGAGCATGGAGGTGGGGTTAATCTGCACACTGCTCAGAGCATGGAGGTGGGGTTAATCTGCACACTGCTCAGAGCATGGAGGCAGGGTTAATCTGCACACTGCTCACAGCATGGAGGTGGGGTTAATCTGCACAATGCTCAGAGCATGGAGGTGGGGTTAATCTACACACTGCTCAGAGCATGGAGGTGGGGTTAATCTGCACACTGCTCAGAGCATGGAGGCGGGGTTAATCTGCACACTGCTCAGAGCATGGAGGTGGGGTTAATCTACAGACTGCTCAGAGCATGGAGGCGGGGTTAATCTACAGACTGCTCAGAGAATGGAGGTGGGGTTAATCTGCACACTGCTCAGAGCATGGAGGTGGGGTTAATCTGCACACTGCTCAGAGCATGGAGGCGGGGTTAATCTGCAGACTGCTCAGAGCATGGAGGTGGGGTTAATCTGCACACTGCTCAGAGCATGGAGGTGGGGTTAATCTACAGACTGCTCAGAGCATGGAGGCGGGGTTAATCTACAGACTGCTCAGAGCATGGAGGTGGGGTTAATCTGCACACTGCTCAGAGCATGGAGGTGGGGTTAATCTGCACACTGCTCAGAGCATGGAGGCGGGGTTAATCTGCACACTGCTCAGAGCATGGAGGTGGGGTTAATCTACAGACTGCTCAGAGCATGGAGGCGGGGTTAATCTACAGACTGCTCAGAGCATGGAGGTGGGGTTAATCTGCACACTGCTCAGAGCATGGAGGTGGGGTTAATCTGCACACTGCTCAGAGCATGGAGGCGGGGTTAATCTGCACACTGCTCAGAGCATGGAGGTGGGGTTAATCTGCACACTGCTCAGAGCATGGAGGTGGGGTTAATCTGCACACTGCTCAGAGCATGGAGGCGGGGTTAATCTACAGACTGCTCAGAGCATGGAGGTGGGGTTAATCTACAGACTGCTCAGAGCATGGAGGTGGGGTTAATCTGCACACTGCTCAGAGCATGGAGGTGGGGTTAATCTGCACACTGCTCAGAGCATGGAGGCGGGGTTAATCTGCACACTGCTCAGAGCATGGAGGTGGGGTTAATCTGCACACTGCTCAGAGCATGGAGGTGGGGTTAATCTACAGACTGCTCAGAGCATGGAGGTGGGGTTAATCTGCACACTGCTCAGAGCATGGAGGCGGGGTTAATCTACAGACTGCTCAGAGCATGGAGGTGGGGTTAATCTACAGACTGCTCAGAGCATGGAGGTGGGGTTAATCTGCACACTGCTCAGAGCATGGAGGTGGGGTTAATCTGCACACTGCTCAGAGCATGGAGGCGGGGTTAATCTGCACACTGCTCAGAGCAAGGAGGCGGGGTTAATCTGCACACTGCTCAGAGCATGGAGGTGGGGTTAATCTGCAGACTGCTCAGAGCATGGAGGTGGGGTTAATCTGCACACTGCTCAGAGCATGGAGGTGGGGTTAATCTGCACACTGCTCAGAGCATGGAGGTGGGGTTAATCTGCACACTGCTCAGAGCATGGAGGCGGGGTTAATCTACAGACTGCTCAGAGCATGGAGGTGGGGTTAATCTACAGACTGCTCAGAGCATGGAGGTGGGGTTAATCTACAGACTGCTCAGAGCATGGAGGTGGGGTTAATCTGCACACTGCTCAGAGCATGGAGGTGGGGTTAATCTGCACACTGCTCAGAGCATGGAGGTGGGGTTAATCTGCACACTGCTCAGAGCATGGAGGCGGGGTTAATCTGCACACTGCTCAGAGCATGGAGGTGGGGTTAATCTGCACACTGCTCAGAGCATGGAGGTGGGGTTAATCTGCACACTGCTCAGAGCATGGAGGTGGGGTTAATCTGCACACTGCTCAGAGCATGGAGGCGGGGTTAATCTGCACACTGCTCAGAGCATGGAGGTGGGGTTAATCTACAGACTGCTCAGAGCATGGAGGTGGGGTTAATCTACAGACTGCTCAGAGCATGGAGGTGGGGTTAATCTACAGACTGCTCAGAGCATGGAGGTGGGGTTAATCTACAGACTGCTCAGAGCATGGAGGTGGGGTTAATCTGCACACTGCTCAGAGCATGGAGGTGGGGTTAATCTGCACACTGCTCAGAGCATGGAGGCGGGGTTAATCTGCACACTGCTCAGAGCATGGAGGTGGGGTTAATCTGCACACTGCTCAGAGCATGGAGGTGGGGTTAATCTGCACACTGCTCAGAGCATGGAGGTGGGGTTAATCTGCACACTGCTCAGAGCATGGAGGCGGGGTTAATCTGCACACTGCTCAGAGCATGGAGGCGGGTTTAATCTGCACACTGCTCAGAGCATGGAGGCGGGGTTAATCTACACACTGCTCAGAGCATGGAGGCGGGGTTATTCTACAGACTGCTCAGAGCATGGAGGTGGGGTTAATCTACAGACTGCTCAGAGCATGGAGGTAGGGTTAATCTGCACACTGCTCAGAGCATGGAGGTGGGGTTAATCTGCACACTGCTCAGAGCATGGAGGCGGGGTTAATCTGCACACTGCTCAGAGCATGGAGGTGGGGTTAATCTGCACACTGCTCAGAGCATGGAGGTGGGGTTAATCTGCACACTGCTCAGAGCATGGAGGCGGGGTTAATCTACAGACTGCTCAGAGCATGGAGGTGGGGTTAATCTACAGACTGCTCAGAGCATGGAGGTGGGGTTAATCTGCACACTGCTCAGAGCATGGAGGTGGGGTTAATCTGCACACTGCTCAGAGCATGGAGGTGGGGTTAATCTGCACACTGCTCAGAGCATGGAGGCGGGGTTAATCTACAGACTGCTCAGAGCATGGAGGCGGGGTTAATCTGCAGACTGCTCAGAGCATGGAGGTGGGGTTAATCTGCACACTGCTCAGAGCATGGAGGTGGGGTTAATCTGCACACTGCTCAGAGCATGGAGGTGGGGTTAATCTGCACACTGCTCAGAGCATGGAGGTGGGGTTAATCTGCACACTGCTCAGAGCATGGAGGCAGGGTTAATCTGCACACTGCTCACAGCATGGAGGTGGGGTTAATCTGCACAATGCTCAGAGCATGGAGGTGGGGTTAATCTACACACTGCTCAGAGCATGGAGGTGGGGTTAATCTGCACACTGCTCAGAGCATGGAGGTGGGGTTAATCTGCACACTGCTCAGAGCATGGAGGTGGGGTTAATCTGCACACTGCTCAGAGCATGGAGGTGGGGTTAATCTGCACACTGCTCAGAGCATGGAGGCGGGGTTAATCTGCACACTGCTCAGAGCATGGAGGTGGGGTTAATCTGCACACTGCTCAGAGCATGGAGGTGGGGTTAATCTGCACACTGCTCAGAGCATGGAGGTGGGGTTAATCTGCACACTGCTCAGAGCATGGAGGCGGGGTTAATCTGCACACTGCTCAGAGCATGGAGGTGGGGTTAATCTACAGACTGCTCAGAGCATGGAGGTGGGGTTAATCTGCACACTGCTCAGAGCATGGAGGTGGGGTTAATCTACAGACTGCTCAGAGCATGGAGGTGGGGTTAATCTACAGACTGCTCAGAGCATGGAGGTGGGGTTAATCTACAGACTGCTCAGAGCATGGAGGTGGGGTTAATCTGCACACTGCTCAGAGCATGGAGGTGGGGTTAATCTACAGACTGCTCAGAGCATGGAGGTGGGGTTAATCTACAGACTGCTCAGAGCATGGAGGTGGGGTTAATCTACAGACTGCTCAGAGCATGGAGGTGGGGTTAATCTACAGACTGCTCAGAGCATGGAGGTGGGGTTAATCTGCACACTGCTCAGAGCATGGAGGTGGGGTTAATCTGCACACTGCTCAGAGCATGGAGGCGGGGTTAATCTACAGACTGCTCAGAGCATGGAGGTGGGGTTAATCTACAGACTGCTCAGAGCATGGAGGTGGGGTTAATCTGCACACTGCTCAGAGCATGGAGGTGGGGTTAATCTGCACACTGCTCAGAGCATGGAGGCGGGGTTAATCTGCACACTGCTCAGAGCATGGAGGTGGGGTTAATCTACAGACTGCTCAGAGCATGGAGGCGGGGTTAATCTACAGACTGCTCAGAGCATGGAGGTGGGGTTAATCTGCACACTGCTCAGAGCATGGAGGTGGGGTTAATCTGCACACTGCTCAGAGCATGGAGGCGGGGTTAATCTGCAGACTGCTCAGAGCATGGAGGTGGGGTTAATCTGCACACTGCTCAGAGCATGGAGGTGGGGTTAATCTACAGACTGCTCAGAGCATGGAGGCGGGGTTAATCTACAGACTGCTCAGAGCATGGAGGTGGGGTTAATCTGCACACTGCTCAGAGCATGGAGGTGGGGTTAATCTGCACACTGCTCAGAGCATGGAGGCGGGGTTAATCTGCACACTGCTCAGAGCATGGAGGTGGGGTTAATCTACAGACTGCTCAGAGCATGGAGGCGGGGTTAATCTACAGACTGCTCAGAGCATGGAGGTGGGGTTAATCTGCACACTGCTCAGAGCATGGAGGTGGGGTTAATCTGCACACTGCTCAGAGCATGGAGGCGGGGTTAATCTGCACACTGCTCAGAGCATGGAGGTGGGGTTAATCTGCACACTGCTCAGAGCATGGAGGTGGGGTTAATCTGCACACTGCTCAGAGCATGGAGGCGGGGTTAATCTACAGACTGCTCAGAGCATGGAGGTGGGGTTAATCTACAGACTGCTCAGAGCATGGAGGTGGGGTTAATCTGCACACTGCTCAGAGCATGGAGGTGGGGTTAATCTGCACACTGCTCGGAGCATGGAGGCGGGGTTAATCTGCACACTGCTCAGAGCATGGAGGTGGGGTTAATCTGCACACTGCTCAGAGCATGGAGGCGGGGTTAATCTGCACACTGCTCAGAGCATGGAGGTGGGGTTAATCTACAGACTGCTCAGAGCATGGAGGTGGGGTTAATCTGCACACTGCTCAGAGCATGGAGGCGGGGTTAATCTACAGACTGCTCAGAGCATGGAGGTGGGGTTAATCTACAGACTGCTCAGAGCATGGAGGTGGGGTTAATCTGCACACTGCTCAGAGCATGGAGGTGGGGTTAATCTGCACACTGCTCAGAGCATGGAGGCGGGGTTAATCTGCACACTGCTCAGAGCATGGAGGTGGGGTTAATCTGCACACTGCTCAGAGCATGGAGGTGGGGTTAATCTGCACACTGCTCAGAGCATGGAGGTGGGGTTAATCTGCACACTGCTCAGAGCATGGAGGCGGGGTTAATCTGCACACTGCTCAGAGCATGGAGGCGGGGTTAATCTGCACACTGCTCAGAGCATGGAGGCGGGGTTAATCTACACACTGCTCAGAGCATGGAGGCGGGGTTATTCTACAGACTGCTCAGAGCATGGAGGTGGGGTTAATCTGCAGACTGCTCAGAGCATGGAGGTGGGGTTAATCTGCACACTGCTCAGAGCAAGGAGGCGGGGTTAATCTGCACACTGCTCAGAGCATGGAGGTGGGGTTAATCTGCAGACTGCTCAGAGCATGGAGGTGGGGTTAATCTGCACACTGCTCAGAGCATGGAGGTGGGGTTAATCTGCACACTGCTCAGAGCATGGAGGTGGGGTTAATCTGCACACTGCTCAGAGCATGGAGGCGGGGTTAATCTACAGACTGCTCAGAGCATGGAGGTGGGGTTAATCTACAGACTGCTCAGAGCATGGAGGTGGGGTTAATCTACAGACTGCTCAGAGCATGGAGGTGGGGTTAATCTGCACACTGCTCAGAGCATGGAGGTGGGGTTAATCTGCACACTGCTCAGAGCATGGAGGTGGGGTTAATCTGCACACTGCTCAGAGCATGGAGGCGGGGTTAATCTGCACACTGCTCAGAGCATGGAGGTGGGGTTAATCTGCACACTGCTCAGAGCATGGAGGTGGGGTTAATCTGCACACTGCTCAGAGCATGGAGGTGGGGTTAATCTGCACACTGCTCAGAGCATGGAGGCGGGGTTAATCTGCACACTGCTCAGAGCATGGAGGTGGGGTTAATCTACAGACTGCTCAGAGCATGGAGGTGGGGTTAATCTACAGACTGCTCAGAGCATGGAGGTGGGGTTAATCTACAGACTGCTCAGAGCATGGAGGTGGGGTTAATCTACAGACTGCTCAGAGCATGGAGGTGGGGTTAATCTGCACACTGCTCAGAGCATGGAGGTGGGGTTAATCTGCACACTGCTCAGAGCATGGAGGCGGGGTTAATCTGCACACTGCTCAGAGCATGGAGGTGGGGTTAATCTGCACACTGCTCAGAGCATGGAGGTGGGGTTAATCTGCACACTGCTCAGAGCATGGAGGTGGGGTTAATCTGCACACTGCTCAGAGCATGGAGGCGGGGTTAATCTGCACACTGCTCAGAGCATGGAGGCGGGGTTAATCTGCACACTGCTCAGAGCATGGAGGCGGGGTTAATCTACACACTGCTCAGAGCATGGAGGCGGGGTTATTCTACAGACTGCTCAGAGCATGGAGGTGGGGTTAATCTGCAGACTGCTCAGAGCATGGAGGTGGGGTTAATCTGCACACTGCTCAGAGCAAGGAGGCGGGGTTAATCTGCACACTGCTCAGAGCATGGAGGTGGGGTTAATCTGCAGACTGCTCAGAGCATGGAGGTGGGGTTAATCTGCACACTGCTCAGAGCATGGAGGTGGGGTTAATCTGCACACTGCTCAGAGCATGGAGGTGGGGTTAATCTGCACACTGCTCAGAGCATGGAGGCGGGGTTAATCTGCAGACTGCTCAGAGCATGGAGGTGGGGTTAATCTGCACACTGCTCAGAGCATGGAGGCGGGGTTAATCTGCACACTGCTCAGAGCATGGAGGTGGGGTTAATCTGCACACTGCTCAGAGCATGGAGGTGGGGTTAATCTGCACACTGCTCAGAGCATGGAGGCGGGGTTAATCTACAGACTGCTCAGAGCATGGAGGTGGGGTTAATCTGCACACTGCTCAGAGCATGGAGGTGGGGTTAATCTGCACACTGCTCAGAGCATGGAGGCGGGGTTAATCTGCAGACTGCTCAGAGCATGGAGGTGGGGTTAATCTGCACACTGCTCAGAGCATGGAGGCGGGGTTAATCTGCACACTGCTCAGAGCATGGAGGTGGGGTTAATCTGCACACTGCTCAGAGCATGGAGGTGGGGTTAATCTGCACACTGCTCAGAGCATGGAGGCGGGGTTAATCTACAGACTGCTCAGAGCATGGAGGTGGGGTTAATCTGCACACTGCTCAGAGCATGGAGGTGGGGTTAATCTGCACACTGCTCAGAGCATGGAGGTGGGGTTAATCTACAGACTGCTCAGAGCATGGAGGTGGGGTTAATCTGCACACTGCTCAGAGCATGGAGGTGGGGTTAATCTGCACACTGCTCAGAGCATGGAGGTGGGGTTAATCTGCACACTGCTCAGAGCATGGAGGTGGGGTTAATCTACAGACTGCTCAGAGCATGGAGGTGGGGTTAATCTGCACACTGCTCAGAGCATGGAGGTGGGGTTAATCTGCACACTGCTCAGAGCATGGAGGTGGGGTTAATCTGCACACTGCTCAGAGCATGGAGGTGGGGTTAATCTGCAGACTGCTCAGAGCATGGAGGTGGGGTTAATCTGCACACTGCTCAGAGCATGGAGGCGGGGTTAATCTGCAGACTGCTCAGAGCATGGAGGCGGGGTTAATCTACAGACTGCTCAGAGCATGGAGGTGGGGTTAATCTACAGACTGCTCAGAGCATGGAGGTGGGGTTAATCTGCACACTGCTCAGAGCATGGAGGCGGGGTTAATCTGCAGACTGCTCAGAGCATGGAGGCGGGGTTAATCTACAGACTGCTCAGAGCATGGAGGTGGGGTTAATCTGCACACTGCTCAGAGCATGGAGGCGGGGTTAATCTGCAGACTGCTCAGAGCATGGAGGTGGGGTTAATCTGCACACTGCTCAGAGCATGGAGGTGGGGTTAATCTACAGACTGCTCAGAGCATGGAGGCGGGGTTAATCTACAGACTGCTCAGAGCATGGAGGTGGGGTTAATCTGCACACTGCTCAGAGCATGGAGGTGGGGTTAATCTGCACACTGCTCAGAGCATGGAGGTGGGGTTAATCTGCACACTGCTCAGAGCATGGAGGCGGGGTTAATCTACAGACTGCTCAGAGCATGGAGGCGGGGTTAATCTACACACTGCTCAGAGCATGGAGGTGGGGTTAATCTACAGACTGCTCAGAGCATGGAAGTGGGGTTAATCTGCACACTGCTCAGAGCATGGAGGCGGGGTTAATCTACACACTGCTCAGAGCATGGAGGCGGGGTTAATCTGCAGACTGCTCAGAGCATGGAGGTGGGGTTAATCTGCACACTGCTCAGAGCATGGAGGTGGGGTTAATCTGCACACTGCTCAGAGCATGGAGGTGGGGTTAATCTACAGACTGCTCAGAGCATGGAGGTGGGGTTAATCTACACACTGCTCAGAGCATGGAGGCGGGGTTAATCTACAGACTGCTCAGAGCATGGAGGTGGGGTTAATCTACAGACTGCTCAGAGCATGGAGGTGGGGTTAATCTGCACACTGCTCAGAGCATGGAGGCGGGGTTAATCTGCAGACTGCTCAGAGCATGGAGGTGGGGTTAATCTGCACACTGCTCAGAGCATGGAGGTGGGGTTAATCTACAGACTGCTCAGAGCATGGAGGCGGGGTTAATCTGCACACTGCTCAGAGCATGGAGGCGGGGTTAATCTACAGACTGCTCAGAGCATGGAGGTGGGGTTAATCTGCACACTGCTCAGAGCATGGAGGTGGGGTTAATCTGCACACTGCTCAGAGCATGGAGGTGGGGTTAATCTGCACACTGCTCAGAGCATGGAGGTGGGGTTAATCTGCACACTGCTCAGAGCATGGAGGTGGGGTTAATCTACAGACTGCTCAGAGCATGGAGGCGGGGTTAATCTGCACACTGCTCAGAGCATGGAGGTGGGGTTAATCTGCACACTGCTCAGAGCATGGAGGTGGGGTTAATCTGCACACTGCTCAGAGCATGGAGGTGGGGTTAATCTGCACACTGCTCAGAGCATGGAGGCGGGGTTAATCTACAGACTGCTCAGAGCATGGAGGCGGGGTTAATCTGCACACTGCTCAGAGCATGGAGGTGGGGTTAATCTGCACACTGCTCAGAGCATGGAGGTGGGGTTAATCTGCACACTGCTCAGAGCATGGAGGTGGGGTTAATCTACAGACTGCTCAGAGCATGGAAGTGGGGTTAATCTGCACACTGCTCAGAGCATGGAGGTGGGGTTAATCTGCACACTGCTCAGAGCATGGAGGTGGGGTTAATCTGCACACTGCTCAGAGCATGGAGGTGGGGTTAATCTGCACACTGCTCAGAGCATGGAGGTGGGGTTAATCTACAGACTGCTCAGAGCATGGAGGCGGGGTTAATCTACAGACTGCTCAGAGCATGGAGGTGGGGTTAATCTGCACACTGCTCAGAGCATGGAGGTGGGGTTAATCTGCACACTGCTCAGAGCATGGAGGTGGGGTTAATCTGCACACTGCTCAGAGCATGGAGGCGGGGTTAATCTACAGACTGCTCAGAGCATGGAGGCGGGGTTAATCTGCACACTGCTCAGAGCATGGAGGTGGGGTTAATCTGCACACTGCTCAGAGCATGGAGGTGGGGTTAATCTGCACACTGCTCAGAGCATGGAGGTGGGGTTAATCTACAGACTGCTCAGAGCATGGAAGTGGGGTTAATCTGCACACTGCTCAGAGCATGGAGGTGGGGTTAATCTGCACACTGCTCAGAGCATGGAGGCGGGGTTAATCTGCACACTGCTCAGAGCATGGAGGTGGGGTTAATCTGCACACTGCTCAGAGCATGGAGGCGGGGTTAATCTGCAGACTGCTCAGAGCATGGAGGTGGGGTTAATCTACACACTGCTCAGAGCATGGAGGCGGGGTTAATCTGCAGACTGCTCAGAGCATGGAGGTGGGGTTAATCTACACACTGCTCAGAGCATGGAGGTGGGGTTAATCTGCACACTGCTCAGAGCATGGAGGTGGGGTTAATCTGCACACTGCTCAGAGCATGGAGGTGGGGTTAATCTGCACACTGCTCAGAGCATGGAGGCGGGGTTAATCTGCACACTGCTCAGAGCATGGAGGTGGGGTTAATCTGCACACTGCTCAGAGCATGGAGGCGGGGTTAATCTGCACACTGCTCACAGCATGGAGGTGGGGTTAATCTGCACACTGCTCAGAGCATGGAGGTGGGGTTAATCTACACACTGCTCAGAGCATGGAGGTGGGGTTAATCTGCACACTGCTCAGAGCATGGAGGTGGGGTTAATCTGCACACTGCTCAGAGCATGGAGGTGGGGTTAATCTGCACACTGCTCAGAGCATGGAGGTGGGGTTAATCTGCACACTGCTCAGAGCATGGAGGCGGGGTTAATCTGCACACTGCTCAGAGCATGGAGGTGGGGTTAATCTACAGACTGCTCAGAGCATGGAGGTGGGGTTAATCTGCACACTGCTCAGAGCATGGAGGTGGGGTTAATCTGCACACTGCTCAGAGCATGGAGGCGGGGTTAATCTGCACACTGCTCAGAGCATGGAGGCGGGGTTAATCTGCACACTGCTCAGAGCATGGAGGCGGGGTTAATCGACACACTGCTCAGAGCATGGAGGTGGGGTTAATCTGCACACTGCTCAGAGCATGGAGGCGGGGTTAATCTGCACACTGCTCAGAGCATGGAGGTGGGGTTAATCTGCACACTGCTCAGAGCATGGAGGTGGGGTTAATCTACAGACTGCTCAGAGCATGGAGGTGGGGTTAATCTGCACACTGCTCAGAGCATGGAGGTGGGGTTAATCGACACACTGCTCAGAGCATGGAGGTGGGGTTAATCTGCACACTGCTCAGAGCATGGAGGTGGGGTTAATCTGCACACTGCTCAGAGCATGGAGGCGGGGTTAATCGACACACTGCTCAGAGCATGGAGGTGGGGTTAATCTGCACACTGCTCAGAGCATGGAGGCGGGGTTAATCTGCACACTGCTCAGAGCATGGAGGTGGGGTTAATCTGCACACTGCTCAGAGCATGGAGGTGGGGTTAATCTACAGACTGCTCAGAGCATGGAGGTGGGGTTAATCTGCACACTGCTCAGAGCATGGAGGTGGGGTTAATCTGCACACTGCTCAGAGCATGGAGGCGGGGTTAATCTACACACTGCTCAGAGCATGGAGGTGGGGTTAATCTGCACACTGCTCAGAGCATGGAGGTGGGGTTAATCTACACACTGCTCAGAGCATGGAGGTGGGGATAATCTGCGGACTCAAATGTCCTCCGTTGCACATATAAATTCCCTCCTGAACAGAAGATGCAGGCTAAAAAATGTCTTAATGAAAACATATGCAAAGTCAGCGAAAAGTTTTTCTGCTTACATTTTATGATACCCTTCAATTGTGTGGTCCGCTAAATCTCTCACTTACTGCCCCCAGGGCAGTTAACTGCGGAGAAGTGTAGGGGAAATATGATGTGGTATTGCACCACAGCAGTGAAAGCCAATCTGAGCCAGCTGGTGTTGCCAAGATTCTCCATAAAGCGTTGAAGGATGTCATCCGTGCCAGGAGAAGGCTCAGTAAATATCCGTCTGCAATCAGAAACGGTGGGCATAGGGCACAATGGTAAAGGAACGGGCAAGACCTTCTCTTTGTCCCTTAGTGTTTCTTTATTGTCAGGATTCATAATTTCTGCTTTTCAAAGAGAGTGAGCGGTTGTGTGGCAGCTGTTTTTCAATAACACACGCGCACGCACGCACGCACGCACGCACACGTTTTTCAGTTTACCCTGTTCGTCTCGTTTCTGTGTTCATTGCAGGCTGGGCATGGTCCCCGTTTAGTTCCTTGTTTCTCCTCTTGATTGGTTAGCCTATCACTCTCCCGCTTACACACATTCCTCACTCCTTTAGTTATTCAATCAGTCCCTTCTCCTGTTCCCTTCACGATATAGTTTCCCCTCTAGTAGTACAGAGGTGACAGCCCTGAGAAACTTTTGCAAATGTCTGCAAATGTCTTACGTAAAGTTATAAATTATTGTGTCAGTGTTGTTCCAGACGGCATAGAAAAATATTGTCTAGAATGGTCTAGAATGGGTTTTACTTTCAAGAGAAGGATGAAATCAGTTTAGTTGTTTTGTTTGTACAGCACAAAATAGGACCAGATGGACATTTAAGTAAAAGAACAAGACAAGATTGGATATCGATTTCATAGAGATCTGACAATTACCTGAGGTGAAATGTGCTGCAAAGTGGCTTAGATACGCCTAGATACGCTTAGATACGCTTAGATACGTTATTTCTTCTGAAAACATCTGCTGGCTTTTCAAAAAACCCAGCTAGAGAGTCCTCATTTGTTTTGTTTTTTTCCATTTCATGGTAAATCCTTAAGCTCTCTACTGTTGTCAAGAGCAACCAATGCAGAGACATTTACGCAGATCACTTTTGGTTTACAGTATAAACAGTAGCATGTGAGCAGCTGAAGATACTGAAGATACTGAACTTTTTTAATGCACTTCAATTTACTTTAAACATCCAGGAGATTGGCGCTGCAGGGATTTGCGGAGTCAATCAATATTTTTCAAAAATAATTTTAGTGAAGCAGACACACAAAATGAGCTGCAGTACATAGTAAACACGTCGACTCTGGAAATAAAGTGCTTTTAAAAACATTGCAATATCACAGTGGCAATAATTTGTTTATATCGAGAATTGTTGCAATATTTTCCTAATATGTTTTATTTCAATGTAATTTCAGTGTATCTCATTTTTGTTAAAGTTGTCTTGTATTGCCTTGTATTGCCTTGTATTGCCTTGTATTGCCTTGTATTGCCTTGGCTGTTGTCTTGGCTGTTGTCAAGGCAGTGAAGCAAGACACTTATAGGCCAAGCAGAAAAGGGAATCAATGCACTTATTGCAGACGCTTGGAAACTTTGAGACAGAAGCTATTCAGGATGCGCTAACGCACTGTGCTTCAGTAGCATCCATGAGTAAAAAACAGTGTACTTGGGCACGCCTGAAGTATACTTATATATACTTTAATTAGGCTTTGAGTCTGCTGAAATGCATATATATACGACTTCAAATTATGTTCGCAATGGACCCTATTCACGCGGCGGCCATCTTGAAAGATCAAAACAGCTTTTGACCTTTCAAATACTCATAAAAGACAACTCCAATGCACTCTACCAGGATAATCTCTATATTTCACATATACTGTAGTATCACATAGTAAGACACACAAGCCACACTGCAGAAAATGTCTGTCTTAACAAGTGTTTTAGTCTTGGAATGAGACTTCTTCTCTTTTTTTTCTAAAGTAGAACATATTAGCTTGTTTTAAGGTACTTTTTATGTGAAATGTCTTGATATGAGTAAAGCACTCACTCCATTACCAATCCGTTTGTTTTATTTAGCAAAAAATAATAGACATAAGATTTATGTGTAAAGATAAGACTAGGATTGCTCGTTAGGATTGACTTATTCTTTAGCTTTTGCAGTGCATGGCATGCCAGAAGCTGCTGTAACCCTGTATAGTGCAATAAGAATCAGCTCCAGCAAGATTCTAACAAAGCCGCCAAGCCTGTCTCAGGGCAAAATCAATAAAAAAAACACATTACAGTGGAGAATGTATTACTGGGACCAAGACAATCTCCAACAGGTTAAAATATGATACCCCTGTGGTGATAATTGAGGCAATTCATGCCGCACCATTTAATTCAATTCAATTCAATTGACTTTTATTCATATAGTGGGTATTGTCACAAAGCAGCCTTACAGAGATCCGGGCCTGAACCCCCCAAAGAGCACGCCTAGAGTGACAATGGCAAGGAAAAACTTCCTGGCTGGTAATCCATCGCTCAAGGTAGATCCGTTGAGATGAGTCTCTGGCCCTGCACTAATCCGATTCACATTAGTACTGGGAGAAAACCACACGTCCTGTCTACTCCAGAGGCCAGACCGTGCAAAGGCCATCGATCCACGTGGTGCTAGCTCCCCACCAGTACCTTAAATTATTTGTGCAATCATGCCTGTCCTAGAGCAACATGCAGGACCAATAAGATAATGGTTCTTCCCCCTTTAACGTGCAGGACCAATAAAAATAAAAATATCGGCTCCTCCTCTAATATGCAGGACCAATAAGAGACCTGCTCCTCCCCTTTGGCAGCTGTCGGTTATGGTTCTCCCTCCCACAGCCAGGGGGCGCTACAGGAACCCTGAACATGTGCTCAGCTGGGGCAGATCTGCAGTCAGCTCAGGCGTTCCCCAATGGCTTTATTAAACCTGCTGTAAAGGCACAACCTGTGTCTGTGAATGGAGTAAAGTGCAGCCAAATGTGCGGTAAATTTCTCATTGGTGAGTACGGGTGAGTACGGGTGAGTACGGGGAATGTTGGTTGATGGAGGAGCCTTTAGCAGGAGATGAGTGCATGAGGAGCGTTAAACACAAAAACTGGGACATTTCAGGAATTTCACAATTACTGACGGGCTTGAGTCTTTCCTGTTCTCTCATTTTGTTTTGTCTAATCAAATATAGTTAATAAAACTACACAGCATCATCGATAACAGGGGGTGTTGTGCTCTTCAACAGAGGAATGGCAGGGCAATAAACATTCCACTGCGATGAACGCACCCATATTTTTAATCTCGAATTCTTGCTTCTGAGGGGGTCAACTGAAACACGGTCTGGTTTGCTTGGCGACAGCTAAGGGTTTTAAAAACACACACCAAAAAGGCGGACAGGTCCGCACTATGAGAGGGGGTGCTATATATATATATATACACACACAAAGAATGGAGAATAAAAAACACTCCAGGCCGAAGAACAAGCAAAAAGTAGAAAATCTCTCTCAATACGGGAGAGAAAAGCAAAGAAAGTAATAAAAAATCTGCCTCAACGAGAATAGAGTGCAAACCAAACTGAGGGACAGGTAGCAAGTAAGAAAAACAACAGCACGTCCCTCATATCTCTTACGCAAGGCTTAAAAGAGAAGAGATCGCCTAGAATCCTGTACCGTACCGACTTAGTTTGTCAAATAGCAAAGACAATCTCGAAGTGCTGGAAAGCGGAAGTCCTGGGCTATTTATAACCGGCAGGAAACCCAAAACAGGTGTGAGGAATAATAGCCGGGTGAAATCCAAACACCGAAATGGAGGAAAAAATTTCATGGAGCGCCTCGACGACACAAAAAAATAACAACCGCAGAATAGCCAAGGCTGCCAATAACCATGACATGAGCAGAGAATCTGAGCTGAGTGT
Source organism: Ilyophis sp. 1 JC-2022 (assembly GCA_022702515.1). Lineage (NCBI taxonomy): Eukaryota > Metazoa > Chordata > Actinopteri > Anguilliformes > Synaphobranchidae > Ilyophis > Ilyophis sp. 1 JC-2022. The sequence continues at coordinate 112,515,113 of CM040394.1, read as the reverse complement.
TAAAAAGCTTAACGTTAGAGAACACGCTGCTGGGTGGTTCATTCGGTTAAGGCCCCACGCTGTGATGCATGGATGAGCCTTATAACCTCAGATTAGATTGCAAATATCAGTGAAGACGTCACGTTGGTTTTGTTCTGAGGGACAGGATAAGCAATAGTTGGAAGAGTGAGAGAATGTTTGCCAGAAAAGACACAAGACAGTTTACTTTATTCTCACATTCTACACAGTCCGCAAGCAATAAATTGGAACGGACATCTGCCAACAGCTGGAAAATGAAATCTCACATTAACGTTTTGAGAGGCTCTCCCAGAATGTGTCGAGGTTACCTGGGACAAATATTTAATTAAAAATTCCTTTTCTGTATGCGTCATATCACTAGTCAGAGCTTACTGGGATGCAGAATGCCTTTTAAAATCAGACACTACTCAGGTATGAGCTGCTTTCTTCTTGCTATGCTGGCTGTATACATTTTTTTAATTAAATTTATGGTAGAAAGGTTGCCTGTGTATCTGTCACGGTTTGAAAGCAGGTTTTAGACCCAGAATTCTCCACTCTCCAAACAATACACGAGGCAGATGTAAGGCAAAAAGGAGATTATTTATTCTTTGGCGAAGAAAACAGTTCGGGCGGCCGAAGAGATGTAAAACCAAAACGAAACAAAGAAACTGTCTCAGAGAAAACGGCAAAGAATAAAATAAATAGCACAGAACACCATCAGGAGGAATAATACCTATACCTGAAATAAAAGCTAATAGCAAGTCCCTTGTGAACATAAATCGTGTTTAATATCACAAGGTCGCTAGTACCTGGCTATACCTGGCTCAATGCAATGTCGAATTACAAAGAAGCACCGGGGAAGCGGAAGTGAGGAACACACACACACACACAAACATACATTTTGAGGAATGCACCCGCGTAGCAGGTTAGAATACGGCGTATCTCAGTTTGCGTTAAATCCGTGCAAGAGAGGCACTTAAGCACATGACTTAAGTTGGCCATCTCTGAATCCGGCCGTAAGTGAAAACTCTGAATACGCGTATCTTGCACAACTTGCAGACGCCTCATTTTCATCAAATCTCTGCCCCGCGCGTAATTCCGCGTATATACTGGAGAGATGCTTAAAACGGATAAGTCAAATGTCTGAATCATAAATAGCTTGAGCCTCACGGAATTTACGGAAGTCGCATTTGCGCGTGCTTATCCCAACTCTGAATCTGGCCCTGAGGGTGCTGTATTTAAACTGACCTGTATAAAAGTAAAAATGTGTTCTGATGAAGAACTGCGGGTCCAAACATTAACTGTCACAGTTGAATAAAATACCGCTCTTGTTTTGTAGCGCAAGTAAGCGTGCAAGTTTTTATTCCGGATTGTCTAGGGCAGCAGTGAAGTATAATGTTTAAGGAACTGGCCTTGTAACCAAAATGTTGCAGGTTTTGATTCCCAGGTAGGACACTGCCATTGTACCCTTGAGCAAGGGACTTAATCTGAATTGCTTCAGTATATATCCAGCTGTATAAATGGATAATATGTAAAAAAAGCTAAAAAAATAAATAAATAAGTTGTGTAAATCCCTCTGGTTAAGATGTTTTGGAGTGTTGCACCTTACGGAATAACATTTTGGAGTGCTGCACCTGAGGCAAGAACCTTTTGGAGTGCTGCACCTGAGGCAAGAACCTTTTGGAGTGCTATGTTTTCGGAGTGCTCATGATTTTGGAGTGCTCATGATTTTGGAGTGCTCGTGTTTTTGGAGTGCTCGTGTTCATGTTCTCAGGAGGAATGTCTGGTAATGTGCGTGTGCTCCCACAGCCGGCTGTGCAATTAAAAATGTTCTTGTCTCTTGTTATGAACATCTGGTCCGTCTCTTCATCAATGTGAAGGTTTTTTTTCCGTTCGGTATTTTGGATTGATCAACAGCGTAAAGGCTTATTTTAAGTTGAACTGAATCTGTGTGTGTTGTGTGAATATGACAGACTAACTGAAATGCGTACTGCTCTTGCCACAGTTAGAGGTATTTTGCATGTGATTGCGCAAACCGGGTGGGGAAAAATAGGTCATAAATCATAGAAATAAAGAATAAAGAAATTAAATAAATAAATACATTGGATTGAACTTTTAGTTTTTAACTTTTTTATCATCTGAGTCATTTCTGCAGCCGCATGAGAAAGAAGAGCTCTCAGAAACCAGCAGCTGGAGATGCAGGTGGAAATTGATTGATTTTAAGCAGGTGTTCTATCTATAGAAGCGCTATTCAGAGGTTTGGACTCCCTCAGTAAAACAGGGGTCTGTGTCTGCTCTTCATCCTCATCACCCTGAAGAGGAGCAGGATCGTCTGCTCTTCATCCTCATCACCCTGAAGAGGCGCTGGATCGTCTGCTCTTCATCTTCATCACCCTGAAGAGGCTCAGGATCGTCTGCTCTTCATCTTCATCACCCTGAAGAGGCTCAGGATCGTCTGCTCTTCATCCTCATCACCCTGAAGAGGCTCAGGATCGTCTGCTCTTCATCCTCATCACTTTAAAAACTTTTTTTTTTGTTTTTTTAAACTGTTGCTGTTCCCTATTTTTTGAGGCTGTTTTTTAATTGCAAAAATTAGCTGTTTTGCCAGCGACTGGAATGTTCACGTTTCCCCGTATGTGAGTTCTCGAGCTCTGAATTCGTTAGAGTATAATGTATGGAGTTGGGTGGTTTAATAGGCATTTTAAATGCAGGGGAAACTTTATTGTGTGGAGTTTTTTATGCAGTGGCAATAAGTAGCTACTAATCTTTAAAATGTATGCAGACTAATAATCTTCAAATGCAAAACATTGTGCTCTATGACAATGATGACATTATGTAGATACATTATGTACGAATTGTGCACTTATTGGCTATTTATTATAGGTTACTTCTTGGCTTATTGGTTACATATTATTGTTATCATCAATATTGTGTGGTTACACCCCCCACCCAAAAATAAATAAATTTTAAAAAATAACCCCAATCATACTGACTGCGCCTGGTACTTGAATTCGTATTGACCTTTTAGGGTTGTTTTAATGCACTTGTTCCTAGTTCGGAAATGCACTATGTACGTCACTCTGGATAATAGCGTCTGCTAAATGACTATAATGTAATGTAATGTAAAAATGCACAAAATATAACCTATGCTGTGCCGCTAGTTTTACGCGAGGAAATCCGTATTTAGGAATGTTTATCTGTAAGTGTGGTGGTTAAGGATATACAAAATAGTGAGCAAATTGTGGCTCTTTACATGCCTTTCTCTTTCCTTTTTAAAAGTTTTTTTGGGAACCTAAATAATTTCTGTTGACCAAACTTTGCCGAGGATCTGACCTGTAATTGGAAAATGCTAATCCGACTTTCCCGGAGGCAAAAGTGAATTGAAACAACCCCTCCTGTGACCGTCTCTGCCATTCAACCCCTCCTGTGACCGTCTCTGCCATTCAACCCCTCCTGTGACCGTCTCTGCCATTCGCTGACAAAGGAGCATCTCCCAGGTGTTGGTGGGGATTTCATAAATTCATACAGCTTGTGCACATTGTTATGCAGAAATTGTGGAAACGTTGTAGAAATTGGCTGATGCGCATGAAATTAATTAATATTGTGAAACAGTGGAGTAGAGTACAAGAGATGATTACGTTTTTTTCCTCCATTCAAATCGCCCTAACTGGCAGCTGTCACCCCGAATAGCCACTACGTTCACTTATATTACTGCTCTCATCCACTATCTGGATCCTCACATAAATGAAACGGACAGCTATTGTAGTGCCCTGATGAGAAAAAAGTAGAAGAAAATTTTTTGACATCAACATGCAACCCCCTTACTGCCCAATCATATCCACCGGCAGCCCAATAATATCCACCGCCGCCCAATCATATCCACCGGCCGCCCAATCATATCCACCGGCAGCCCAATAATATCCACCGCCGCCCAATCATATCCACCGGCCGCCCAATCATATCCACCGGCAGCCCAATAATATCCACCGCCGCCCAATCATATCCACCGGCCGCCCAATCATATCCACCGGCAGCCCAATAATATCCACCGCCGCCCAATCATATCCACCAGCTGCCCAATCATATCCACCGGCTGCCCAATCATATCCACCGGCTGCCCAATCATATCCACCGCCGCCCAATCATATCCACCGGCCGCCCAATCATATCCACCGGCAGCCCAATAATATCCACCGCCGCCCAATCATATCCACCAGCAACCCAATCATATCCACCGGCTGCCCAATCATATCCAGCGGCTGCCCAATCATATCCAGCGGCTACACTCATCTCTGCAAACCTCAGTCACTCAACCTGCTCCTCCAAAACATGTGATGTCACATTATTGCTTCTTTCCGCAAACCATAATCTACAAGTGCGTGTGCCGAGGCATAAATTGAAGGAAGACGATTCATGTGCAGCCTGAGCTAGTAGACTGTGGGCACCGCATTGGCCAGCGAGGGGTTGGCAGTGACCAATGAGACGCTGACTCTTTTTATTTAATTTCACAACAAAAGCTGAGCCAAATATGAAATAATTGCTTACCTGTTATGTTCTGTACAGTAGACATACATTTATAACCAAAACGAAAAACGGAATATTTACATTCAATACAAAACAATAACTATCAAATTGGATTACATTTAAATTCAGTAAACACAAAGACAGGGCATAGCACGGTAAGCCATGCAGCATATGAAGTGCATAAAGTGTCCATAATAATGTCCATAATAATGACCATAATAATGTCCATAATAACCATCTGTCAACTGAGAGCTGCTATTAATAACTCTGTTTAGATGGCAAGCCATGGAAAATAATCAGCTTCTGGACCAATCAATGCAGAAATCTGTCACTCAGGGGCTCGTTTCACGAAAGCTGCGATCTGCGAGATGCGATCAATTATCGTGTCTGGCTTTAATCCAACGTTAGAATATAAAAATATCATATTAAAACTGTGCTAATGGCCAAACACAATTCACATTTGCCCTTCAGGAAAAAATCATCTGCTGAATGCTGAACATTAAGGATACATAGCAAGATTGTATCGCCCTTCGTTCGGTGTGGGCTGGCCACGGGTGTAGCCAACGTTGCAAGTGGTATCTTTGGGAGGACGTTGGAGCGGGTTGAAAAATTCACCTTGCGGTCAGATTAAATTGGAATTACGCGTCGTAGGCTAATATAAAAATGTTATTTGAAATATAAATTTAAAAAAATAAAAAATTAGGTCTCCGCAGTAGGCCTAATATAGCCTACACTTTATAGTAACGTTATACGTATTGCTATTTGTTATATTCAAATTAAACCTATCCATTGTCATTTAGAAGCCATCCATCAGTAATACAAATTGCTCACACAGTTGCTCAAAATGTACCTGTCGTATGTGCTCCCATTCCCAGTTCCAGGGCATCACATATAACTTGTAGGCAGTGTTTAACGAGTGTTCGGCTACTTTTATACACACAGTAGTGTGTTCGTTCTCAGTCGATGCCCTGGTGGGAATTTGCGACCCATCAATTGCAGCAAGAAGTTTTGGGAGACCACTCAGTGCGTAAACGTCTCCTTTCACTTGACGTCTTGTGTTGCGGGCTGAATTAAATCAGTATTGACATTTCGTTGCTTATTTCATAACATTGTTCGATGTCCGACAACCCAGAGAAGGCTGCTGGGTGCCAGGAAGCGCAGAGCTGTCACTATTTGAAGCGAGACAGGAAGGACTATGCTCTGTTACATGTTATGTATGGCCTAAGAATGTCGCATAAGCGTATAGCCTAATATTCCGTCCCTTACAAAAAATACATTTATAAAAGAAGGCCTAGGCTATGTCTTTACACTATTTCTGAACTAAATCCCAGACAGGCTACTTAACGTGCACTTTCATTTTAATTTGCATAAGCGGTTTTAAGTGGCCTACAAGTTTAGAAGTAATTTATAAATGGTAGTAGCCTATTAACGTTTAGTTTTAGAAAATACATAAATACTGGAAATACTTTAAATACATAGGCCTATTTAGTTTTATGAAGTTGTCTACGAAAAATATAGTCTACTTTAAAATAAACTTGATGTACTTAAGTATACATTTAAAAATTGACTTTTATGGAGGTTACTACGTTTTTGTAAGTGATATCTTTCTAACAACTATCTCCGTAGTTATCTAAATGGTGGAAGCGATCACAAAAAAAGATTCTGCCTCCGTCTCCGCACAATCAAAGGAAACGCCATACTTGCGAGGAACAAATTATTTTGCGAGCAGCCTGTAGTCCTCGCACTTTTATTTGCGATTCGCGAGGGATGCGCACGCGATACATTTTCGTGAAACGCGTTTTGAGAAGAAACTGCGATCTGCGAGTGAAAATCTTCGCAAATCGCTTTCGTGAAACGATCCCCAGATTGACAAAGCAATAAGTCACATGACCAGTGTGATCACAATCAATATCAGCAACGTGTAGTCGTGTACTACTAATAATAACGTGTTCTACTAATAATAATATTTAGTAATTAAACTGGTGTAAAGTTACGCCAAAGTCTAGTGTGTTACAGGAGAGAACTGATAATAAAATGGTCATTTTGAAATTGCAATGCATGTTTTTAATAAATAATGTATACTGTACATTTGTACATACATACATTGAATACATAAATACGTACATAAATATAACGCGATATTAAGAACGATAAAGAAGAGATAAAGATAATATCATCACAACTAATACACCCAATTATACAGTATATTGACATTTAAAATCACACACAGGTAGATAAAGGTCATTTTAACAGGTATGACCAATGGGAAGGTTTGTCTGCACAGTGAATCCCGCCAGAGCTCAACAATACATTATAACCACAGCAGAGGAAATATGTGCCAAATATGCATGACTCTGGTGATACAGATCCTATTACATATAATAATAATAATAATAATAATATTCATTATCAGAACCATTGGAGACTGTTATTATTGTTAATATTTTTATGATGACCATTATCATCGTTACAGTTATAAATTGCATTATTATTATTATTATTATTATTATTATTATTATTATTATTATTATATGAAGGGTGGTCCAGGCCAAACTGATATCTCTCCATTTTGGTCCCAATTTTTGTTATTGGATATTGCTGATCACTATTTCTTTGTATGTTTATATATTCTATGCAGCAAACCTTCATGTGAGTGAATATAAACTGTAATTCTGCCTAAGAACTGTAGGCCTATGCTGTACATGCTTAATATTGAGTGCGGCTTTTAGTTACAATATAATAATTAATGGGAACATTTGGAAAATGTAAACAATCCATTTGTTTTTCAACATGTTTTACAAATCACACAACACTCTATTTATTCCCTGTGCATATTAATTTGACATTATGGAAAAGTGTTTCATGAATGCAGGAGCGTTCATAAGAGGCTGAAGTCATGGTTACGAGGCCATTCGTTATAGGCAACCCCTTCTCCTGCTGTTCAGATCTCAGAAATGTTTACAATGTCTACCTGCCAATCACACATAAGCATCACACTCAGGCTCAAAGATAATTGGCTAATATGGTCTCAGAAGCAAGGCATGGAGGGGGGGAGGCGCAAGGGGAGCAAAGGTGAGCAGGGGGAGCAGGCAGAGTAAGAGAAGCGGGGAAAGCATGAAGAGCATAGAGGAGTAGGAGGAGCAGGAGGAGGAGCATAGGGGAGCAGGGGGAGTAGGTATAATTCTCAGGTAGGACACTACTGTTGTGGCCTTGAGGAAGGTACTTAACCTGCATTGCTTCAGTAAACACTGATCAGCCACAACATTAAAACCACTGACAGGTCAAGTGAATAACATTGCTTATCTTGTTGTGATTTTGGTTCTGTACTCTAGCACTTTGAGTTTGAAAGAATACAATGACACTAAGGTTGAAGTGCCGACTGTCAGCTGTCATTTGTGGGTATTTTCATCCATATCAGATGAACCGTTTAGAAATTATAGAATCTTTTGTACATAGTCCCCCCCCCCCATTTTTGGCATCAAAAGATATTGGACAGTTTAACATAATGTAAAATAAAGTAATCATTTTAAATATTTTGTTGCATATCCTTTGCATGCCATGACGTCCTGATGTCTGTGATCCAACAATATCAAAAGACTGTTGATATGTGATCGGTGTATATCCAGCTCTATAAAGACTGTTGATATGTGATCGGTGTATATCCAGCTCTATAAAGACTGTTGATATGTGATCGGTGTATATCCAGCTCTATAAAGACTGTTGATATGTGATCGGTGTATATCCAGCTGTATAAAGACTCTTGATATGTGATCGGTGTATTGTGGAATTATTTTTTAAAAATATGTCTTGACCCTGACTTGTAAACTTATAGAGTCGATAACTTCAATCTTGCAACGCTTGCAAACTAATATAGGAAGTTCGAACAGATGGTGCCAAACACAAGCCTAAAAGGTCAGGGAACTGTGCAGTGTCAGGGAACTTTTTTGGGATAAACAGGAACTTAAAGGTGGTTGCCAACGGTTACCAAGACCCCTTTCAGCCCCTGAAAAAACTGCCTTAAGACACGAGAAAGCATGTGATTTCCAGGGATTGTTGAGATATGAGACCTTCTGATTGGAGGACTGAGAGGGTGCGACGGCTGATTGGTTGTCATAAAACTGAGTAACCAATCAGTAACCAGCTAAGTCAATAAACTACTGAAGCCCACGATTGGAGGACGGAGCGCGCTCCCGGTGGACACCTGAGCACATCTGTTTGAGAGTTTGCTGAGCTGTCTGCTGTAATCAACTTTACTTGCTATTTGTCTCATTAAAATACTTATACTTTAAATTTGGTTTCAAGAGTCCTGTCTTCACCTCCACCTTGAACGAACACGCTGAGAAGAAAATAATTTTCCTAACAGTATATCCAGCTCTATAAAGACTCTTGATATCTGATCGGTGTATATCCAGCTGTATAAAGACTCTTGATATGTGATCGGTGTATATCTAGCTGTATAAAGACTCTTGATATGTGATCGGTGTATATCCAGCTGTATAAAGACTCTTGATATGTGATCGGTGTATATCCAGCTGTGTAAATGGATGTAAAAAATGGAATAAATCAGTGTAAGTTGCTCTGGGTAACAGCATCTGCTGTGATGGGATGTAATGTAATTTAAGGTAGTCAGTCTAGTCACCAAAAGCACTCATCTGAGAGGCAAAAACAGACTTCCTGTGCTTTTATTCTGGAGAAAGAGACAAGGGTCTGACTGGATTATGAAGATTAAGACGTCACGGTTCCCGTTTTCCTGTTTAACAGCTCATCAACTTGGCAGCTGAGTTGGAAAAAGGTTTTAAACCAGAATAATTGGATGGATAGTGTCCAGTGTGTCAGCCTGATTGCGAGAGATAACGCCGTCGTTGTCCTCAGCCAAGTGTCAGCCTTTGCTACAAGCTGAAGCCAGTAACGTTATTGTTAGCTATTTCGATTTTCTAACTGTAATGTTAGAACTCAGCAGGCTTGTAGTTACCCTGGTTACAGCGCCGCGATGATGTATCAGAATTGAAAGATTGAACGGCTGTGAAATATCGGTGCAGGCTGTCTATAAATTATATAATAATAGTATTTTAATATTATTATCTCTCTCTCTCTTAATATTTTTAGTATGTATACAAAATGTAACTATATTTAATAAGATGAAAACAACCGCAGCTACACATTTATCCTGGTGATATTATGATACAAAAATTCTAGGCGTGTTTTACTGCCAAATAAAAATGACTCTTTTATCAATTTCCATGTTAGACATTTCAGAAATGCAATTCAGTGACGTCATTGAATTGCATTTTTCAGAGTTCACATCGTCCATGCTCATAGCAGCCATCACAGCAGAGAAAAAGCTTGGGAAATTCTAAAATATTAGCCTAAAGGTTAATTAGAGTGGACTACCCCTTTAACTCCTTTGAAGAGTAGGTTTTTTTGGAACGTCTTTTAAAAATTTAAACTCAATGTTTTAGAACTCCATTGCTCTCAGTTCCCAGCAGTGATGGTTACATCAGCAGCTTTAGAATGTTCAGTGAAGAAGGGTTAAACCTCACAGGGTTAAATGTGTCAGCGGATGGCTGCAGTGTTGAATGTAATCACGTGTTTGTGATCTCACACCTCACAGGGTTAAATGTGTCAGCGGATGGCTGCAGTGTTGAATGTAATCACGTGTTTGTGATCTCACACCTCACAGGGTTAAATGTGTCAGCGGATGGCTGCAGTGTTGAATGTAATCACGTGTTTGTGATCTCACACCTCACAGGGTTAAATGTGTCAGCGGATGGCTGCAGTGTTGAATGTAATCACGTGTTTGTGATCTCACACCTCACAGGGTTAAATGTGTCAGCGGATGGCTGCAGTGTTGAATGTAATCACGTGTTTGTGATCTCACACCTCACAGGGTTAAATGTGTCAGCGGATGGCTGCAGTGTTGAATGTAATCACGTGTTTGTGATCTCACACCTCACAGGGTTAAATGTGTCAGCGGATGGCTGCAGTGTTAAATGTAATCACATGTTTGTGATCTCACACCTCACAGGGTTAAATGTGTCAGCGGATGGCTGCAGTGTTGAATGTAATCACATGTTTGTGATCTCACACCTCACAGGGTTAAATGTGTCAGCGGATGGCTGCAGTGTTAAATGTAATCACATGTTTGTGATCTCACACCTCACAGGGTTAAATGTGTCAGCGGATGGCTGCAGTGTTAAATGTAATCACATGTTTGTGATCTCACACCTCACAGGGTTAAATGTGTCAGCGGATGGCTGCAGTGTTGAATGTAATCACATGTTTGTGATCTCACACCTCACAGGGTTAAATGTGTCAGCGGATGGCTGCAGTGTTAAATGTAATCACATGTTTGTGATCTCACACCTCACAGGGTTAAATGTGTCAGCGGATGGCTGCAGTGTTAAATGTAATCACATGTTTGTGATCTCACACCTCACAGGGTTAAATGTGTCAGCGGATGGCTGCAGTGTTGAATGTAATCACATGTTTGTGATCTCACACCTCACAGGGTTAAATGTGTCAGCGGATGGCTGCAGTGTTAAATGTAATCACATGTTTTTGCGTCAGTGGACGGCCACGGTGACAGGCAGCATGTTGTGCAGGAGCCCCTCCCCAGAGGACTGGCAGTGGGGGAGGCCCTCGGGGGCCAGGCGGAGGCTGTAACTGCCGTCGGCCCCGCCGGGGGCCACACGCGAGGCCTTGTGCGCCGGCCGCATGGCCACGATCAGCTGCCTTTTGAAGGTTTCGCTCAGCGCGATGTACAGGAAGGGGTTGATGCAGCTGTTGGCGTAGCCCATGCTGATGGCCACGTTGTAGGCGTACAGGAAGGCGAAGCCGGGTCTGGGGATGCCCAGGTGGGCCAGCTGCAGGATGTAGTACGGCGCCCAGCAGATGAAGAAGGCCAGGCAGATGGCCACCGCCATGCGGGTCACCTTCCTCGTGCGCACCCTCTGGCTCCGCTGGGGGAGCGGGGCCACAGTGGCCGCCATGTTCTGCAGGATCCGGAAGAACACGCCGCAGATGACGGCCAGCGGGAAGGCGAACGCCAGCACAAACTGGTACAGGGTGAACCAGCAGGTGGCGGCGTTGGGCAGGAGCAGGGCGCAGCCCACCGAGCCGTCCCGGAGGGGCATGAGGCCCGCGTACGTCCACACGGGGATGATGGTGACCAGCGAGAGGAGCCACACCAGGCCGATGACGGCGCCGGCCGCGCGGGGCGTCCGCACGTGGGTGAAGCGCATAGGGTGCACGGTTGCCAGGTAACGGTCCAGCGTCATGGCCGTGAGAATGTAGGTGCTGACAATCTGGCTGTTGGAGTCCAGCGCGGTGATAAGCGTGCACATGGTGGCGCCGAAGCGCCAGGACCCGTTCCCCACCAGCTGGTGGATGAGGAAGGGCATGCCTAGGAGGAAGAGGAGGTCCGCGATGGACAGGTTGAAGATGAAGATGTCGGGCACTGTCTGCTGCGCGCGGAACTTGTTCTTCTTCACGATGGTGTAGATGACCATGCAGTTACCGACGATGCCCAGGAAGCAGATGATCCCATAGATGCTCGGCATGAGGACCATGGTGTACGGATCCAAGCACTCTGCTGCCGTGCAAGAGAGAGAGAGACAGAGAGAGAGAGAGAGAGAGAGAGAGAGAGAGAGAGAGAGAGAGAGAGAGGGAGAGAGAGAGAGAGAGAGAGAGAGAGTGAGAGAGAGAGAGAGTGAGAGAGAGAGAGAGAGAGAGAGCGAGAGAGAGAGAGAGAGAGAGAGACAGAGAGAGAGAGAGAGAGACGGGGAATAAGCGTTCCAGGCAAGGGAAACCATAATGAGGAATACTTCGTATCTCCATTAATTATGATTAATTTATGATATCAACAGTTATAAATCCCAATAGCTCAAGTTGCTGGAATTAAAACGATAATGGTATCAGTGGCCAAGCCAATCATTCTAATTCTCTAATTCTTATCATACCTTTTAGACTTTCATTGGAAAGAACACCTAATAAATCTTAAATTCGACACATTGGTCCTCTCGCGTGGCGCTGTTCTTGCCGATGGTGCTGAATTTTAACATCTAGTTTAACTCGAAATATTTTAACAGATTAAGTATTTCTGAATTGTATTGTGGGATATGGTTACATTGTAAACTCTCAGCGCTTTTCTATTGGCTCTCTTGAAATATAGTCTCTACATTTTGTGTCAATGTACGCTACAGCTAAATGCGACAGTACTGGGACAGTCGCGTGACAAATTGTTTGTTTTTCTTCTGTAGCCTACTGATCATAGTTGTATTTCGAATCAAACGATGAATATGAGACAAATTCAGAATTTCTACATTAATTTCATGACTTAGTTTTGTTTAACTTATATTGAGCAACAATGCCCTTCTGGTTAAATAAAGGTTAAAAATTGGACTACTTAACCCAGCATCTAGGATTCCACTTGCAGTATTTTACTTCAATAGCCAGTCTGTATGGTGAGTTAATAGTACAGTATTTCTCTTCATACAGCACTTTCCATGATTCTACAGATATTGCGTTTAAACTAATCAGTAAAGTCGCGTTTGGCTTTCAGAAATGAACACTTACCAGCTGGGGTTTCTGATGAGTTGGAGAAGAGAAGTGTTGCGTTCTCAGTCGACATGTTATTAGCACCCATAAAATTACCCGGTTTCATCAAGACGACGGGTTGTGAAACGAGACCCTTATCCAATGAGAAAAACCGGTGATCTGGTGTCAAATAAAATAGGCATTCTCACACAATAGCGGAGGAATACAGCAGGACCTGTTGTTTCTCGTGCATTTCACGTCATAAATAATTACCTATAATATCCATTTAACAAGCTGTTTCATGGCGAGCGTAATTTTTAAGAGCCTGCTTAAATCTGGGATTTACTTCAGGGATATTTGCGTTGCCACAGTGCACTGAATGCTGTTTTATGTTATATGTACAGGCTACGCCACTCAATTAAGGATGCGCAAAAGAATAATAAATGTACGTTAGCAACACGTAACGCACTGTAAACTGCAGTTTTAATATAGCTACTGACCTGATGCTTCTCAATCCAAACATTGCACTTTCAGAAATATTTTATCGGGGCAAAAAATATATAGGCTATTAATGTAAAATTGGAAAATTATCTTCCAGTCTCTGGTGTCTGGCTGACATCCTTCGTTCTTGCCTTTATTTGAGTCATTTAACCTTCTAAATCTTCCGTTTCGGGTTATCTTGACAGAACGCATGTGCCCATTTTACTTTTAAAATTAAATGATGACAAAATTTTCATTGGCAGAGCGATATGAAATCAGCGGCTCTCGCGGAGACTTCAAACAATAGCCTACAGCTTTCGCGTGGGAAATGTGGAAGAAGTTAGCATTGCAAGACTACACTGACAGACCGTTGCTGTTAAACAGCATACATGCTCAGTCAAACTACACTGTATAATAAAGGTTAAATAATGTCAAAGGAATAATTACTACTTTGTCGAACAGATTTATTTGGTCAACCCTATCATTAGTCAACCATATATTTTATTCAAGAATTTATCTTAATTAGCTCATCTTAAAATTAACATTTTGAATGTTTTTTTTAATCATATAAGCTGAGTACTTGCTTTATCAAGAACAAAAAAATGCATTGTACAGCTTCGGGAAATGGGAACGCCTAAATTCAACAATTTATATCAGACAATGTCTACTTTGCATTACTGACGTGTGTCTGATTTGTATATTTATACAATGGAAGAGAGAGTTTTGAGCTTTTGTTTGCACTTGAAATTTCTCTCTGACATAATTAGTGAGTCCCAGTGAGTGATTTGCATTCTGATATAACTGAAAATGGACACGCCACTAAAAAAGCTCATGAGAGAAGGGTCATTCTAATGATTATTCTGTTATCTTGGTTATGGGCAGCAGTGAGCCAGGTGTGCAACATCAGGGGAATCCACCTGTTCCACCTGTTCCACCTCCCCACCTATTGCCCCTGGCTTCTGATTCAGGCTTTAGCTGACTTATCCTTATCTCAGCCACCAGGCCTCTGCAGTCGATCCAGAACAGAGTTCCAGGTCTAGAACCTTCCAAAACAATTCCACCACATCAACACCCTCCCCCCTTACCAGGCTATCAAAGGGACCAACGGAGGTTTATCACACCATACACATGTACATTAGCTGTAATTTTTTCTTTATTTGGTCTCACTGTCGTCCGTAGCTGTTTGCATTTTAATACTCATTTGGTCTGTCCTGGTTTATACAGCTTGTTTTAATGCTCAGTTGGGTAGATGACAAGTTGACAATCTAATGTGCGCTTCTTACACTTGATGTCTCTCTTTGGACTATCGTCTCTCCTCTGGGGAATTCCAGAATGCTGCACTTTGACCCCTGACCTTTGCACTTGTGCTTCATGCCATCTACGTTTCCTTGGACAAACATGTCAGTAAAGTAATAAAGTAAATGGAAGGTTGCTGATAGACATTAACATTTACTAAGTGCTAAGTGTTAGTCTGCTCAGTACTGCACAGTAACATTTACTAAGTGTTAGTCTGCTCAGTACTGTACATTAACATTTACTCAGTGTTAGTCTGCTCAGTACTGTACTTTAACATTTACTAAGTGTTAGTCTGCTCAGTACTGTACATTAACATTTACTAAGTGTTAGTCTGCTCAGTACTGTACATTAACATTTACTAAGTGTATTCTGCTCAGTACTGTACATTAACATTTACTAAGTGCTAAGTGTACATTACATTACAGGCATTTAGCAGACACTTTTATCCAGAGCGACTTACAGAACTTCTTACATTTAGCCATTCCTATACATCTGGATATATACTGAAGCAATTCAGGTTAAGTACCTTGCTCAAGGGTACAACGGCAGTGTCCTACCTGAGAATTGAACCTGCAACCTTTCGGTTACACGTGCAGTTCTTTAACCATTATACTACACTGCCACCCTAAGTGTATTCTGCTCAGTACTGGACATTAACATTTACTCAGTGTTAATCTGCTCAGTACACACATACTTGAGACGGGTGTGTGCGGGTTGGACCCGTAATGCACGACTCAGAACACAAACTTGATAATAAATACCCGCAAGGGCTTTATTATGGGGAAATCCAAAAAACATAGTCACACAAGCAAAGTCCAAAAACCAATAAATCCAGCCAGACCAAAGATACAGTACCGAGGGAGAAGGCAGTCTCAAAGTCGGTGTCCATGCAAGAGTTTGTTAACCAGAGTATCTGTCAGCGGAGCAGAAGTACAAAACAGGGAAAAAACAAAGTTCGTAGTCGTGGGGCGTAGCAGGAGTCAGACCGAAGTCCTATCCGCGGGGCAGAGGTACAAACAGACAGCAGGCAAAACTTGTGGTCAAAAACAGGCAGTGGAAACAATAGGCAGGCAGTAACGATGGTCAATATACAGGCTAGATCAATAACGGTGGTCAAAACAATGGAAAACCGCTCAAGAGTTACAATAGTAAACTAAGGCAACAATTTTGCAACGAACAGACATGAACACTGAGCTTAAATGCAGGTGTAGACAGGTGCAAACATTTAGCTTGAGAGCAGCAGGAAATTCACAACAGCTTGAGAAAATGAGACACGTAATGAGGCAATTAGTAAATCGTTAGTAGTTAACCTATCCTGACCTAGCATTAATAAATTAGTAATCAACATGCACGAGAAACGTAAGGTAAACATGAACACATGGTTAGATAGTTAGTATTACCCAATCCTGATCTAATGTTAGTATATTAGTAACTAGACAAGGGAGAATGAAACAATTAGGGAAGCGTGAGTGACAGCAAGAGAAGAAACAGCATGAACGCAAGGCTGCGGAAAAACATGGAAATATGTATGCCAGGGGTAGGCAACCCTGGTCCTGGAGAGCCGCAGGGTCTGCTGGTTTTTGTTTTCACCTTAAATACAGCAACTACTTTGACCAAAGAAACCAGGTGAGGTGAGTTAACTGTGTAATCAACTGGTTTAATTGATCAATTAAATGGCGAGTAACAACAAAAACCAGCAGACCCTGCGGCTCTCCAGGACCAGGGTTGCCTACCCCTGATGTATGCAAACAATGAACTGCATCGTAACATAAACAGAAAATAAACTGTGACAAACACTAAACATGAAACATGACAGAAACGTGACAATACTATGCTTAATTGCCACCCATGCTGAAAATTCCAGCTTAAAACAACCGAAGATGGTTTAACCCTCATATTATTATTATTATTATTATTATTATTATTATTATTATTATTATTATTATTATGTTCGGGGTCAATTTGACCCGATTCAATGTTTGACGTCTCTTAAAAACTAATTAACCTTATTTTTCCATCTTGACATTATATGACTTTCTATATGATTTTTTTGGGATTGAATAGTAAACATTGTGGATTTTACAGGGCCAGAATGTAAGAGACATAACGTTGCTGCACAAGCTGCTTTGGAGTTATCACGAAAGCTTAAAATAATGCAGGTTCCTGCTGTATAGTTCTAACATATCGAGCTTTTGAACCTTCCCGGTCCATATCATATAACTTTTTTGTCTTACCTCTGTGTTAGATTTTATATGTTTCAAAGTGTAATTTCAGGTGTTTAATATATTGTATAGCAAAATGACAAACCAAATTCTCATGGCCAATTAAATAACTTTTTTTGTCGGATCTAAGCCTATAATAATAATAATATCTCGAAAAGTGATAACAATCGTGCTTTTATTCAAAATCACATTCACATTCCACTGACCCCAACGCCCTGTGCCAGGAACCTCGGAGTCGTGATGGACAACAGGCTGTCCCTCTCCGAAAACATCGCAGTGGTAACCCGGGCATGCAGGTTCTTCCTGTACAACATCAGGAGAATCCGCCCCTTCCTCACCACCTACTCAACCCAGCTCCTGGTCCAAGCGATGGTGCTGTCCCGCCTGGACTATTGCAACTCTCTCCTGGCTGGCTTGCCAGCATCGGCCATTAGACCCCTTCAGCTTATCCAGAACGCAGCAGCGCGCCTGGTCTTCAACCTCCCCCGACACTCCCATGTCACCCCCCTGCTCATTGACCTCCACTGGCTACCGGTGATGGCCCGCATCAAATTCAAAACATTGGTGCTCGCCTTCCAGGCAGTCCGAGGATCTGCCCCCCCATACCTCCAAAAGCTCATCAGACCCTACACACCTGCCAGATCTCTGCGTTCCGCCTCCTCAGGACGACTGGTACCCCCCCCTCTTCATACTAGCACCCGGTCTCGACGTCTGTCTGTCCTGGCCCCACGGTGGTGGAATGAGCTCCCCGTGGAGGTCAGAACAGCAGAAAGTCTGACCGCTTTCAAACGCAGATTGAAGACTCACCTCTTCAAGCTGCACCTCTCTCCACCCCTCCCTACCTCCTTGTGACTATTGTTATCAGAATTGTGTATTCCCCCCCCAAAAAAAAAAAAAATAAAAATAAAAATCCCCAATCATACTGACTGCGCCTAGTGCTTAGATTCGTGTTTGCCTTTTTAGGATTGTTTTAACGCACTTGTTACTAGTTCGGAAATGCACTATGTACGTCGCTCTGGATAAGAGCGTCTGCTAAATGTCTATAATGTAATGTAATGTAATGTAATGTAAAATCACCACAGGGTGTCGCGCTTCTCTTTGTTCTGCTAGTGTTATTCACAATATGACTGTGGGGAACGCACGTGGCTTTTTGCTAGAAGCTATTTTTCCAATATATTGATAGCCTTTAAACATGACGTTTATTATCTGGGAAATAATGAGTTCAACAGAACACCGTAAGCAGGGCGTAACAATACGTACTATGTTTCTGTTTGTTTTGCAAAGTATGTAGGCTAAGGGAATATAACACCGTATTGACTCTCAGTAACGTATATGCTCTCAGTAGCAGAACCAGCACAAGTGTGAAGGGTACGAGGAAACTTTTGGATTTGGTACCAGATTTTTAACCGGGGTCATAACATGTAGGCTTTACATTTTAATCGTACATTTCGGACTTAGAAACAGTCTGGACTCCGCTCCAGAGTCCGGACGTTTCCGAATTATCGCGCGGTTTGGCAAAGTGTCGCGAGATCTAGTCCGAGCAGCGGACGAGGGGAGCAGCTAACAGGCTGCAGCTGGAAGGAAGCGGAAATAAAATATAGAATTTTAAAAGGAAAAAGGTAGATGTTAACCGTACAGGCATATTAACACACTCTAAAGGCAAGATATAAGGTTTAGATGCAGTAAGCCTGGGAATTTGACCTGCATTATTCCGCCTTGGCAAAAGGGTGAGTTGTTGCCTTGTTTACATTCGCGAGCTAACTAAGCTAATCTTGCTCGCTAACGTCAGTCAGTGAAACGTTCGCTTGCTCGCTGTGGAAAATGTTTTTCTCGTCGCTTTTCGGCTTGAAGGCCTCCTTGTCTCTGTTTTTGGACGAAACTGCCCTCCATGTAGACTTAAGCATTATTAGTTAAAAAAACATATTAAAGCGTAGCTAGAGCTAAATAACAAAAAATGTCCCCCGCTAGGCAACAAGAGTAACGTTAGATGTTATGAACAGGGAGGTCCACGTTGATAAATCACACAGTCGAGACAGCCACCCTGAGCCAGGCTGGCAGTCCAGCTGTTCAGAGCCAATAATCAATAATCAATCATCTGTCTTCCGTGACATGTCACCAGCGTTGGACCAGTGGGGAGGACCTTAGCGTTCACTAGAAAGATGCTGGCTAGCAGAATTTAATGTCAAAACGTTCGTTGGCTTTCACGTTAACTAGCAATTTAGTAGGTGGGTGCAACAAAGTCACTGTTATCTGTATCTGTTCGGGGCAACCTGAACCTTAGACTGGAAAAAGGTTCAACCACCTACATTTTCGGTATCTATGTGTATAGATACCGGACGTGGGGTGGTATAAACAGGAAGTGGTTGGAAAATATAGACAAATACATTTTTTTCCAAATTAATTTAACTGAGATTGCACTTGTTAGCCTTTTATATCATAGCCTTTTCCTTAATAAATTAACATAGAAAAAGTAGCTAGATATAGGCCTACTGTATGCTATATTACTGGTGAACTGAACCCAATCACCACCCCCTAGTTTAAAGAAATCAGTTAGGAATTACATTTTTAAAAATAGAACATTTATAAACCACAACAAACTAATTGGAATGTTTGACTATTTTGAACCCCACCAACAACCCACCCCACCTTCATGGGGCACAATCTATATTGCATTTTTATAAGCTTGAGGTGAATGTGGGTGTTTATGAGCACATGTCCACAGTAATACTGTAAGAACATTTATTTCAGAACTTCTATTAAAATTCAAGGATAACAGACTTAGGAAGGAAGCTGGCATAGTTGGCTGCCATTATTGACTGTCTAACTCTAAGGCATAGATTCCAGTTTTTTGTTTGTTTCTGTGAAATGGTGAATTCAAATCTTTCGACGTTTGAAAGGATAAGAGATGAGAGGGAGGCAGGGGAGAAGAAACTAAATGTATATAAAAATATGAAAATCACAGAAAACTGAAAAAGAGGCAGAAATCAGTGTTTAAAAAAATAAAAATAGAAAAGTATTAAATGAACCAATAGCCTAGATCACACGTGCAGCAGTGGGATAGGATTTAAATAATATGCACAACAGTAGCAAGTGCTTGAAGTTTAAAAAAAGAAATAATAATCGCTTTGGTCCATCACAGAAAGTTTTTTTTGCCTCAACAGAATCTAGAAACAATCAGAAATCAAATTAGTTCAAATAAGCCTTAAAGTAGGCCTGTTCTGTCTTGAATCGTGATAGTAGTCTACATATCGCCTTCAACAAAAATGAATACAGATATAAGCCTTGATGTTCGGATTGTATCATTATCTGCTTAGGGTTAATTATTTGTCGATTCCGAATAACGTGTTCGGCTTCGGGCACACCCCTACAATTTAGGTACATTCATAAGTTTGATAGCAGCTGATTGACTTCACTTAAATTAGCCAGTAAGTCTAACTACCCGGCGTAGTGTAATTTCAGACCTGTAAAAATCAGCCGGACTGTCCGTGGACTTTTGCCTTTCATAATCAGGCATACCAACCCCCCTTTATAGACTACATTTTCCATCATATTTACATGCAAATTACAAACAACAATTGCATCCTTCATGGAAGAAGATTACGGCACGCAGAAGGTACGCTTGTAGGTGAAACGACAGGACACAAAAAAGACCGCTGCACAGACTGCCTGAGCGCATGTCCGTTTTCGGGTCTGCTATGATGTCATGTTAGTCTGCACAGACCCTGCGCACATTTCTTTTGGGGCAGCTATGAATTGGCCTTAACTTGTATGCTGGCTGTAAGATCATATAATGTTAACGTTATATGATCGTTAGCTTATAATGTTAGCTTGTTAGTTAGCATGGCATTATCACGTTATTTGACCTATTTTTCTAACGTTGGCCAGTTTAGTGTTAACAGTACGCTTTACCTCTTCAATCATTGTCTTTCCTCAAAACTCTGTGTTTTAACATCGAGGATAGCATCTGGAACTGCAACCAAAACTCTGTGTTTTAACATCGAGGATACCATCTGGAACTGCAACCAAGGACACCTTGTTGCTGGATAGGCAACTTTTCATTATATAGAGCTAGCTATTGCCAATCCGCAAATATTAATCTGATGTTAATCCGATATTCCTCTTTTCACGTCTGTGGGAAGCTAGCATCTGGTAAATGGGTAAACTATTGTATGTTAAGAGGTGTTTACCAATGTCATGTCAGAGGCGGTGGGCAAAACTACAATGTTCCTTTTACAATGCTTGACTTTATCAACAGAAATCCACGCAAATATTTCAGTATCTGTTAGAAATAAAATCATAATCTTGTGTGTTGTTAGCTGGGTCTAACACAACTAAGCAGACATTATTTGCAACATATGACGTAACCCTTTTAAAGCTTTTACGGTTATTAACTGTTTTTCAAAACATCAAAACTGTAGTTTTTCTGTATTTTCTTTACAGCCTGGGGATGGAGGAGAGGTGTAAATACAGGAGAATGTTTGTTTTGTACAGAACTGTGCAGTCTCTTCTCTGAGCTCTAATATTGTGGTTAATTGCTGAATACTAATATTCCATGCCGTAAAATATTGTCAGATTATTGGATGACGCACAAATATACTGTCTCGTGGCTGAATGTTTATTCTTTGCTCTCTCATTGGACAAAATCGCATGTCCCATTTCTGATTGGGTATTCTCCGTGCAAACCCAGCCTTAGTTGGCTTCTTGAAATCTTAACCATATGATTTCCTTCCTCTTTTGAAACACATTGCCTCTCAAGGCCTGTCGTGTGGAGGGGCACGCTCCCGTCAAATGCTTTTGAATATCCGTATTATTGTACAGCTTGCGATTTATGGAGCTTTTTATTCACAGGTACCGACTGCAACCTTTTATATGAGGATCTAGCCGCCGAGGAAAAGCGCTTTCCCACGGGTGGAGGGACTCGGAGCGAACAGTCACAGGATCCTGGATTTCTCGCTGAAATTTTTGTTTGAAAACGTCTTTATCTCTCTGCTCACGGAGGAATAAGCCGCTCCACGAGGCCGCGAGCCGCCCCAGTACCTGTTCCACAGAGCGCCACGCAGGTGTTGAACATCTCACACTATGGAGGCCATCGCCAAGTACGACTTTAAAGCCACAGCAGATGACGAGCTAAGTTTCAAACGCGGGGAAGTCCTTAAGGTAAACCTTTTCTTTCTTTCTTTTTATGATTTATTGGTGTTTCTCATTGCGTGACAGCGACCATTGTTTTTAAGAAAGTGGCAAATCCGTTGCTACTATGAGGCCCTGGGTTTTCTGCTCTTATGTTTCACGTGATTTCATGTCCCTGCAATAAAGGCTCTGATGACTGTTATTGCTTGAAATGAGATTAACGGATGTTAATGGTCTCCTCTGATTTTACTCTCTTTTCAGCCACTTAGCATTTAGAGTGCTTTAATACTGGTGCATGAAACTGATTCTCATTTTCATATCTCAGTACTCCCACAGTGTTGGGCTGTAAGAGAGGCACATATCTCAGTACTCCCACAGTGTTGGGCTGTAAGGGAGGCACATATCTCAGTACTCCCACAGTGTTGGGCTGTAAGGGAGGCACATATCTCAGTACTCCCACAGTGTTGGGCTGTAAGGGAGGCACATATCTCAGTACTTGCACAGTGTTGGGCTGTAAGGGAGGCACTTATCTCAGTACTCCCACAGTGTTGGGCTGTAAGGGAGGCACATATCTCAGTACTCCCACAGTGTTGGGCTGTAAGGGAGGCACATATCTCAGTACTCCCACAGTGTTGGGCTGTAAGGGAGGCACATATCTCAGTACTCCCGCAGTGTTGGGCTGTAAGGGAGGCACATATCTCAGTACTCCCACAGTGTTGGGCTGTAAGGGAGGCACATATCTCAGTACTCCCGCAGTGTTGGGCTGTAAGGGAGGCACATATCTCAGTACTCCCGCAGTGTTGGGCTGTAAGGGAGACACGTATCTCAGAGTACTCCCGCAGTGTTGGGCTGTAAGGGAGACACGTATCTCAGAGTACTCCCGCAGTGTTGGGCTGTAAGGGAGGCACATATCTCAGTACTCCCACAGTGTTGGGCTGTAAGGGAGGCACATATCTCAGTACTCCCACAGTGTTGGGCTGTAAGGGAGGCACTTGGAAGCTTCAATTGCATACAGTCAGGTTGCTATTAGACCAGAATGGTAAAGTTTTTGTTGTCATATTGGTGTTAATATCTCTGTTCAGGTGAGGTTTTCAACCAGATTCTGGTTTAAATTTGTGTGTGTGCAAATAACATTGAGATTTTGCAACAGCACATTTCTGCTTCAGGGCAAGTTCAAGGAAATACTTGTCGGTTTCAAGGAAAGGTTCAAAGATCTTATCGCACATCTAGCAAAGGATGGTAACGGCTTCCTTATTTTTGTTGCATTTTCATTTTTTATAAATGTGAAATGGTTGTGATCTAGTTTAAGCAGTAAGAGGAACGGTCGTGTGAGGAACGGTCGTGTGAGGAACGGTCGTGTGAGGAACGGACGTGAGGACATCGGTCGTGAGGGAACAGTCCGCCTTGGGGTGCCCCTCTGTCCCGGGCTGGAGGGGTGGCTGACACCCGTACGATGTAAACTGCAAAGACGAGTTGGGATTAGGGTTGCAAAGGGGCGGTAAATTTCCATGGGAATCTTAGAAATTGGGACCAATTTTAATTGCAAAAGCTAGCCTATAACATGGCACTTAAATTTAGTTGGAAAATACACATAAAATGCAGTATGGTTTGGTTAAAACAACCCAATTTAATGCGAATTCAGTTGAATTTCAACACTGCACTGTGCAGTCTTCCATTACATGTGCAGCGCATTCTTTTATCACATGCACAGATCATTCCTAACATCCTGCACACTACAGCAAGACTAGAGAGTACTCGAGTGAGTATCTCAGACATGGGCGGAGATTGGTTTCAGAAGTAAATTCCCTGACAGATGGAACGGGCTTTGGAGACTATCGACAATTTCTTGAAATCTGATTTATGAGAATGAGCCGAAACGTTCCTGGATTAGCCTGTGTGGTATAAGGATATAGAGCATAAATTGCATGTTCCAATTTTCATTTTATAAAGTAATGATTTAATGATTGTAGTCCGGTTTGTAGTCCACTTTAACGGACTACATATCCATTAATGCAATGCACAGGTGGTTCTCGACCAATCCGATATTATCATCTCGTCTGGACATTTTTGGCAGAGCATAGCATTTGTGTATAGCAACCGTCTGGAGGGAATTATGGGACGTTGAGTTTTTAAATGGTGGCAGAGCTGGTATATTCACAAAAAAATACTAAAACGTTAAATTTACTTGAAGCTGGTCCAGAAAAATTACATATTTTGTGAACGGCCGTTATATTGAACAATCCGGGGAATTGATGGTAAGACATAATCACTAGAAACTTTACAAGTAAGTTTTAGTTGATGTCTATGGTCTAAATGAATGGGGAAGTCACTTCAGAAACCAGTGTGACGTAGTCACTTGAGTGCTCTATTGAGGCCACACTACTGCATTTGAGCCAAAGGACTACATCCATTTTGAATGGGACTTATTTATGGGGGGTGGTTAGGGAATACATTTATTTTATTCAACATTCATGTTTTTTATTCAATGAAAGTTCTACTCACAAATGTTTGCATGGATGTCTACTTATGACAAAACAAAATGTTTATATTTATGTCTGCATATGAGGTAAATACAGCGAGTTCAAATAACTCCAACATTTCCTGTTTTTTTCCTTTAATTCCCTTATATTCCCTTTCATTTCCATGGAAAGTTTCCACCTTTGGATATTCCCGGGATTTTGCATGCGTAGTTGGGATTTGCAGCGGCACTGTACCGCTGAAACTAACCTGGGACTGTATGAATAATGGCTGTTTGCATGTGTCTTTGCCCAGCGCAGCGGCACTGTACAGCTGAAACTAACCTGGGACTGTATGAATAGTGGCTGTTTCCATGTGTCTTTGCCCAGCGCAGCAGAATTGACTGCCTTGGAGCTCAAAATGGCAGCACTGCTCCAGTTATGCCACATTGGCCAGCCTCAGTGTATGTGCCCATCTCTAATCCTTAAATCGTTCTTATAAGCCACACGTTGCAAATATCGCTGGAGGACGACTCCTCTCAGTGATGAGTTGACATTTCTCAGACGTGGGACGGGATGGGAATCTGCCAGAGGGAAATTTGTGGGATTGGGAATGTTCTTTTCTTTCCTCCTACTGATGTCTGAATGCAAGGTTAAATGTGAGGGCAAGTCGAGTGGCTACAACGCACTGCTCGGGATGCCCTGACCGAGTCGTATCCCACCGGGCGTTACTGCCAAAGCGACAGGCCAAATTATCGTGTACACCACCACAAATTTGTATCCAATGCATTCATATAGGCTGAACCGCAATGCACTACAAAGTCATACAAATATATACTGTATGTTGAATTCAAAGAGCTCTTGATTTTTGTGAGTTCGTGATTCCGTACCCCACCCCCTAAACATAACCTCACAGGAGTTCACGTAACTCGGGCTCATGCCCGAACTGTTTAGATAGTGCGGTTCCACGGGGTTGTATGTTCAATAAATCAAACAGTCAAACATCAAACATTAATGCTTTGAACGTTTATTAACTTTGTACATAGTTAAACATTTCAACAATAAACTTGTTCAGTAATTGAGCATGGGTGCCTGGCCAATCCTAGCGCTTGAATACTATGCGTAGGAATGCATTGGATACAAATTTGTGGTGGTGGACACGATAATTTTGTGGATACAAATTTGTGGTGGTAATTTCACTGAAATTGTGACACTGACACTAAATTGCGTGATACCGGGCTGCATACTGATGGGAAATGATGTGATTTTTTAAACATTAGTCCAAAGTCTGAGCTCAAGCAGCTGGAGACCAGGTGCTCCCAAAAAAGATAGCATCATGCAGTCGGATTAATTTAATTCAGGTGACAGTCAATTTAGGTGACATCTCCATGAAATAACTAAGAAAGTTTTTTTTTAACATTGCAAGCCGAAGCGGAAGTTTGTGTGTTTAAGAAGAAGAGAGCGAGTCTCTCGGTCTGAAATAAACCTTCTAATGTTTTTAAAAGGTTTGCACTTCGCAGAGCTACAAGTCTGCCTCTCGGCACGTGACCATTTTTCCAAGAAATGCGGTCACTTGCTCAGCAGCGTCTAATTTTACGCAGAAAGAGGAAGAGGAAGAGCCTCACAAAGTTGCCGAAGAAGAGTTCTGTTGGGAAGTGAGCTGAAATACCTCGTCTGCGTGCGTTAATTAAAAACTAGCTCATATAAATTTTTTTGTGAAAATTGTATGTGAGAGCAGAATTGCGTTTTCAGAGTAATCTGTAAAGGCGTACTGTTTTTAGGGCACATTGATGCTGTTGTAGCAGATCCGCCTCGTTGGTCCGGTCGCGTTTTGCAGCACGCTGGATCGGGCCGGGCTGGTTTAGGTGGAACTGGACGGAGCAAACCGACCTGTGTGGACCTGGCCGCTTTAAAACGGAAGTATTTACATTAGGCAACTCAGCAACACTGACACTTGTTCTGTAAGTCTAACTCTGTAGGCAACTCAGCAACACTAACGCTTGTTCTGTAAGTCTAACTCTGTAGGCAGCGCAGCAACACTAACGCTTGTTCTGTAAGTCTAACTCTGTAGGCAACTCAGCAACACTGACACTTGTTCTGTAAGTCTAACTCTGTAGGCAACTCAGCAACACTAACGCTTGTTCTGTAAGTCTAACTCTGTAGGCAGCTCAGCAACACTAACGCTTGTTCTGTAAGTCTAACTCTGTAGACAGCGCAGCAACACTAACGCTTGTTCTGTAAGTCTAACTCTGTAGGCAGCTCAGCAACACTAACGCTTGTTCTGTAAGTCTAACTCTGTAGGCAGCGCAGCAACACTAACGCTTGTTCTGTAAGTCTAACTCTGTAGGCAGCTCAGCAACACTAACGCTTGTTCTGTAAGTCTAACTCTGTAGACAGCGCAGCAACACTAACGCTTGTTCTGTAAGTCTAACTCTGTAGGCAGCGCAGCAACACTAACGCTTGTTCTGTAACTTTAGAGCAAAACTGCAGGGCTGCTCAAACATTGAAATAGTTTGAATTGTGCTGTCTGATGCTGGTGATTTGTTTAATGTTTGGCTTTTTGGAAACACTGTTCACCAAAATTAGCTGTTTAAACGAATGGGCTCGTGTACGTTTTCTAGCCGACATCACAGGCTGGAGGGGGTCCAGCAGAATGACGGTATGACGGTGTCACCAGGGTAACCTCGATCGTCAGGCTCATAATATGAGAACAGAGATGGAGCGTCTGGAAAGGAGACTGTCGTCATGGTTACGACCTGCATTGTGAGGTAGATGTGT
>CM040394.1:112340198-112482698 GCA_022702515.1 Ilyophis sp. 1 JC-2022 | reverse complement strand
TTTTCCATATCGTTGCACATTATGGTTCAGGAACGTCTCAGTGGGTGATTGACAGAAAAGGTGTTCAGTTATTTGCTCTTTAATTGCATTTGGGGTTTGGAAAAGTTTGGGAAAGCTGTGTGTTAAACAGTGTCTGGTAAATTCCACCACCAAGGGTCTGAATCTAGCACCCGACCACCCTCCAAATGTCGGTGGATTACATCGGCGTCTGGGAAACGAGACAGATCTACCAGACCCATTGCTGTGTAGAAATCAAGCTACCAAAAAAAATCCCAGAAACATACATGGAAGTTCACGCGGTTACAGCAGGCACAAGCATCGCTGCAGAATACAAGACTTAAACTCCCAGAAATCCTTGCATTCGTTAGTCTAATCTGATTGGACGTGTCTGTGGTCTGCTTGCCTCACCATTCGTAACACCTGCGGTATCAAACGTTAGCCGCTACGCTTCTGTGAAAATGATGGCCAAATTATCTCACGTTAGTCAGCTGTGGAAAAGATGTGGGGGTAAAAAACGCTTGTCGGAAAGAGGAAGACAACTGATAATGATGAAGAAGCAAAAGGCGAGGTTAAAAAAAGAACCAGTGTTTTAATGAGAAGTGGCTTGATGATACCAGCAAGTGTCACGAATATCAATGGAGAAAAAACAGCACTCCTGAGTGACACACATTGTAGGTTTTATTAGCGATGTGGCTGTAACTTTGGTCGCCCGTCTTTCTTTCGGGTTATTATCGAGCCCGCTGAGGTGTGGGGGCGTGGCTGGGTTTCGGATTATTATCGAGCCCTTAGAGTGTGTGTGTGTGTGTGTGTGTGTGTGTGCGTGCGCTTAGTGAACCCATGCATCAGCCCATCGTTCAGGGGAGAGAGAAAGAGGAAGTTCTGGTGCTAAATATGATTCGGCTCATTTGACTAATGTGGGGCTTTTTGTTCATTTAAATTTCACTGCTTTTACGCTGTTGACACGGAATGAGATGGCAGCTGTAGGCACCTCTGGGTCAGAGAAAAGCACAGAAACAGTGGAGCCCCTCCAAGATCTCTGATCCACATATAGATATATATATATATATATGCACATTACAGCAGAGCGGAGTCGAATGACTAGACCAGGGGTGGCCAATTCCAGGCCTCGCGGGCCGGTGTGTATGCAGGTTTTTGCTGCCGCCAGTTAACAATTATTGAATTAGCCCAATCGTTTACACGATCTGATATTTTAATCTACATATCCGCGATATGAAAAGCAGCTGATGAATGTTCTTGTGCCGGTATGCGTCAATGCGTGTATTGTAGCATTTTATCGTTCTGTAATTTACAAGTGAATCGGTGATTGTGTGTATGACTAATTAGCTGATTGAACCGTGGTAACTGGTGGCAGTAAAAACATGCATACACACCGGCCCGCGAGGCCTGGAATTGGCCACCCCTGGACTAGACTGTGTATGTACGGGAAACCAGAATCACTCCACTTCCCCGAGCTCACGACGTAACCACAGTAACATTTATTGTAACCATGCAATACGCCCCGGTTCATCGGCCATGACAAAAAGGGAGATGCAACCAATGCTTTTATAAAAAATAAAAAAACAATGTACATCGACAAATGTGAGGTGTGAAAGTCCATACCATCAGCAGTGTAGGTGCGTGGATGTGTGCAGAGTGTGGCTGTAGCTAATTACATAACACACTGTAGCTAATTACATAACACACTGTAGCTAATTACATAACATACTGTAGCTAATTACATAAC
Organism: Ilyophis sp. 1 JC-2022; assembly: GCA_022702515.1. Lineage (NCBI taxonomy): Eukaryota > Metazoa > Chordata > Actinopteri > Anguilliformes > Synaphobranchidae > Ilyophis > Ilyophis sp. 1 JC-2022. Next base: position 112,480,954 of record CM040394.1, on the reverse strand, counting down.
ACACTGTAGCTAATTACATAACACACTGTAGCTAATTACATAACATACTGTAGCTAATTACATAACACACTGTAGCTAATTACATAACACACTGTAGCTAATTACATAACATACTGTAGCTAATTACATAACACACTGTAGCATACTGTAGCTAATTACATAACATACTGTAGCTAATTACATTACACACTGTAGCTAATTACATAACACTGTAGCTAATTACATAAAACACTGTAGCTAATTACATTACACACTGTAGCTAATTACATAACACTGTAGCTAATTACATAACACACTAGCTAATTACATAACGCACTGTAGCTAATTACATAACACTGTAGCTAATTACATAACACACTAGCTAATTACAGAACATACTGTAGCTAATTATATTACATACAGTAGCTAATTACATAGCATACTGTAGCTAATTACATAACACACTGTAGCTAATTACATAGCATACTGTAGCTAATTACATAACATACAGTAGCTAATTACATAACATACAGTAGCTAATTACATAACATACTGTAGCTAATTATATTACATACAGTAGCTAATTACATAGCATACTGTAGCTAATTACATAACACACTAGCTAATTATATTACATACAGTAGCTAATTACATAGCATACTGTAGCTAATTACATAACACACTAGCTAATTACATAGCATACTGTAGCTAATTACATAACACACTGTAGCTAATTATATTACATACAGTAGCTAATTACATAGCATACTGTAGCTAATTACATAACACACTGTAGCTAATTACATAGCATACTGTAGCTAATTACATAACACACTGTAGCTAATTATATTACATACAGTAGCTAATTACATAGCATACTGTAGCTAATTACATAACACACTGTAGCTAATTACATAGCATACTGTAGCTAATTACATAGCATACTGTAGCTAATGACATAGCATACTGTAGCTAATTACATAACACACTGTAGCTAATTACATAGCATACTGTAGCTAATTACATAACACACTGTAGCTAATTACATAGCATACTGTAGCTAATTACATAACATACAGTAGCTAATTACATAACATACAGTAGCTAATTACATAACATACTGTAGCTAATTACATAACACACTGTAGCTAATTACATAACACACTGTAGCTAATTACATTACACACTGTAGCTAATTACATAACACTGTAGCTAATTACAGAACATACTCCAGCTAATTACATAACATTCTGGAGCTAATTACATAACATTCTGTTGCTAATTATATAACATACAGTAGCTAATTGCATCCAGTCGCTGATGGGAATAATTTGCATTATAGTTATATAACATAAACATTTTTTGGGATGCTTTTGGTGAAGTTTTAAGATACTTATTTAAGATAAAACTTTTACCTGTTAAGTATGCTTGAAATTTCTCTGAATTCTTCAAATATTTTTACAAAGAATAATGCTGGTCTGCTTGACTGGAGATTCATCCTGAAAGGAGTCACTTTTTCTCTGTCGGTTTTATGGATTCAATTCATTGTTTAAAAACATGATAAAATTGTTTGTTTATTTATTTATTTTTAAATAGAGGATTTTTCTCTGTCTCATGTCATGCCAACGAGTCATGCCGACTCCGTCTGGGTGTATTGACTCGTTTTAGGTTGGCCTGCTTGGACGTATGGAGTCCTTCAGTTGTGTCGGTGTGCAGTTGTGTCGGTGTGCAGTTGTGTCGGTGTGCAGTTGTGTCGGTGTGCAGTAATGTTTCTGGGTGCCGTGCCGGTCTATGTCTCTGGGATCTGGGAACGCTGATGGCGGGTGGAAGGTGGCGCTTGCGTGGGAATCGCAGCAGAGAGTTTTTTTTCTTCTATGTTTGTATTTCCATCTCAAATAAATAAGAACGTCATCTTTACACGTTTGGGAAATTCTCTCCTGTCAACAGATCCGTGAACTTTAAGCAGGTCCATCTGCCCTTCCGCCCCCCCCCTTCCACCACCCCACCCCCCTCGTCTCCGGGGACTGCAGACGCTCGTCCTGTGTTTCTCATATTTTAACAATATATTCCATTGTATTGCAGTGTTTAATTACCGTAAGGGTGTTTCTGCATGGCGCGTTTAACCCTAACCCTAACCCTCCCCCACCCGCCTGTCAGTGAGTGTTCCTTCCCGCTCCTCGTAGCCCGGCCCCCTGCCTCCATGACGACCGGATAGCGAGTGAGTGAGCGTGCGCGCGTGTGGTGGCATCCCGCCAGCCCTACCCTGTTTCCTGTCGCAGATGAAAGATTGAAGCTCTCTCCTGAGCGTGTGGCCGGTGTCCTCGGCTGTAATCGCCTGTTAGAAACCCCCTTACAGTGAAACGCATCCATCTCTGCACATCATCCCTTATTATCAAGTGTGGAAACATTAGAGTGTTAAACGTGCCGCTGTGACTAACGGGACAGTTCCCTGGTTTGTACATTATGTCAACTACCAATATCCATCAGTCACTGGAGAGTGGTGTGTGCCTTTTGTGCACAAAGTGTGTGTGTTCACCTGTTTGCCCTCCCACTGGACTGTGGGTGTGAATCTTGGTTAATGGCGACAGGGCGGGTAACAGCCACAGGGCGGGGCCCAATCTTATCACACAGCCACTTTTGTTAGAGATGCTATATTATCAGCTTTTGAAGGAACCCGATTATAATGTGAGTAAACAGCGGTTAGCGTAGCCGTTAGCGTCTCTGCAGTGTGAAGCATAATCTCTTTATGCAGGCAGAGCGCATGTCTGTGTTTGAGCGGCTAGCAGCGTAGCCATTAGCGTCTCTGCAGTGTGAAGCATAATCTCTTAATGCAGGCAGAGCGCTTGTCTGTGTTTGAGCGGCTAGCAGCGTAGCCGTTAGCGTCTCTGCAGTGTGAAGCATAATCTCCTTATGCAGGCAGAGCGCATGTCTGTTTGAGGGGCTAGCAGCGTAGCCGTTAGCGTCTCTGCAGTGTGAAGCATAATCTCCTTATGCAGGCAGAGCGCATGTCTGTGTTTGAGGGGCTAGCAGCGTAGCCGTTAGCGTCTCTGCAGTGTGAAGCATAATCTCCTTATGCAGGCAGAGCGCATGTCTGTGTTTGAGGGGCTAGCAGCGTAGCCGTTAGCGTCTCTGCAGTGTGAAGCATAATCTCTTAATGCAGGCAGAGCGCATGTCTGTGTTTGAGGGGCTAGCAGCGTAGCCGTTAGCGTCTCTGCAGTGTGAAGCATAATCTCCTTATGCAGGCAGAGCGCATGTCTGTGTTTGAGGGGCTAGCAGCGTAGCCGTTAGCGTCTCTGCAGTGTGAAGCATAATCTCTTAATGCAGGCAGAGCGCATGTCTGTGTTTGAGGGGCTAGCAGCGTAGCCGTTAGCGTCTCTGCAGTGTGAAGCATAATCTCTTTATGCAGGCAGAGCGCATGTCTGTGTTTGAGGGGCTAGCAGCGTAGCCGTTAGCGTCTCTGCAGTGTGAAGCATAATCTCTTAATGCAGGCAGAGCGCATGTCTGTGTTTGAGGGGCTAGCAGCGTAGCCGTTAGCGTCTCTGCAGTGTGAAGCATAATCTCCTTATGCAGGCAGAGCGCATGTCTGTGTTTGAGGGGCTAGCAGCGTAGCCGTTAGCGTCTCTGCAGTGTGAAGCATAATCTCTTAATGCAGGCAGAGCACATGTCTGTGTTTGAGGGGCTAGCAGCGTAGCAACATAAAGAGCTGCTCAGCAGATCAGTTGCCAGAACAGAATCGCTCCTTGTTTTGTCATCCTTCTTCTGATCTCTTTGCTTTTGGCAGAGTGACATGTTGATAGTAAATAGACGACCCGCGTTTCTCGTTGGACAGGAGGGCTAAAGGCGTCTCATTGAGAAACGTCATATTTTCGCCCTGCTTAATCCAGTTCTGCCCTTTTTACGAAAATTTATTTCGGGGGCAACTAAGACGTCAAAAAGCTTATTAAAGCATAATTTTTTATGGGTGGTTTTTTCTTGTGTCGTGGGGTCCCGGCTGGTTTTGTGGCGTGTGAAGCGGCTGGTTTTGTGTATGTCTGCGTGCGTGCGTGCATGTGTGCGTGCGTCTATGTATATATGGGTGTGCATGTGTGCAGGGTGACTCAGAGTTCAGAGGGACACTCAGTGCCCAGGGACTTTCCTCTCTCTCTCTCTCCGCTGTGTGTCTCTAACGCTGCCTGCAGCCCATCAGACACGCTGCTATTTCTGCGACTGTCGGCATGAGACAGAGCTGGTGGGCTGCCACTTCAGACCCGGCACACGCCTCCACTCATCCCTGACACAGACCCGGCACACGCCTCCACTAACCCCCACACAGACCCGGCACACGCCTCCACTAACCCCCACACAGACCCGGCACACGCCTCCACTAACCCCCCACACAGACCCGGCACACGCCTCCACTAACCCCCACACAGACCCGGCACACGCCTCCACTAACCCCCCACACAGACCCGGCACACGCCTCCACTAACCCCCCACACAGACCCGGCACACGCCTCCACTAACCCCCCACACAGACCCGGCACACGCCTCCACTAACCCCCCACACAGACCCGGCACACGCCTCCACTAACCCCCCACACAGACCCGGCACACGCCTCCACTAACCCCCCACACAGACCCGGCACACGCCTCCACTAACCCCCCACACAGACCCGGCACACGCCTCCACTAACCCCCCACACAGACCCGGCACACGCCTCCACTAACCCCCCACACAGACCCGGCACACGCCTCCACTAACCCCCCACACAGACCCGGCACACGCCTCCACTAACCCCCCACACAGACCCGGCACACGCCTCCACTAACCCCCCACACAGACCCGGCACACGCCTCCACTAACCCCCCACACAGACCCGGCACACGCCTCCACTAACCCCCCACACAGACCCGGCACACGCCTCCACTAACCCCCCACACAGACCCGGCACACGCCTCCACTCATCCCCCACACAGACCCGGCACACGCCTCCACTCATCCCCCACACAGACCCGGCACACGCCTCCACTCATCCCCCACACAGACCCGGCACACGCCTCCACTCATCCCCCACACAGACCCGGCACACGCCTCCACTCATCCCCCACACAGACCCGGCACACGCCTCCACTCATCCCCCACACAGACCCGGCACACGCCTCCACTCGCCTCCACTCATCCCCCACACAGACCCGGCACACGCCTCCACTCATCCCCCACACAGACCCGGCACACGCCTCCACTAACCCCCCACACAGACCCGGCACACGCCTCCACTCATCCCCCACACAGACCCGGCACACGCCTCCACTCATCCCCCACACAGACCCGGCACACGCCTCCACTCATCCCCCACACAGACCCGGCACACGCCTCCACTCATCCCCCACACAGACCCGGCACACGCCTCCACTCATCCCCCCACAGACCCGGCACACGCCTCCACTCATCCCCAACACAGACCCGGCACACGCCTCCACTCATCCCCAACACAGACCCGGCACACGCCTCCACTCATCCCCAACACAGACCCGGCACACGCCTCCACTCATCCCCAACACAGACCCGGCACACGCCTCCACTCATCCCCAACACAGACCCGGCACACGCCTCCACTCATCCCCAACACAGACCCGGCACACGCCTCCACTCATCCCCCACACAGACCCGGCACACGCCTCCACTAACCCCCCACACAGACCCGGCACACGCCTCCACTAACCCCCCACACAGCCCCGGCACACGCCTCCACTAACCCCCCACACAGACCCGGCACACGCCTCCACTAACCCCCCACACAGACCCGGCACACGCCTCCACTAACCCCCCACACAGACCCGGCACACGCCTCCACTAACCCCCCACACAGACCCGGCACACGCCTCCACTAACCCCCCACACACTGTCCGTCAAACCGCATTTCATCATTCTGCCTCCTCAATTCCAGAAAATAGGCCGTTTTTTAAAAACGACTCAACTATTTACCGACAATACCCTTGCGTGGGTGTGTGGTCTGTGTATGCCTGTCACCTATGATCCCACCTGCTTTTGTCTGTTATGTTTTTCTTCTGTGGCATGTTAGATTTTATTTAACTGGGGAGATGCACGTCACAGAAAAGCTACGCAATCGGGCTGTTCTGCAGGAGAGTTGCTCCTGTCCATCTCTCTCAGTTCAGATCAACAACCAAAGCGCCGTTGGTAAAGCAGGCGTTAGACAATATGAAATACAGGCTATACTTTCTTGTAGTTGCATATTATTTAATCACATAGTTGAACAAACTAATATGCACAGTTAAATGGCAATAAAAACAATGGTAATCTATTGTTAATAATACATGAATGTTTTTAAATGTCTTTCAATTACATTTACAGTAGACAGCGTAACGTTTGTTCAGCTCACCGCTAGCCGCTAGTGTCTTTCATAGACATGTTTAACACAGACCACCCCTCACCGCTAGTGTCTTTCATAGACATGTTTAACACAGACCACCCCTCACCGCTAGTGTCTTTCATAGACATGTTTAACACAGACCACCCCTCACCGCTAGTGTCTTTCAGTTCTTTCTCCTGGGCGGGCTGACTGGGGGTTGATAAAAGGTGAAACTCTCTTCCTCTGTGGTTTGGCAGCTATCAGCGAGCCTGTCGTCCCTGGTTACTCACACAGCCCTCCGCTGGCCCTGTGGCCCAGAGCCCCTCTCAGTTTTATGTGGATCAGATGTTCTGCCCACATGGAGACCTGTTGTGTTTTTAGGGCTCGCTGGGATTCCAGTCTGCTTTGTGTCCCAGAGGTTCTGATGTGTGGGCTCGTATTTACTTCAGGAGGGGAGACTCTTATAGGGCAGCTCTTGTTTATGGAGAGACTCTTATAGGGCAGCTCTTGTTTATGGGGAGACTCTTATAGGGCAGCTCTTGTTTATGGGGAGACTCTTATAGGGCAGCTCTTGTTTATGGGGAGACTCTTATAGGGCAGCTCTTGTTTATGGGGAGACTCTTATAGGGCAGCTCTTGTTTACGGGGAGACTCTTATAGGGCAGCTCTTGTTTATGGGGAGACTCTTATAGGGCAGCTCTTGTTTATGGGGAGACTCTTATAGGGCAGCTCTTGTTTACGGGGAGACTATTATAGGGCAGCTCTTGTTTATGGGGAGACTCTTATAGGGCAGCTCTTGTTTATGGGGAGACTCTTATAGGGCAGCTCTTGTTTATGGGGAGACTCTTATAGGGTGAGCTCTTGTTTATGGGGAGACTTATAGAGCAGCTCTTGTTTATGGGGAGACTTATAGGGCAGCTCTTGTTTATGGGGAGAGTCTTATAGGGCAGCTCTTGTTTATGGGGAGACTCTTATAGGGCAGCTCTTGTTTATGGGGAGACTTATAGGGCAGCTCTTGTTTATGGGGAGAGTCTTATAGGGTGTATGGGACTTTACGGGTACAGGCAGAGTTTGGGTCACTCATCTGAGCTCTCTCTCTCTCTCTCTCTCTCTCTCTCTCTCTCTCTCTCTCTCTCTCTCTCTCTCTCTCTCTCTCACTCTCTCTCTCTCTCTCTCTCTCTCTATCTCTCTCTCCCTCTCCCTCTCTCTCTCCCTCTCTCTCTCTCTCTCTCTCTCTCTCTCTCTCTCTCTGTGTGCAGAGGAAGGATATCGCACAGTTCATTTCCTGTGCATTTTTGTTTTTTCTTTTGATGTCGTGCTGTTTTAACGTTTGCAGCATGTTCTCCCGTTAATTGAGTTCAGTGATGTATGGCACCATCCTTCCTTCGTTTTCTGTTTACCAAAGATGTTGCTTTGTTCTTCTACGATGAGTTAGTTAGTGAGCGAGTCGGTCAGTCAGTCAGTCACAACCCTTCCTCCATGTTGTGTCTACAGTATGACAGGTTCTGCAGTGAGGAGGTACCTTTTGGTACCTGTAACCCTTAACCCTAACCCTATCTCTTCCTCCATGTTGTTTCTGCAGGTTTTAAATGAAGAATGCGACCAGAACTGGTACAAAGCTGAGCTGAACGGGAAAGACGGCTTCATTCCCAAAAACTACATAGAGATGAAATCCCATCTGTGAGTATCCACTACCGCCATTATCACAGAACCACACTGTCCACAACACTACCGCCAATATTACAACGGCAGTGTCCCTCCTGGCAATCAAACCTGCAACCTTTAGGTTACAAGCCCAGTTCCCTACCCATTATACTACACTGCTGCCTATACAGTATATTATTCTGCTGCAGTAAAACTGCATGTTATATAACCTTTACAGTCCTGGCTCACACTTACAGGCAAATCCAAACCATAAGGACTCAGTGTTCTTCCATATAGCAAATCATACGCTATCATACAGTGTAAGTGCTGTGCGTTAGGAATGCTCGGCCTCCCGTTTGGGATCGGTGGTAGATGGGATTTCACGTTGATGACCTCATTGGTTCTGTGTGCCGGATTGATTTAACCCGCAGGAAGACATCATGGGTTTGAGTAGGAGTGAGTCGCAGAGTCTGCGCCATAGGGATCACTCTGCCATACATTTCCGGTCCTCGCTGCTGCCCAGTTATATAGACACCAGGCGGTGCCACCCCCCCATTAAAACAATATTGCTATTGTGTGCACATGTACAGTTACGCTGTCATTACACCGCTTACGTTTTTATATATGAATGCTGTTTGAGTGCCTGCTAATGTGATGCTCATTTAATGTCTTATCAAACATCCCATCTGTGTGTGTGTGTGTGTGTGTGTTCGTGCGTGTGCATCCGTGTGTGCGTGCGCGTGTTCGTGTGTGCGTGTGCGTGCGTGCGTGCGTGCGTGTGTGTGCGTGTTCGTGTGTGCGCGTGTGCGTCCGTGCGTGCGTGCGTGTGCGTCCGTGCGTTTGTGCGTGTGTTCACACGTGTGCGTGATCATAGGTGGTTTTTCGGAAAGATCCCGCGGGCCAAAGCAGAGGAGATGCTGAACAAACAGAGACATGACGGGGCATTCCTGATCAGAGAGAGCGAGAGCGCACCGGGGGACTTCTCTCTCTCCGTCAAGTACGTACCCCTGCATATACATATACTCATACATACAGAGACATGACGGGGCGTTCCTGATCAGAGAGAGCGAGAGCGCACCGGGGGACTTCTCTCTCTCCGTCAAGTACGTACCAGTGCATATACATATACTCATACATACGTGTGTACCCACATACATACATACATACATACATACAGTGCCCTCCACTATTATTGGCACCTCTGGTAAAGATGAGTAAAAAGGGTTAGAAAAAATTCACCTTTTGGTGAATTAGCTTAATCTCACTGAAAAAATTTGAAAACTCCAACCTTTAATTGAAGTAAATTTATTATGAGAAAAAAAATTCCTCATCAGGAAATAAATATTTTTTAACAAATCCACGTGTACCACAATTATTGGCACCCCTGCATTTATATATAGAATAAAGTAATAATTTTAAATATTTGGTCGCATATTCTTTGCATGCCATGACTTCCTGATGTCTGTGACCCAACAATATCAAAAGACTCTTGGTACTCTTACAAGCGATACAATAACGTCTCTGCATTTGAATGGATCTCTATGGGAATTGGGGGGTGGGACTAGATTTAGCTGTAAATTACACTGGAACAGTATGGAACACATGGTTGGCTAAATGGCTCCAGGTCATCAAGGGTCTGATGTATCAAACAAGCCTTTGACCATCACTCTGCTGCCAGAAATACAGTAGATATGGATGGATAACTTGAAGGGTTTCTTCTCCTGACTTATTTTTCCAGAGAGTTCAATTGGAAAATTTGTCAGGAGAAACAACCCTTAAAGTGATCCATCCATATCTACTGCATATCTGGCAGCAGAGTGATGGTTTGAGGCTTGTTTGATACCTCAGACCCTTGATGACTTAGAGCCATTTTACCAACCATGTATTCCATACTGTTCCAGTGTAATTTACAGCTAAATCTAGTCCCACCCCCCAATTCCCATAGAGATACATTCAAATGCAGAGACGTTATAGTATTGCTTGTAAGAGTACCAGAAAATAAGATATCATGAGTCTTTTGATGTTGTTGGGTCACAGATGTCAGGAAGTCATGGCATGCAAAGGATATGCGACCAAATATAAAAAATATTAAATTATTACTTTATTCTATATATAAATGCAGGGGTGCCAATAATTGTGGCACACATGTTTTTTTTTTTTTAAATAATTATTTCTAGATTTTTTTTCTCATAATATATTTACTTCAATTAAAGGTTGGATTTCTCGTTTTTTCAGTGTGACATTAAGATAATTCACCAAATGGTGAATGTTTTATAACCCTTTTTACTCATCTTTACCAGGGGTGCCAATAATAGTGGAGGACACTGTATATGCATACATATACATATACATCTTTAGTCAGTTACACAAGTACACCTTTACACGCACGCACACACACAAACGCACGCACACAAACGCACGCACACACACGCACACACAAACGCACACACAAACGCACGCACACAAACGCACGCACACGCACACACACACAAACGCACACTCGCACGCACGCACGCACACACACACACACACACACACACACACACACACACTAAGGAAATAAAGTACATTGGAAATGAAGGGAAAAGGGGAAAAAGTATCAAAATATTTGCAAAGAAAAACATTAGAAAAAATGCATCAACTTTACAGCACAAAATACCTATTAAACTCCCAAACGTAAGCATTCTATATACATGGGCGCAAATGTTTGTAACGTCTGTGTGTCGTTAGTCCATAGACTTGCCCAACGCGGAAAAAGCCGCCCACTTTGACAAGATGGCGCATTTGATTGACATGCAATATAACCAACCACAGAGTCAGTTTGCTACAAGTCAGTTTCCCACAGTCCTACCCAGCTTATGCAAGCCTGTGCATCAGACTCTGCGTACAAAGTGCGTCAAAGCGGCTGAGGCTGAGACTAGTGTGTTGTTATCAGTGCCTTGTTAACCTTCTCCCTCTCCCTCCCTCTTTCTCTCTCTCTCTCTGTCGCTCTTTCTCTGTCACTGTCTCTCTCCCTCTCTCTCTCTGTGTCGCTCTCTCTCCCTTCTTCTTTTTCTCTCTCTTTCTCTCTGTGTCATTCTCTCTGTGTCACTGGTTCTCTCTCTCTCTCTGTCTTTCTCTCTCTCTCGGTCTCTCTTTCTCTGTGTCACTGTCTGTCTCTCTCTCTCTCCCCAGGTTCGGAAATGATGTGCAGCATTTCAAAGTCCTTCGCGACGGAGCGGGGAAGTACTTCCTGTGGGTGGTGAAGTTTAACTCGCTGAACGAGCTGGTGGATTATCACCGCTCCACCTCTGTGTCCCGAAACCAGCAGATCTTCCTGAGGGACATCGAGCAGGTTCCCCAGGTGAGGTTTCCCCCTGGTGGTCACGCTGTGAACTGCACGCACAGACCCCTGGTCCACAGCCTTCCCTCCTGCGATAGCACCTCATGGGGCTCCTGGGCATCTCGCTCAGTAAAGACCCCATTAGAGCGTAGGCTTGGCTCTACAGCCGCAGGTTCAAACCCTAGCCCCAGCAATGCGTGTAATCAGCTGACTGACTTGGACACGCCAGCGTTGTGGACACAGTTGGCCATTTCCTGACGGGGTAGGGCCGGCCTGCTTGGTCACGGTTTCTGCGCATACAGCTGCGTTCAGTCAAAGCACAATATTACATTTCAAGGATTACCTGAATAACTCCTGTGAGGGCGTCTATATTTCTTGCTGTTCTCTCTCCTAGGAGTTGGTGACAAAGCTTTGCTGTTTTTCCTTTAGTTTTTTTATTGGACAATTAAGAAAACATGAATGAAAGATGCACGCGTAAAAGATTGTCAAGGATAAACACAATAATCTCTCCCCCTCGTTCCCTCCCTCCGCAGCATCCCGCATATGTCCAGGCGCTGTTTGATTTCGACCCCCAGGAGGATGGAGAGTTGGGGTTCCGACGTGGGGACTTCATCCAGGTCCTGGACAACTCCGACCCAAACTGGTGGAAAGGAGCTTGTCACGGGCAAACGGGCATGTTCCCCCGCAACTACGTCACCCCCGTCAACAGGAACATGTAAAAAAAATCCAAACGAAATGCCCTCCAGCCCCTCGCCCACGCCCCTGCCCCGCCCTCTCTCTCAGACCTGCAGCAGTACAGAAGAACAGAGGGGGGAGGTGCAGAGGTGGGGGTGCAGAGGTGGGGGTGCAGAGGGGGATGAGCCACCTTGATACTGAGAAAGTTCACTCCACGGTGAACGCCGCCGCCATCACGCCGGGACTGTCCGACAACAAAAAGCAAAGAAGACATAGTGCTCCGAAATCTTTTCAAAACATCATTTAAATGAGAAATTATTTTATCTGCTTATTCCAGCTCTCCTCTGTTGTGTCCTATCTGTGGGTTTTTCCGCATGTTTTACACACACATAGTTCCTAATGCCATTTAAAACAAATTGCAATTTAAAAAAACAAACAAAAAAATTTAAAAATTTAAGTACTAAAAAAAATATATAACAAAAATTGTAAAAACTTGATGCTAACTGCAGCAGGTCTCAATTCGGAGACCAGTGGCCCACAAGCGTTTAATATCAGCATTGGGCTCTGTCAATAAATCACATATAGATATTAAATTTTTTTAAAGAATATTTTTGTGTATGCGTGTGTGTATGTATGTTTACACACATGCATGTGTGTGTGTGTGTGTGCGCGCGCGTGTGTGTTTGTTTCACCTCGTATGCTTTTTGTTTTGTTTTGTGATTATGCTTCTCGCCAGTCGGGATTCTGAGGTCTGTTCAACTGTCCTTGTACTTGTCCTCGATTATCTGAATGCTCTCAGATTACATATTTAAGGCATAGAAATTGAGCTTTCATTGGTTCTTCCTGGACGGCCAAAAGGAAAAAAAATAAAAGAATAAAATGACAACATTCTCAAGCTGTTGTTCTGCAGTAGCTGGAGGGTATGACATCGTGTATTAAAGCAGAGAGCTGGAGGGTATGACATCATGTATTAAAGCAGAGCTGGAGGGTATGACATCATGTATTAAAGCAGAGAGCTGGAGGGTATGACATCATGTATTAAAGCAGAGAGCTGGAGGGTATGACATCATGTATTAAAGCAGCAGCCTACCCACCTGTGTATTTATTGCAGGTGTTTTGTGTAGGATCATGAATGTAGCCATCGTAAGTCAGACATTGACACAAGGGAATTATGGTCTAGAACTGAACACAACGGCAAGACTTGAGAAGCAAGCCGGATTTAAATAGTTATGTGTGTGTATATACACTGTACACATAAATTAATATACATACTTACACTGTATAAAAGTACATGACAAAGGTGAATAGGATAATCAAATAATTGCCAATATGTTTCTAGCCTGGAAACGGTCTGCATTGAGTCTGATCATATTCTTTAGGTGTTGTGTGTGGGATGGTTGAGCACTTTTTTGTTGGTGTGTTTTGTTCTCTCTGGATAGTGCCTTTTCCATCACCGCTGTCTCACTTTCTCCGGCCTGCTGGGAAATGTGTACCAACCAGGCCTGCTGGGAAATGTATGCCAGCCAGCCCTGCCGTGACAGGAAGTGTAAATAGCCATTTCTGTCCCTGAAAAAAAGAAGAGAAAAAAAACGCCTTTTCTTTGCCAATATCCTCATGGAAGACTCTTATTTAAATGTATTTTCTGTTTGTTTTGTTTTTGCCTTCTCTTACCTAATAATACTCAATGTTTTTGCTTTTTTATTTTGTGTTCTCTTGGTTCTGTTTTCAAATGAATAAAAATGAAATGGAAAAAAAAACTGAAACAAGTGTAAAGGAACGTGACTGCGTTTCGGGGCGGGGGGGGGGGGGTATTTCTGAACTTTTCTGAGGCCTATTTCTGTGTTCTATTTAAGAGTGTGTCAAGTGTTGAAAAGAATTCATGTTTTAATAATCTTGAATGTATCAAGAGGGCTCTAGTAATTGTACATCATAGCCAATCGTGTGACTGAATGGAGGTAATACTGTTTGTTCTGATCGTCTCTCGGACATATTTTTGTTGTTGTCGATGTTGTATTACTGACGTACTGACGGTGGGCTTTGTGTCACCGCTGTGCTGGCGTCTTCTGTGCGCTTCATCCGATACGTCGCCTCAGTGGGGGCGTGGCCTGGCTTGACGTCTCTTCGCAGTGGGGGCGTGGCCTGGCTTGACGTCGCTTCGCAGTGGGGGCGTAGCCTGGCTGTCAAAATCCTTTATTTGGGACAATACTCTGAATAAAGACATGGGACAAAACGCTTCCTGCTCAGTATGTGCTTTAGCTCCCAACACCCCTACCCCCCCCCCCCTTTTATGGGCTGCGCTGCTCTATAAACCACAAAAACGGTTTGATTTACAGAATGCCATCAACGTGTCGCCTGGCTGGAGTGCGATTCATCTGGGGTGCTGCCTATCTGTATTACGCTGATTTTCTGTTGATTCAAAGAGCTGGTGAACTGGAAAGTCAATATATGCAGTATAAATTTTGAAATGGCACTTTTAGCTGCAGTATATCTCTGGCATTCGGCAGCATGTTTTTAAGCGCTTTCAGCTTTGGAGAAGATGAAAAGATCCACGCTCAAAGCCATGTGCTGACTATGCAGAACGAAATGGATTTACAATACAAAACCTGCTTTACGTTGCAGCTTCAAGGCTTATGTTTGGAAGCTTTTTGAAATTCTGACTAATGAACTATTCCTGAGCTGCCATGTTGGACATTATCTATAATGCTATCCGACATTGTCACTGTACTATGAGCAACCAGCTTCTTGTGTTACACGATTTCCCTCTAGTATCTTTGTATTACACAATTGATCTAATTCTCCTGAATTGTTTTGGTTATTTCTACCTAAGCATGTCAGATCCAGTCCTACTGGGCCACCATGTGATTAATTTACATCTAACTGGCTGCTGATTGAAAAGAAACCACAACTATCTGTTGACATCATAGCCTTCCAGGCTACCCATGGCTTGCTTAGCCTACCATATCCATAGGCTAGTGATGTTGTTTTAGCTGCCTCTGTTGTCTCACCACTGGATTAGAGACTAAATATATGTGGGCAATAACTGTTCAACTGCACCTTATGCAAACACTATTAAACCAGAACACAGACCAGTTACACACTGCCCAAGTCGGAACACAGGGACATTCTCATTAGTAATAATAAAGCTTACATGCTGTTCAGATAATTATAATTGGGTCATTTTTATTTATGATTTCGCCTGCCACTCACGTTTTTAAATCAACATTATATATTTATTATTTTTTTTGTAAATTGTTTTAAGAGACGGGGCAGCCTTGGCTTCTGTAGGCCTATACTAATTCATAACAATAATGAGGTTTATAGATAAGCCAACCAATGTCTGTTTGCCTACGGGCATCTGTCCAGAGAGTATGGGGAGTTCCAAGCAGATCGTTGATAAGCTACTTGTTGACAGTTTAGGCGCTGCGCAAACATTTTTACACTGGTTTTATGTGGTAGTGTTCTCGCGTGTGGTCACTGCCCCAATGCAATGATCAAGCAGAACGTTGTGCCGGAGAGCGATTCCATATCGCCATCTGCTGGCTAAAGTCTCAACACAAACATTTGCAAGCTTGTATAGTAAACCCTTGTTTACAGTCTATGTGAGACATATAGCTAGACCTAAGAACGAAACGTATTACGTTAGCTAAGATACAAGCCAGATCATAAAACCAAATAGTATGGAGTACTACTTATCAAGCTGTGCGACTAGCTAAACGTGTCGCAAAATAACGTCAGACTCGCGGTTTCAGAGTTCATATCGTTGCAAAGTGTTAGTAATATCAGCCTTTTGATCGCTTGATTTGATTGCATTGCTTTTCTTCTGCAGGGTTGATTCCATGTTGTTTTCTCATGACCTTGCTTAGAATTTGCTTGCGTACGGTTGTTGGCCTCCTGATTGGCGGATTGCAGGACATACGCTCTTTCGAGCTCCGCTTGTTCCAGCCACAGCCTGGATACAGCGTGCTCTTACCGATGTGTCAATCACGTTTAAGGCGGGTCTTGTGCGACCATTCCGGAAGCCACCAAGGACTTCAATTTCGTTGCGGTTGCTGTAGCTTGTTTGTCAATTGGCAGAACTACTCAGTGAAATTCGGCAGAATGTTTTTAATTTTATGAATGCACTCCTCACTTGTTTCTTGTGCTTATGTGAGTTTACTGGTTTATGTTGCTCGAATTGCACTCCCTAAAGGTGAGTCCTCTCTGTTCTGTTCACATTTTCAGTGATTGTTAGCGAGATCCCTAACTAAATAACGTTAGCGATAGCACATCATAGCAGCTCAAAAAATTATGGAATTAACAACCTAAACGATAACTCATTTAATGCTGACGTCCAACCATGTCTGTACCCAATGCCCGCGTCATGTAGCTAACGCTAACTAGCTATTCCCTCTGTCGTGTATTAGCAGATGTTGCTTTACTGTACACTTAAAGGTTCTTGACATTTGTCACAAGCATTATTTAGCTAATTAGCTAACTGAACTAACAGTATAGAATTACGACAGACATCACCTTCTGTCGATCGCTTTTGAAATAATGTTTGCCACATCTGCACGAGACGTTACGTTAACCCCGCTCGTGCTCCGTTTCGCAGACCTGAGCGATGGTTGGCTATGACCCACGTGCCAAAAAGCAAGCGCTCAGCACCGAGCAGGCGGCGTTGGCCGGGTCCGCTTCTGGCATGGTGACGCGAGCTCTGGTCAGCCCCCTGGACGTCATCAAGATCCGATTCCAGGTGAGCGGAGGCTCCTGGGTGGACATATGCGCCTCTATTCCATTATTTACTGGTCCCGCAAGTTACTGTTTCCATGGCAACACATTCACGCGCTATGTTTCTTGTGACCTTTTTTGGGCCACAGCATAGTTTACACTGGAGTCCCTTTTTGTTAAAATCCCTTTAGGCAGGCAATCCTGTCTCCGCCCAGCAGGGTAGTAAGACAGGAATTCTGGGCCCCCTGAAAAAATAATGCACTGGCCCCTCTTAGCGGGCGCCAAGAAGATTGCAAATAATCTGTAAAATAAGGAGTAAAACAAGTTTAAAAAATGATCTTTGACCTGTGTCAGTCCATGCAATAAATACATTGAACAGAGTTGGCTGGCCGAGGGGCCCGTCCATGCACTAGAACAGAGGATAAGGGGGTGGCAGTGTAGTACAGTGGTTAAGGAACTGGGTTTGTAACCGAAAGGTCGCAGGTTCGAGTCCCACGTAGGACACTGCCGTTGTACCCCTGAGCAAGGTACTTCACCTGAATTGCTTCAGTATATATCCAGCTGTAAATGGATACTATGTATAAATGCAAAAATGCTGTGTAAGTCGCTCTGGATAAGAGCGTCTGCTAAATGCCTATAATGTAATGTAATGGATAAGTCACCAGGCAGACTCAAAGGCCTACTTTAAAACATGATTTATTCTGTTTATTCAGGTCAGTTTAAAATGTCATACTGTAAAGAAATAACAAGTGTTTTTGAGACTGAGTTTGTAAAAAAAAAAAATATATATATTTTTTTTTTTTAAAAGCATGGATTACTGAAGCTGTTTCTCAGATTGGTGTGCTGCTGTTTCTAATGTAATGTATCATAGCTGTGGAATTGGTTCATGTGACCACAGTTCTGAAGGACTGAGTCACAGAGACACACCCAAACCCTCAGGCTCACTGAGCGCGCTCAGTCCCAGCCTAGGCCATGGCACTGCTCCTTCATCACATGTTGTTTACAATGCAAATGGACAAATGGTTCTTACCATTACTATCACAGGAGTTTATTGCCTAATTGTTTTCATTGTTTTATTTTATTTTTTAAAGTTAAACTAAAAATCTAATTTCAAGTGAAACAGTGTGTCCTAACTGAGTTTCGTGGCAAACAATATATGTACGTACGTGTACGGTGTGTGTATGCTTGTACATATATAAGTACGTATAGGGTGTGTGTGTGTGTATGCTTGTACATACAGTGAGCACAATAATTCCTTGGACAGGGACACATGGATGGATAACTTGAAGTGTTCTTCTCCTGACTTATTTTACCATAGAGTTCAATAGGACAATTTGTCAGGAGAAACAACCCTTAAAGTGATCCATCCATATCAACTGCATATACATATGTATAGGGTGCGTGTATGCTTGTACATATGTATAGGGTGTGTCTATGCTTGCACATATGTATAGGGTGTGTGTATGCTTGTACATATGTATAGGGTGTGTGTATGCTTGTACATATGTATAGGGTATGTGTATGCTTGTACATATGTATAGGGTGTGTGTATGCTTGTACATATGTATAGGGTATGTGTATGTGTGCACGTGTGTGTGTGTGTATGTACGGTACGTACGTTTGCCATGTCTGTCTGTAGGTGGCGCTGTAGACACAGACTGTGCTTCTCTTTGCTCCCTAGCTGCAGATAGAGCAGGTCTCGTCGCAGTGCCCCAAGGGTAAGTACTGGGGGCTCCTACAGGCGTCCCGCTGCATCTGGGCAGAGGAGGGTCTCAGAGCTTTCTGGAAGGGCCACGTTCCCGCCCAGCTGCTGTCCGTCTGCTTCGGAGCCGTCCAGGTGCCAGACACGTACCGCCATCGCACTGCCTACCGCTCTCACTGTGTACCGCCATCGCACTGCCTACCGCTCTCACTGCGTACCGCCATCGCACTGCCTACCGCTCTCACTGAATACCGCCATCGCACTGCCTACCGCTCTCACTGCATACCGCCATCGCACTGCCTACCGCTCTCACTGTGTACCGCCATCGCACTGCCTACCGCTCTCACTGAGTACCGCCATCGCACTGCCTACCGCTCTCACTGAGTACCGCCATCGCACTGCCTACCGCTCTCACTGAATACCGCCATCGCACTGCCTACCGCTCTCACTGCGTACCGCCATCGCACTGCCTACCGCTCTCACTGTGTACCACCATCGCACTGCCTACCGCTCTCACTGCATACCGCCATCGCACTGCCTACCGCTCTCACTGAGTACCGCCATCGCACTGCCTACCGCTCTCACTGAGTACCGCCATCGCACTGCCTACCGCTCTCACTGAATACCGCCATCGCACTGCCTACCGCTCTCACTGCGTACCGCCATCGCACTGCCTACCGCTCTCACTGTGTACCACCATCGCACTGCCTACCGCTCTCACTGTGTACCGCCATCGCACTGCCTACCGCTCTCACTGAGTACCGCCATCGCACTGCCTACCGCTCTCACTACCATTCTGGGTCTTAGTGAGTCTAACTGAGTAGTTCTGGTGGTGTTTAGTCAGACTGAGTCTTTCTCTGTCCTGCTGGTTGTGGTAGTACTGAATATCACTGCTGAACTGAGTGGATATTGGGTGTGTTCCTACAGTTTGCAAGTTTCCAGTTTCTGACGGAGTTGGTGCATGAGAACACCCCCTACAGTAGCCAGACGGCAGGCGCGCACTTTGTGTGCGGGGGGCTGGCCGCCTGCTCAGCCGCGGTAGTTTGTCAGCCTCTGGACACCCTGAGGACCCGCTTCGCTGCCCAAGGGGAGCCCAAAGTAAGGGAGCATCACGTCCAAATCACTGTCTCTTATACGACTTTAATAGAAATTGTTGCTGATTTTTTATTTTTTTAACTCCGTAACTAATACGGTTGGTAATGCTGGTAAATGGGAAATGGAAGCAGTTTTTTTTTCTTCCTGATAATTACATTATTCAGAGATGCAAGGTTTCTACATGAACACGGACAATATACATATAAAACACAAGCAATATTAGCCAGGTCTAGCTGTTTACCGTTTCAGGTCATTGGGTTTTACACACATCTCTTTGGGTCTACTGTACAGGTCTATCACACCCTGAGGCATGCAGTGTCTACCATGTACCGCACCGAGGGTGTCCCGGCGTTTTACCGCGGCCTTTCGCCCACCATGGTCGCCATTTTCCCCTATGCTGGCCTGCAGTTCTTCTTCTACAACGTCTTTAAGAACCTGCTGTGGCTGCAGCCCAAAGAGCCCGGCGCCAGAGGTCAGAGGTCACGCGTCGCCATGCTCACAGCATGGAGGGGCTGAATGACGGGTGTGGTGGTCAGTTGTTTGTTTTCTGTAAGACTCCACACGTGCACACACACACACACACACACACACACACACAGGGCTTTGAGTGTCTGTGACTCATCTCACTGGTGATTTTATCCTCTCTTCGGTTTTGGTCGTTTCCAGGAAACCTCCAGAGCTTGTTGTGCGGTAGCTGTGCTGGAGTCCTGAGTAAGACCATCACCTACCCCTTCGACCTCTTCAAAAAGAGGCTTCAGGTGCAGGGCTTTGAGAAGGCCAGGCAACGCTTTGGCCAGGTGAGACTGTGGGAATGAGCACCGTGTTGTTCTTCAGCTGGGCTCAGATCACTTAAACTCTGTAAAAGATCTGCTTGAATTCACACATTTAGAGGCAATTGTGTCCTTTTCATTCAATCTATACATGATGTCTGTAATTTTCCTGAATTTATATAGGATGTTTCAGTGATTGGATGGATTTACAGATGTGATTTGATCTTGATGGTAAACAAATAGTCATTTTTAAAAAAACTTTCAAAAATATAGCAAGATATGATGTTTATTAAATAATATATTTTTCTGTGTGTGTGTGTGTGCGTGTGTGCGTGTGTGCGCGTGTGCGTGTGTGCGCGTGTGCGTGTGCGTGTGCGCTTGCACACAGGTGCGGTCCTACCGGGGCTTCTTGGACTGCGTGCTGCAGATCTCTAAAGAGGAGGGTACACGGGGGTTCTTTAAGGGTCTGTACCCCAGCCTGGTGAAAGCTGCTCTGTCCACCGGCTTCACCTTCTTCTGGTACGAGTTCTTCTGCAGCGGCCTCTGCAGTCTGAAAGAGAACCGGCGCTCGGCGTAACGCGGGCCGTCCCGGCAGCGGAGAGGGGGACAGGGCAGTGTACATGGGGGGACGGGGGGGGCGTGGAGCTGGGAGCCCTGTGGGCGGGGCAATCACGCATCACAAATTGCTAAAGTACGGACAGAAATTAGGTGAGGAGGAAGGGATTCCGTCTCGCTGTTTCACTGGGGGGGAGTGTTCTTCACTGGGGGGCGTGTTCCTCACTGGGGGGCATGTTCCTCACTGGGGGGAGTGTTCCTCACTGGGGGGAGTGTTCCTCACTGGGGGGGGTGTTCCTCACTGGGGGAGTGTTCCTCACTGGGGGGAGTGTTCCTCACTGGGGGGAGTGTTCCTCACTGGGGGGAGTGTTCTTCACTGGGGGGCGTGTTCCTCACTGGGGGGGGTGAACTTTGGTTTTGTATATCACATACTTTAATAGTATATTCTAGAAAACGTGAACAACACGTCTGATAGCATAGTAGTGTTTTATGGGGGTGAAAGTGCTCTCTTAAGAGACGGCGGCCTGGTCTCAACATGCCAGTTAATCCAAGTGTTCCTTTTTTTTTCTCAACAAACACGGTTTGGCAAGTTAGTTTTGGCGATGGCTGAACTTGCCAAACACGTGTTATGAGAAAAAAAACCTGCTTCTGTTTGTAGAAGTGAAATTATCCCAGGCCAGTGTCTTCAAGCCCCTCCAGTTAATCAGGAATAAGAAGCACTATTATCTCCCTGAATACCTCGTATAACAGAAGAGCTGAATAATGTCTGTCCTCTCTGTGAATGTTCTTCTGTGGAGGAAATCCACAAGAGGAACATTTATTGGTCTGTTATTTATATCCGTCGGTTTAAAATGATAAAATGATGTTTTGAGGGTTAGTGTGGGATTAGTTTATTATTTTATGACCGTTGAACACGTGAGGGAAATTATGTTTGGGAACACATGAGAAAAATTTACGTTCATTCGTAATGGTTTGTATTCAGACGGAAAGCAGGCCATCAGTTATTTTACATTTAAAGTGAATTTACACATTGAATGCGTATGACCTCACAGACGTCTACTCGCACTTTGAAAATCCAAGATGTTAAGAAGGGAAAAAGGGTATCGGATTGGTCGTCAACCAAAGACTGGACACTTTGTTCTTTGGTTCTCATCTCACTGCGGTGCCGAAGTGTTTATACAAATTACGAACAAGATGTAATTGTCAATGTGGTCTTTAGTCAAAACTTTCATTCTTTTAAATGTATACATTTTATTTTGTTACTATTTATTTAATGGCAAAAACAAACACTTATCCATGACAGCATGCTACATGTGCCTTCTAGACTACCGCTTTTACATGTTTTATAATGACATCATAGTTTGTAAGTAGTACATCTGTCATTATAGGAGATGTTAGCCCTAACCTAGAAAAGCACTTATAAATACACATACTGTATATGGGTATAAAGTGTTCAGCTTGCAATGTAGTATTGAGCAAATGTGCCATTAACTTACTGGTCTTATAAAATTACATTTATATTTTAAAAGTATGACCTCAATCTTTAGTTTATACGCTATTCAGGCTTTAACGGGTAGTTGTGGAGCTGCATGCGATTGACCGAACACAATCTATTGCAGTCCATTGTATTCAATTAGGATTAGGCCTATGGCCTATTGTTTTAGTTTTTTTAAATATTCTAATGTAATACATCTGCATCTTTTTTTGTTTGTTTTTACCTCGTATTTAATACCACCCTGTAAACCATGGGAAGAGTAATGTAGGCTATGTACTTTAAAAAATAAAAAAAAGTGGCAAATGTGTAATTTTATTTTTTATCAAAATACATTTTTTACGAAAAACGATACCTATTGTCATGTAATTTTTGTATAAATTGAAGGTTGTTTGTTTTGTTTTTCAAATGTTCTTCAGTCTCCTCTTAGGGGAAGGGCGGGCTATTCTTGTAACTGAAACCCTGATCCTCCCTCGCTGATGGCACGGCAATGTTGTCACACACATAGCTAATGGTATTTTATATGGGTGGTGTGATGGTGTTATAACAGAGCCGATAAACATGAATAGATTAGTATTATTTCATAATGTTAATATTAGTACATCCGAACCGTGCATGTTTTACAGGGAATATTTACCTGTTTTGGAAGGCGATACTTAGACAAATTAGTTTTTTTTTGTTGTTGTTGTTGGACAAATTCGCTTTCTGGCATTCCGTATGACCGAGTGACGCTCTGACATACTAGAACACCACCAGTCTGCGCAGAATTCGCCCTCACAAGTTAACTATTTATTCACAAACATCAACTGAGCTCAGAAAATGCGCAGTTCAGACGATCCTAATTCCACCAGGATCGACTGTACGAGCAACTGTGCTGCGGTCGCGAGCCCGATCCGTCTGATCCGCATACTATTCATCTTTAGTGGCCATGCGCGTGGCTTGCTCACATTCATTTATGTTTGCAGGAAGTGACCTAAAACCCGAACAGGAAGTGCATGGTGGTTGGAAATGAAACGTCGAGCGGAGTGAAGTTGAAATAAAGTAGCGTAAGAATTGCTAGATTACTTATGATTGTCAAACAGTTTTCATTCGCCGCCGTGTCTGTTTGCTTTAACGTTAGAATAACGTATTGTTGATAAGTAACGTAACGTTCCCAGATCTTGCTTCAGTTAGCCGTGTTCCGTTTATTCCCAGTAAGAAAGCAGGCTAACTAAGCTGCTCTCGCGTGCGGTTATTAACTTTTCTTAGTCTCTAGGAAATAAGTTGGCCAAGCGTGTCACCGATTGTGTTGTTTGCTGGGTTTTTTTAACAAGCATTCCGAATAGCGAGTTGATTTGCAGTTCGTTACGATCGTATCTATGTTAATGTTAAATATGTGCAGGGTATGGCTGTAAATAGGTGCAGGGTATGGTAGTAAAGTGCACCGTAGTGCGAGAAAATGCAAGAAGCGCTGAGCGATGCCTGAAGGTGAGAGGTGCACGTAGACAGCTAAATTAGCACTAGATAGCATGCGCTACACGAGGTTCAAATGAAGTTTGTGAAAACCCGGGTTGCGAAGAAGGCTGTAACGTTACTGATGGGCTTTGATTCTGCGAGCTGCAGAGTAAGCGAGTAGGTTTCCAGGGATAGATTTCTTCAGTGTGTCTGACCGAGTGTTGTATATGTTACATAGCGAGCCAGCTAACTTATACCAAGACCTAACGTTAGAAAACTCAAAAAGATAAACCTCAGAATTACTTCTGCATTTATATTAAGTTTATATGAACTAACTGTTAGTTGGATTAACGTCACACACGCAGTCATTAGACTGGAAATAGTTTGCGTGCTAACTGGCTAATAGCCATGGGTTACAAAATAGTGAGCTTGTATTTTCAGCTGTCAAATGTAGTGATGCGCGGATCTGTGTTGAGTTCAGTGGATATGTTTACCCAAAGGCTTTGGAATTGCGAATAATCCTATTTACTGGTATAAATCTATGCCAACGCGTTTGATAATACATGAAAAACGCGCATTGTATTAACGTTATGCTTCTCCATACATCACACGGGGCCAGAAATCGAGATGAACGATGCACGTGCATTTAATGTATGTACATACGTGGACGTTAATACCTAAATCTAACATAAATTAATATAAATATAAAATTGGATATAAAAATATATTGCATATTATTTTTGAAGCGCGTATTAAGTATATTGGGATTCACTGGCGATGTAACCTAGTCTTATTCATCCCTGTATAAAAGTCTAGGTACAGCTACTGTAGATTGATGACTCTCCAGCTGTAGTATCGCACTTCACTGTGAGCGTAGCAGTCTTTCTGTGAGGCGGCTTGCAGCGTGTGGGAGCGCAGTAAGCCTAATTGAGTCACACACACACACACACACACACATTTAAACGCATAAGAACATTTGCCTTTGGAAAGCAACGCAGACTAACGGACTGAATCTCTGTATGCACATTGAGGGAGTGGGTGCAATTCAAGTGCATCCTTAAGGGTAGTAGCCTACATGCTGTAGCAGTTCTACTTTACGTTTTATTTCTTCTGAACCTTATAAAGTAACCGTAACATTTCATGACAAAATTATTTAACGACCCAGTGTAATCGGGAATGAAATGTTTACCTGTTTGGACAAATTCGGTTTGTTCTGCAGTCTGACGTTCCAAACCAGGGTTAGGGTTTGGGTTAGTAGGGTTAGGGTTAGGGTTAGTAGGGTTATGGTTTGGGTTAGTAGGGTTAGGGTTAGTAGGGTTATGGTTTGGGTTAGTAGGGTTTGGGTTAGTAGGGTTATGGTTTGGGTTAGTAGGGGTAGGGTTTGGGTTAGTAGGGTTAGGGTAACACTGAGATGCACTGTGACTGTTTTTAAGGTGGATATGCCAGTCCACAGACCCATAGTCATTATATGAAAGTGTCCCATTATACAGTGCTGGTCTCTCACAGGTTGTGTGTGTGTGTACATGTACGTTCTTCAGGGTTGTGATTGTCCCGCGGGCGTCATGGAGAATTCTAAAGAGGACTACAAGATCCAGTCGTTTGACATGGAGACCCAGAATCTGCTGAAAACGGCGCTGAAAGGTGCGCTGAAGCTGTGCCCGAGCCACACAGACGCCGCGCTGTTTGTTTCTCTGATGGTTTAAAGTGGATTGGAAATGAAATGGCTTTATCTCAGGATTTTCTTGCTCCTTGTTAGAACCCAGCTCAGTGGATCTGGAGAAGGTCTCCAACGTCATTGTGGACCAATCACTGAAGGACCAGATGTTCAGTAAAGAGGCGGGCCGTATCTGCTACACCATCGTGCAGGTACGCGTCCCAGGGATCCGCTATTGCCTGTGCTAAAATGTCATTTTAACATGCGTGTGTGTGCCGTAACCTTTTTTTAATTTTCATATAACCGTATAACATTAAGGCAGGTTGAGTATTTTCCGGCTTCTGTACATTTATTGTTCGTTTTGATGTGTAGGAGGAGGGAAAGATTTTTTGAACCATTGTGGGCGGAGCTGTCAGGGATTCATTGACTTGACGGAATTCCCATGTTTTTGCTTTGGAGAGAAAACGCTCTGATTGCTTCAGATGAGGCGTTGATAAAATGTTCTGTCACCAGCTATTCTATTGTGTTTATGGATACCCACTGTCCAGTGGATCAGGGCTTAACTGATGAGAGTTAATCTGTTTAAAAGCCTAGTGTCACAGTGTTTCTCTCTGGATGCCCTTACAGGCCGAGACGAAGGCGAACAACGGTAACGTGTTCCGCAGAAACCTGCTCAACCGATTGCAGCAGGAGTTCAAGGCTCGGGAGGAGACCCGGAATCGCTCGCTGCAGGAGTGGGTGTGCTTCGTCACCTTCATCTGCAACATCTTCGACTACCTCAAGGTACGGGCCACACTAGTGGGGAGTGATAGGTAATCTTTTTGATTATGAAAAAAATAGTCATCAAAGTTTCATCATCAGGCAAATTAATAGATTGAAGTTGAACTCCTAGCTAGCACTGCAAAACAGTGAGTGAACACTAGGCTATCCCCGCTCCCACACATACATGCACACACACACACATACACACACACACAGACATACACATACACACACACACCTGCACATACGTGCACACACACACACACACACACAGAGATACACACACGCACACACAGACATACATGTACACACACACAGCTGCTGGGTGCTGCCACACACAGACATACATGTACACACACACAAACAGCTGCTGGTTTTGTGAAAATACATTTTTCTCAAGAGAGAAAGTTTGCTGGAATGCAAGGTCACTATAAGGTCACTAGGTTCATTCATATTTAGTCTGAACTGTGAGTTTTTGGGACTATGATGAAAGTCTGATCTTATAAGCAATTCATTAGATCATTAGTGAGTTAGGCTCCTGAAAACCTTCAGCAAAAAACAACCTGAAAACTCACATATGTTCAATGAGTTTGCTCGCTATATTGATTGAAAGCAATTGATTGCCACAATAAAAAAACACCAACCAAAAGCACACATTCTAACTACAGTAAAGCCATTTGGTTATGAGCTGTCATTGAAATTAGTTTGAATATAACATCAACTGAAAAACAAGTGGCTGAATGTTAAGTAAGCTAATATACCATTACTGTTTGTGTGGCTTCAGTACTTAATTTAAAAAAAATTATATTATAAACAGGCTGGAAGTTGTGGTAGCAGAAGGATGGAGTTTATTGAAACCTGGCTTGAAATTCTTTAATTTTTTTGGAAGAGTAGTATTTTTTTTGTAACATTTTATTTTCTTATTTTCCTTTTTCAAGTCTGAGCAATAGCTGAACTTCATACTTGTGTAGCTTTAATTACGGCTCTGAGTTATGAAAGCGATATACTGTGTTTGAACAATAAACAGTTTTGTAATGGACTAATACATCATATAGGTTTGCTAATGTCTATTATTCTTTGAACAGAGAAACATGCTTTTGAGCTGTGGGCAGGTGGTTTTGTGAAAGTGAGTTAAGGTTTGGTGACGTCTCTGTGTGTGACAGTAAGGTGAAGGTTGTTGACGTCTCTGTGTGTGACAGTAAGGTGAAGGTTGTTGATGTCTCTGTGTGTGACAGTAAGGTGAAGGTTTGGTGACGTCTGTGTGTGACAGTAAGGTGAAGGTTGTTGATGTCTCTGTGTGTGAAGGTTGGTGACAGTAAGGTGAAGGTGTTTGACGTCTCTGCGTGTGACGGTAAGGTGAAGGTATTTGACGTCTCTGCGTGTGACAGTAAGGTGAAGGTTGTTGATGTCTCTGTGTGTGACAGTAAGGTGAAGGTTGGTGACGTCTCTGTGACAGTAAGGTGAAGGTGTTTGACGTCTCTGTGTGTGACGGTAAGGTGAAGGTATTTGACGTCTCTGTGTGTGACAGTAAGGTGAGGTTTGGTGACGTCTCTGTGTGTGACAGTAAGGTGAAGGTTGTTGACGTCTCTGCGTGTGACAGTAAGGTGAAAGTTGTTGACGTCTGTGACAGTAAGGTGAAGGTTTGGTGACGTCTCTGTGTGTGACAGTAAGGTGAAGGTTGTTGATGTCTCTGTGTGAAGGTTTGGTGACGTCTCTGTGTGACAGTAAGGTGAAGGTTGTTGACGTCTGTGTGTGACAGTAAGGTGAAGGTTGGTGACGTCTGTGTGTGTGACAGTAAGGTGAAGGTTGTTGACGTCTGTGTGTGACAGTAAGGTGAAGGTTTGGTGACATCTCTGTGACAGTAAGGTGAAGGTTGTTGACGTCTGTGTGTGACAGTAAGGTGAAGGTTTGGTGACATCTCTGTGTGACAGTAAGGTGAAGGTTGTTGACGTCTGTGTGTGACAGTAAGGTGAAGGTTGTTGACGTCTGTGTGTGACAGTAAGGTGAAGGTTGTTGATGTCTCTGTGTGACAGTAAGGTGAAGGTTTGGTGACGTCTCTGTGTGTGACAGTAAGGTGAAGGTTGTTGACATCTCTGTGACAGTAAGGTGAAGGTTGTTGACGTCTCTGTGTGTGACAGTAAGGTGAAGGTTGTTGATGTCTCTGTGTGTGACAGTAAGGTGAAGGTTGTTGACGTCTCTGTGTGACAGTAAGGTGAAGGTTGTTGACGTCTCTGTGTGACAGTAAGGTGAAGGTTGTTGATGTCTCTGTGTGTGACAGTAAGGTGAAGGTTGTTGACGTCTCTGTGTGACAGTAAGGTGAGATTTGGTGATGTCTCTGTGTGACAGTAAGGTGAAGGTTGTTGACGTCTCTGTGTGACAGTAAGGTGAAGGTTGTTGACGTCTGTGTGTGACAGTAAGGTGAAGGTTGTTGACGTCTGTGTGTGACAGTAAGGTGAAGGTTGTTGACGTCTGTGTGTGTGACAGTAAGGTGAAGGTTGTTGACATCTCTGTGTGACAGTAAGGTGAAGGTTGGTGACGTCTGTGTGTGTGACAGTAAGGTGAAGGTTGTTGACATCTCTGTGACAGTAAGGTGAAGGTTGTTGACGTCTGTGTGTGTGACAGTAAGGTGAAGGTTGTTGACGTCTCTGTGTGTGACAGTAAGGTGAAGGTTTGGTGACGTCTCTGTGTGACAGTAAGGTGAAGGTTGTTGACGTCTCTGTGTGACAGTAAGGTGAGATTTGGTGATGTCTCTGTGTGACAGTAAGGTGAAGGTTGTTGACGTCTCTGTGTGACAGTAAGGTGAAGGTTGTTGACGTCTGTGTGTGACAGTAAGGTGAAGGTTGTTGACGTCTGTGTGTGACATTAAGGTGAAGGTTGTTGACGTCTGTGTGTGTGACAGTAAGGTGAAGGTTGTTGACATCTCTGTGTGACAGTAAGGTGAAGGTTGTTGACGTCTCTGTGTGTGACAGTAAGGTGAAGGTTGTTGACGTCTCTGTGTGTGACAGTAAGGTGAAGGTTGTTGACGTCTGTGTGTGTGACAGTAAGGTGAAGGTTGTTGACATCTCTGTGTGATAGTAAGGTGACGGTTGTTGCGTTTCCCACTGCAGGTGAACAACATACCTATGATGGCGCTGGTGCACCCGGTTTATGACTGCCTGTTCCGGCTGGCCCAGTCCGACTCGCTGAAGAATGAGGACGAGGTGTGTCCGCCGATCGGGGGGGCCTCCCAAACACGTCACACTGACCCCTGAAAAGCACACAAGCCCACAGTCCTCCTCCAACTCCCTGTCTGAGTGAGATTTAGGGCCGAAACTGAAACATACCTTACACAGAAACATACCTCACCCAGAAACATACCTCACACAGAAACATACCTCACCCAGAAACATACCTCACGCAGAAACATACTTCACGCAGATACGCGAACGTGGACACTTCGAGCTACGCAAACGGCTTTTCTTTTGCCATGACATTTGTGAAAAACAAACCAGAGGAAAGCACAAATCGAAAAAGAAAGTTGTTTACTGTTCTTGCCTGCTATCGCGCCCCTCGCTGCAACGCTATAGAAAGAATTTCAGGTGAAACATTTTATAATGAAATCGACTTTGCGTAGCTCGAGGCGTCCACGTTTGCGTATTTGCGTGAGGTATGTTTCGGTCCGTTGAGGCAAAAGAAGCCCTCCGCTCTACATTCTTTGGACACCTTGCCGTCCATTCCCAAAAGGGCCCTGTTTTGTGCTTCAGCCCCCTAGTGGTGGATTGAGCTCCCTGCTACTGTCAGGACAGCTGAGTCACTCTATCTTCTACTGCATTAGTTACATTACAGTTACATTATATTACATTTACATTACAGTTATATTACATTACATTAACATTAAAGTTATATTACATTAACATTGCAGTTATATTACATTAGTTACATTAACATTACAGTTACATTATATTACATTTACATTACAGTTATATTACATTACATTAACATTACATTAACATTACAGTTATATTACATTACATTAACATTGCAGTTAGATTACATTGCAGTTAATTACATTACATTTACATTGCAGTTAATTACATTACATTTGCATTACATTTACATTACAATTACATTTACATTAACATTACAGTTACATTACTTTACATTAACATTAGTTATATTACATTACATTAACATTACAGTTACTTTACATTTACATTGCAGTTAGATTACATTTACATTAACATTTACATTGCAGTTATATTACATTACAGTTACATTAACATTACAGTTATATTACATTTACATTACAGTTACATTACAGGTTTTTAGCAGACACTCTTATCAAGAGCTACTTATACAGCTTTATGATTTATTTTTTGCAGTTCTACATAGTACATTTATACAGCTGGGTATATAATGAATGCAGGTTAAGTATCTTACTCACAGGTAAAATGGCCTACCAGGGAATCAAACCCGAAACCTTTCCGTTACGAAGCCAGTTTTGAATTTGGTACTTAAATCTCTATCTCAGCCTCCCTCCTGCATCTCTTGTGGCGCTGCAGACTGATGTCTGCTTATTGGCTGTTGTGTTTGCATTATGGTGGGTTAAAGCAGCTGCTGATTGGCTAGATGTGAGTGTGTAAATGTGACCCCTCCCCCCCGGCAGGTGGACTGCCTGGTACTACAGCTGCATCGCATCGGCGACCAGCTGGAGAAGATGAGCGCCCCGCGTATGGACGAGCTGTTCTTCCTGCTGCGTGACGGCTTCCTGCTGCAGGAGGGCTTGGGCTCCATGGCCCGGCTGCTCCTGCTCGAGATCCTGGAGTTCCGCGCGGGCGGCTGGCAGCTGAGCGACACAGCGCAGAAATACTACTACAGCGAGGTGTCTGACTGAGCCTGGGGTGGGCGCGGGAGAGTGTGTTTAACTACGTTCAGAGAGACCAGTTTCTCTGCAGACCAGAGTTGCGTGGTGTGGAGCTCGGACTGGGGAACTCGAGAGAGGGAACGTGATAGGTTTAAAAAGAGCATAGTACGTTTGAAATTGTGTGAAGGGGTATTATTTGGATCATGTCCACGCGTGTATATGTGGACTCAGGTTTGCTTGGAGCTTTGGGGTTTTTTCTAAGTAGAATTTGAGTCGAAGTTCAGGAGGCTGTTTTTGGTGAGAGTTTGCTAATTAGCTTAGAAGTACAAGTGTGTTCTGAAGCAAAGCTCCACACATATCCTGATATAACATTCTCCTGATAAAAGGAAAAACGAACTTTAATTTATGAAAATATAGTTTGCTGTGTGTGAAGAAGACACCTGCAGTTGACTGAAGAACTGATGACTGGATCTTGATCACTTACGACGTCCACTTTGTCCAATTTATGTTCCAAGATACTTTTTCCCACAATTCTCCAGGGCCTCTACAGGAAGTTGAGCAATAGAAGCGCGGAGACGGACATTGTTGTCGGTCCTATTCCTGTTAGCCGGTTCGTTTTGTGTTTAGATCAAGAGTCACAGACCACAACACAGCTTCTACATGCTCAGGAGTTCAGCCAAATGTTTTATTTTATTTTATAGAGGCTAGTGCATTGGGCTGGGGTCATGCTTTGCTAAATCAAATGGTGAAATATTCTAAGATGAAGTTAACTCTGTGGATGTTGGAACATGCCCTGGTGCTTTTCTTACGAGACTAGATTTCATTACAACATTATGTGGATGGGGTGTCTGTTTATATTCTGAAGTTCCACCCTCTGCATAGAGCTGCAGTCGATAGCAACCAAAGACACACATTTTAAAGGAACTGGGCTATTGTATTGCTATTATAAGGCAATTGGGAGTAAATGGGAAATATTCTAAGCGGCTTTGCTACATTGATAAGATGAACTGGTGTGATCAAAAATACCCTCACCAGTCAGCAGCGGTATTTCCACCCCAGTTGTGATCAGGATGTTGAGCTCACAAAAGACTGCACTGGAATTTCCCTAATGTATAGCTAATAGGTATTGCAATATGCAATATACAGTACCCAGAAAAGCTGGTTTGGTTTTGGCATAGGATCGCTCATTTGAATGACATCATCCTTTTTCTAAATATGAACATAATTTCTCCAGTCTCCTGCAGGTGTCTGAGTCCAAACATTTTACTGGTGCCAGGAATAGAAAAATCTGATTTTCTGTGCTGTATAAAGTCTGGTCCACAGAATATACAACGTATTTACAGTGCAGAATGCATGGAGTCTTGTCTGAAGAGCATTCTGCTTTGGGCTGTCCGTCTGCTCTTTTACGGTTCAGTTCCTGCAGTATTGAGTGGACACTGAGGGCCGTCCGTCTGCTCGACTACGGTTCAGTTCCTGCAGTATTGAGTGGACACTGAGGGCCGTCCGCCTGCTCGACTACGGTTCAGTTCCTGCAATATTGAGTGGACACTGATTGGGTACCGTGCAGAAGCCTTGCACTTTGGGTAGCACCGATCATTGCGTTTCTCTGAAGTGCAAATGTGATGTTAACCTGCTTCACGTGTCTGTGTGTCCGTCCGTCATTCTGAAAGATGGGGGAGTGCTTTAAGGCTCTTAACTGGCCAGAAGTGATCCGACAAAAACAACTATCAGATTTAACAGAATTCTGCGACACTGTTACTGCGATTCATGGGAAAACCAAACGATGTGCTTCTTTAGTTGTGCCTCCTAACGTGGACGGATGAAGAAACACGATTCAGCAAGACTGCAGCCATCGGCGGTGATGACTGCTAAACTAACACAGGCCTCTTTAAACACTAATAGTCACTGATTGGATTGTTTTTGTTTTTTTGTATACAAGTTCTACTTCATTCACAAAAAAATCTTAGTTGTGTGGAGATCAAGTTTATAAACTTTGTGTTCAAGCAAAGTAGTAGTTTGAAGTGTGGAATGTGAATACTGACACCTGTCTGCCTAAACTGTCTTCCATTCAGAGCAGTCAAGTAAACCACTGAAAAGCTTCGGTTAGACTGACCAATGAGGAAAGGGGGTTTGTAATGTGGAATAGGGATGGTCACCCTGTTTAAAAATGTGTTGCATATTGTAATACTGCATAGTTATTGCTTTGAGTTACCAAATCTAAGCTCTTAACATTTAAAAATAAAAATAATTAAATTTGAGTGTAATATCAAACATCTTATCAAAAATGAACAACCTTGACTTTCCTCATTAGAGGTTCAAACACTGCAGGGACCCCGTTGTGTTTCTCATGATTCTTTATTTCTCTGATATCTATCTGGCAGGGCCAGGCTCTCCAAGCTTGCTCGGATTGTTTGGATGGCTGAAGTATTGCATCGGTTAAAATAGCACAGATTGGCCACCAGGTGGAACTATAGTGCAGACCACAATTTTGACATTGAAAAATTGAAGCAAAAAAAACGCTAGGTGGCGCTATAGTATGCCAAACTCACTAATGATCACTGCTGCACTACATGCGTCAGTGATCCCATCTGTAGAAAATAGGAATACTTGGACGGCTTGGACCCCAGGAATTTCTGCTTGCAGCTATATTTTGTATTTCTTTTCCTTTTGTATCGAAGAATAGAGTTCTCTGGGTCAGGACAGGTTTCAGTATTCTGTTCCAAATATTTTTCTAGCTGCTCATTTACCACATTTAGCTGATTTCTGTTACAATCAGAGGAAAGAACATTTTCAGCTTTTTGTCAAGTTATTAAATATGGGAAGTGTTTTTTTCCCCTCTGCATTTTTGTACTGCCAACTTTCTACATCAATTCCTGTTTGAAACTGAATTGTTCAAATAAAGAGTGTTTTGAACTGCCTTCTGGTTAATTTGATGAACAAAAAAATGGTCCCTTCTCCAAATGCCAATGAAAGACCAAGCCCAGCAAGTTGCACTGTGTAGAAAGTCATTTAATTACTCTGGCATATCACATAATCATGAGGAAACGATGCAATGTCTGATTTATTAAATATTTACAATCATTATAGTCATATGAAGTCCTCTGTTCCATGTCCTTTAGAATGGGGTCCTATAATGACATCAAGCTTTGCTCCATAATGAATACATTTGCTTCGACGTATAAATGAAGCAAAGGTCGCGATTATAGCAATACTCGAAAAATGTATCCTCCTTTCCTCCACTACCACCTCCTCTCCTCCGTGCCCCGGAGAACTATCTTTGTGTCCTAATTTAATGTCAGGTGCATTATATACTGTAAATGCAACTACTTGTACTTGTAACGTACAGGCTGTTTTGCATACTTCCGGGTAGGAGACGAGTGGAGGTGAGGAGTGAAGACTATTGGGACGCACCCAAGGAAGGCCAACAATAATATTCCTGTTACAAAACAAGAAAAGGTGTGGTTTGTTACCACCAGCGGTAGTGCGCGAAAGCTCTGTTTGCCTCGGCCATCTTGTGCAGATCGTGTTTCCTCTTCACCACTTTGCCCTTGTTGGCGAAGGCGTCCAGCAGCTCCTGGCTCAACTTCTCGTACATGAGTGTGCGACGGTGCTTGTTGTCCCGGCAC
Source organism: Ilyophis sp. 1 JC-2022 (assembly GCA_022702515.1). Lineage (NCBI taxonomy): Eukaryota > Metazoa > Chordata > Actinopteri > Anguilliformes > Synaphobranchidae > Ilyophis > Ilyophis sp. 1 JC-2022. Next base: position 112,446,345 of record CM040394.1, on the reverse strand, counting down.
TCCACGATCAGCCACTTCATGGCCAGGAACCGCCGTCGATTGTCCGTGAGCGGCGTGGGAACCTGCAGCACAGCGACACACTTAGGTTCACTTTGGCTTTGCTTCCTGTCACCTGTGACTCAGTCTGAAGTACCCATAAAAACACAAATGTCCTCAGAGCAAGTGCGTACCCCAATACCCCAATACCCCAACGCAGGGCAATTAAAGCACAACTGAACTTTGGGTAAAACTTTGGGTTGTGTAGTTACCTGGCCATGATACGAGTCAAAATGGTTGGGAAATGTGTTTGTTAGTTGCTCTGTGCTCTCCTGGGGTGATAATCCAGAATAGGGTATTTGTCGGTCTCCGTTCACTTCTATAGGGCAGCTAAAACTAAAAATGACACTTCTAGCACGTATACGAATGCAAACGCAGCGGATTCTGTCAATACAAACAATAGCCTGTCCTCAGTTCTTTTTGTGTAATTTAAATTAGTTATAAAAGTACTATTTTCTTCAATGTTGTTAGCAAGCAACCAGAAAAGACTAGCAAAATGTCGGCAGGTCGGTTTGTTTACCATAGATATATACTACCAGGAACACTTGCTTCCATGGAAATTTGGACCAATGAGTGGTTTCTGACACATCGGTGCATTAACACTGTTTTTGGCACAAGAATTACCTACCGGATCTACGTTCCAAATACAAAAAAGCCAGGAAAGGGCCATTTAATTTTCAAAATATATATCTGTAGGAGGACTGGTTATTGTTTGTATTGACAGAATCCGTTTTGTTCACGGAGCACAGAGCAACTAACAAACATATTTCGATACCATTTGGACTCATGTCATGGCCAGGTAACTACACAACCCAAAGTTCAGTTGTGCTTTAATAAAAATTGTGGAGAAAATTATATTGGAGAAGTGAGGTGTCCAGTTGGTCACTTCCTGTATGTTTGTCTCATAAGTAAATACCATCAACAACCCTGATAGTCACAATTGATTCAGAACACTTCTTGTGGTGTCTTGGTCATCACTGACCTGGTAGTTCTTTCCACCTTTCTGGACAGACGTCAGGCCAACCACCGGCTTGCAGTTCTCCAGAGCCTGGTGGAAAATGGCGTACGGGTTGCACTCGATCTCAGGCTTTTGGGCGTCGGGGGCTTTGTGGTACTTCTCCACTTGGGTCCTCTTTATGCTCTCCAAAGTCTATAGAGAGAAAGTCCCCAAAAAACATAAGCAGTGGTGCCAAGAGCAAACAGCCAGATATTAACCATGATAAATGTTTTTACCTGCATACCTGGGTTATGATACTCCTTGCCAGAATCTTTCTGCCATCTTGCATAATCATATTGATAAATTTACTATAAAAAAAATAGTACACATTTATTAGTATAATGCCATTTCAACTGGTAATAGTACAGTTTTTCTGGCTTGTCACCCCCTTGCACTTAATTGATCGATTGAAGCAGTTGAACTCCCCTCATCTGGTTTCTTGTGTGTGAAGTCGTTGCTGATTTAAGTAATGACAAATACATTCCGACTGTGGCATTCCAGGACCAGAAGGCGGGGGTACCCCAGCACGAGAATTACAACGCCATTCGTGTTTATGTTTGTAGTAGCGCATACCTAATCATTGGATCGCTGAAAACGGAGCTGGTAAGTCCAGGTGGTGCCGCTTTTATCGGCCTGACCGCCTTCAGCTCGCGCTCTGTTTTTTCCTCCTCGGTCAGCTCGGTCTCAGGTATGCGATACACTTCCTTGCGAGGCTCTGGCTCCAGGTAGTACGGGTTGTACCTCGCCCATCTCGCCACAAAAATACTGAAACAGTGCAGGAAAGCCAGTTATAGATAAACATGTCCAAAAATGGACAAAAAAATGTATTTCAAAATACGTTGGTGGGTTGAGGTCGGTCAAGAAGTTAATTCACCGCATAAACCGATCTGCTCTTTTCAATGCTTGACAACTTTAATTTGCAAGCTAGCACAGTATAGATTGGAAATAGATGGCTAACGTTAACTATCCAACTTACCCTATATACTGAATCAGCGAGCGATCAAACCAATTTAGCGAATAGCATGATTAACTAATGATATCAATGAATGGTTACCCTACTGTCAGGAGCAGTAACTTATTGTACCTTTAGCTAAATTACATGTCAACCACAAGGACACGCTAACGTAGCTAGCTATCGTGTTTTGTGTATTGATAGAGGCGTACATGCCTGCAAGATGACTGTCCACAGTTACATTTTGACTCAACAGCAATGTATAGAAGGTGTAACAAAAAATTAAGTATCAATGCTGTCTGAACTTGAACCTTCTCATATAATTTTTTGTCACAAATTATAATCTTACCTGGACGTCCAAGGTTTCAAAAACTTTGCGACGGACGCAGCCATCTTGAAACGTGTGGCGAAGGACCTCTGCGTAGGCTGTCAATAATACTGCCTGATCACAATATGGCCATAATGAAGGGTGCCAGTGTGTGAGTTCAAATTGTTCTATAATTAAGACGAATTACCAAGTTAAGAAAAATTGTAAATGTCATGTCACGAGCCTTGTTTGTTGTTTTTCTGGAAAAATGTCTTCAATACGAGTGAGACAGTTAAGTAATTCTGAACTCTTGTTGAATTACACACCAGAAGGAACCTTGGAACCCACTTCTACAGGTAAGCACCAAGGTGATATACAGTACTCATTAAAACTGACGATTTAATTTAACCATAATCATTCAAAATATAGCCTAGTATTTTTAGTTAGCTTGCCACTCTTTATACATCAATGTTGCTGAGAATTGTAATTATATTTGTGTGTGTGTAGCCCATGGGGCTAAAATAAATGTATATGCATTTGTTTTGGAATCAGAAACTGCTTGAAATATGAAATCATACACGAGATTCATAATGAGGCTTTAAGTTTTTGTGTTGGGAATCTGAGAAAGAACACACCCATTTAATTACCAGTCAGATTTAAAACTAACCTTTGAGGCTGGGAGGCACATAAAATGGATTGGACCTTGTGACTTCAGCCCCTTAGTCTCACACTGTTGTTCTATGAACAACAGTCTCTTTTATAAAGTATAGTACATAGGTCATGTCACCAGAAACCATCCATTTATTATTAAGCATTGAACAATCCAGTTATTTTTATAATAACTTTATAAGCACGGAGACCAATGGAAGATGAATCGCATAATCACTGAGCCTCGATGCAGGACACATTTCTCAGATCTGAGGTTCCTGGAGGGCCAGTGCATGTGTAGTATTTTGTTACTCCCAACTATCATTAGCCAATAGGCTGTATACACCAATGCTGGTTGACTTGGGGACTCCAGGTGTTCATGACCTTATCAAGAGATTCTTCTAAAACATCAGATCACATGGGTTGGCCAGATAAATAACAGAAGTTGGCATGAAATCTGGAATCAGATGTGTTCCTCCTAGCCCCCTTGTCCTACACACCCAACAGTGATTTCCTTAGTTCATATGTTCCATATTCAGGGGGTTTCTGGGTTTAGTCAGCAGTTATCCAGCTAACTGAGTTATCCATGGATGAGGAATGAGGCCCCGATTAACAGTGAAAGTTATAGGCTATTACTTATGTTTCTGGGAGTGGAGGATTGTTTGCCAATTGTTGCCCTGCCCTATACCAGCTCAGAACTAGCAGTCATTCAGCATCCTCCAGCTTGTTTCAAAGATCCACCCAGAATATATTTGTCTAGATATTGTGGTAAGTATTGAGCGGAGAGGTTTCAAGGAGGCAAAGGGCTTACACCGTTTTACTACGCTTACTATTCTTACTTCTGTATGGAAACCTCTTTATATGAGTGCAATTATGATGGAAAAAAAACTACTCTGTGGAAAAACTATAACAACCCCCCTCCCGTATGTACACACACACGCACACACACACTAAGACCAAAACTTGGAATCAACTTCTGCAAAAATTGAAAAAGGTTTTATAATGAAAGAGCACATGTTGATCAGATGTAATACATTTATGTACAGCAGTAGAAAGTGGGGCAAATGTGCGCGAGCTCTCCGCCGTGCGCTAGCCCTCCGCCGTGCCCTCCTTCACGATGGCCTGCGCCAGGTTCCGCGACAGCGCTAGCCGGAGGAGCTCCACCTTGGTGGCTTCTAAATCCTCGTCCTGAAGTCAAAAGAAGCGGGAGGTTATCAGAGGTTGGGTGCTTAGCTCATACATAGTAAATATAGATTTGCATGCATGCATTTCATATCCATTACAGGTTGCACACTTTTATTTGTAGTTTATACCTCAGAAACCTGCAAAGCCACAAGCATCCTGCATGTGTGTGTACGTGCAGTTATTCTCCAGGACGAGGTCATAACCTGCATGTGTGTGTACGTGCAGTTATTCTCCAGGATGAGGTTATAACCTGTCATGTGTGTACGGGTAGTTATTCTCCAGGATGAGGTTATAACCTGCATGTGTGTGTACGTGCAGTTATTCTCCAGGATGAGGTCATAACCTGCATGTGTGTGTACGTGCAGTTATTCTCCAGGATGAGGTCATAACCTGCATGTGTGTGTACGTGCAGTTATTCTCCAGGATGAGGTCATAACCTGCATGTGTGTACGTGCAGTTATTCTCCAGGATGAGGTCATAACCTGCATGTGTGTACAGGTAGTTATTCTCCAGGATTAGGTTATAACCTGCATGTGTGTATGGGTAGTTATTCTCCAGGATGAGGTTATAACCTGCATGTGTGTACGGGTAGTTATTCTCCAGGATGAGGTTATAACCTGCATGTGTTTGTACGGGTAGTTATTCTCCAGGATGAGGTTATAACCTGCGTATAAATGTGTATGGGAGGTTATAACTTGCATGCGTGTGCATGGAAAGTTATTCTCCATGACAAAGTTATAACCTGAATATAAGTGTGTACTGGTGGTTATAACCTGCATGGGATGATCGAGCTTGGGGACAGCCTTCCCTCCGGTCAGCTCCTCGAGGCAGTGCATGAGCTCATACGTCTGGTCCGCCGAAAAGATCACCTTCCAGAAAGGGGAGACTCATTTAGCACCTACGCTTGAATTCAGTCCAACCCGATCCATTATACTGCTGCAGCCCTTAAGAGATGTTTTACTGCTGACTACGGCCTGAAAATCACAGGCAAGTTGCTGCCATACAAATATTAGGAGTGACTGATCTAGCTAAATTAAATTATAATATTAAAATGCTAGCTGATGCGTTAGCCAGCTAGCTGCCACATCCATGCTGATGCGCTAGCCTGCTAGCAGCCACGTCCATGGCCCCCTGTGCTCACCCGTTTGTTCTCCAGCAGAGGCAGAGCGTCCGTTAGCAGGGTCATCCAGAAGCTCTGCGGTGCGATCTTAGCCGTCATCAGGGACAGCAGAAGCGTCCCCGCCTCAACAAACTGCTTCTGACCGTACAGCTTATGGAACTCACGGTACTGCCCTGTGAATACACACACATACATGTACACACACGCACGCACGCACGCACACAGACACGCACACACACACACACAGACAGACACATATACAGACATGTGCACACACACACAGACACACACACACACGCACACACATACAGACACACACACGTACACACACACACGCACACGCACACACAAAGCACCAGGTTTGTCAAGTACTATGCTTCAAATATGCTTCCCTTTTAACACCACTAAGAATAGGTTATTTTACATGATTGATGGTTTTTGACGTTTCATAGAAAATTCTCAACAGGGGTCTGCATTATTTCTAATGTACATTACATTACAGTTATTTGGCAGACGCTTTTATCCAAAGCGACGTACAATAAGTGCATATTGAAGGTCATAGACACAATCTACAAAGCAAATCCAACAAAGCACAACTTTCTCACAACGTAGGAGCTATCGCTAGTAGTCAACAGAATACAGAATACAGTCGGCTATACATTCTAAGCTATGAAATAGCAAAACCAAATAGAAAATAAACAGAAAGAACATACTATATATTTGGCCTTATATATGTAGTTAATCAAGGTATAAGGGTATGGAATACGAAGGTATAAGGGTATGGTATACGAAGGTATAAGGGTATGGCATAAGAAGGTATAAGGGTATGGTATATTAAGGTATAAGGGTATGGTATAAGAAGGTATAAGGGTATGGTATATGAAGGTATAAGGGTATGGTATAAGAAGGTATAAGGGTATGGTATATGAAGGTATAATGGTATGGTATATTAAGGTATAAGGGTATGGTATATTAAGGTATAAGGGTATGGTATAAGAAGGTATAAGGGTATGGTATATGAAGGTATAAGGGTATGGTATATGAAGGTATAAGGGTATGGTATATGAAGGTATAAGGGTATGGTATATGAAGGTATAAGGGTATGGTATATGAAGGTATAAGGGTATGGTATAAGAAGGTATATGAAGGTATAAGGGTATGGTATATTAAGGTATAAGGGTATGGTATATTAAGGTATAAGGGTATGGTATATTAAGGTATAAGGGTATGGTATAAGAAGGTATAAGGGTATGGTATATGAAGGTATAAGGGTATGGTATATGAAGGTATAAGGGTATGGTATATGAAGGTATAAGGGTATGGTATAAGAAGGTATAAGGGTATGGTATATGAAGGTATAAGGGTATGGTATATGAAGGTATAAGGGTATGGTATATGAAGGTATAAGGGTATGGTATAAGCACTGTGGCTCCCTCTCTTCGTACCCAAAAAGGTGAGCCTGTCGCTGAGCAGCATAGCGGATCCCAGGTTGTCTATCAGGTCCAAATCAGAGAAGGTTCCGTGGGCGCAGTAATCCTGCAGGAATCTGGGGAGGGGGACAGAGGGTGAGACCGGGTCGTGATTCTGAGTCAGAATCTCGCCGTGGGACGGGCGTGGTGGGCGGGGCTGACCTCTCAGAGATGAACGTGGCGAAGGCGGCGTCCTTGGCCCGGATGCTCCAGGAGAGGGCGGAGCCTAGGCGCTCGTTCCGGAGCGCTCGCTTGGCCATGATCTTGCAGATGCTGCGCACTGTTAAAAACCACGGCAGGGTCAGAGTCACATCAACACACCTGGGGTCAAATGAGTATCTGAAATACTTTCACTCTATAGACGCTGGTAAAATAAAAAAAATACTCCTGAAATTCATAATAATTTTAGACATGAACATGTTACCAACAAAAGACTACAATCATGAAATAAGAATTGAATTGAAATGTTTGAATACTGGTGAGAATAAGGGTTTCTTTAAAACAGTCATTAATCTGCAGAAATGTTAGATGCCTAATGAGCACCTCTGGGCCCAGGTCTGGATCACAGGTAACACTGATACAGACCAGACCCAGACACTGTAAATATATATCACCTGGAAACACATCGGTCTCAGGTTACACTCCCCAGCCTGTGCCTAATGTGCTCCCAGAGCAGGGAGTTCCAACAAACGTTCCCTGATGGGAATATTGGAAACACTTAAATGTAAATGGCCCACGCTGGCAGATTCACACATCTAGGAACAGATACAAACTCCACACTGAGGCAAGTTAGGAGAGAATATTAGGCGTGTACTTCCCAACTGATGTGGTCCGATTGTACGGCCGTCATTCCCGTTTTTCCCGGGTTTCTCCCGTATTTGGACCCCCTCTCCCGCGGTCTTCCCGTTTGGTATTTTCTCCCTTGAATCTCCAGTATTTTGCTTTTATATACTGTATATATACACAATTGAATGTTGAATCATTAGAATCGGCCTGCTCAGGATGCTTCAGGAGAGCCGTGTTGTCAGTGAAGCCCTGCAATACCCACTCCAGTGCAGCAGGTGGCAGTATGCAGCACACTACAGTAAGCAGCGTACTTGTCTTGGTTCGAGTCTGACAAGTCTCGAGAATTCAGTGCATTGTGCGAACCGTGAAGTTGTTGCCTGTACGGGACTTTGGCGAAATGTAACTTTTCAGGGTTAATCAGAGAACAGCTGTAGCTGAATATACTGGTAAGTACTAGGTTTCTTAAACATATTTATACGAGAAATTTTGGAGAAAAAAATTTGGTGTCTTCTAAACCGAAAGTGCATCAGGTACTGGTAGCTAACGTTACTGTATATAGTAGCCTACAGTAAGCAAGGGAAAACGGCAAATACTTAATGTTACTTGTAGGCTACAAAAATTATTATTATTGTTTCTATATCTGAACATGATTTTCTTAGCATGTATAAATGGTGCACTTTAAAGTCTGTGGCTGTGGCGAGACGAGGGTCGTAAGTGCTTTTGGCTAGCGGCTACCCTTTCTAACAATTCTGCGTGAACATTTACGGGGTTTTCCTAAAGCTGTAGTTTATCATTTCAGACAAACATGAACACTGTAATTGAGACGGATACGTCTCATCGTTAGGGGCAAAGTGAATCGAGTTAAATACATTAGGCTACTTATTTTATGCGTGTTATGCATATACTGCATGTGACTATTCTGAAATAAATGTATTCTGAATGTTTTACTTTCAACCAGGTATTTAACCACCTGATTGTAATTACCTCCTTAATTTAATTAGTTAACCCAATCCTCTTTGCTTTCAGATTACAGGGCAAGCAGCAGTAAAGTCACCTGCTGAGTAGATCTCCAGAACCGAGTGCGGGCACCCCTGTTGTAATGCAAGGATAATGGTGGGGTTTGGGTGCCGAAAAATCTCCAATGTTTTCAATTAATTACTCAACTGTGGTGGCCTGCCTCAGTTTCAGAATGACCCCAAAATATGTTTTTTACTTTCTTAATAATATTAGAATTTTTAAAAAAAAAGAAAGTCGCACACTGTATGCTCCAATTCCATTTATTAGTAGGCAACGTTTTGGCAATAAATGGAATTGGAGCATACAGAGTGAGTGTGTAACTTTCTTTTTTTCTTTCTAATATCATTTTACCGTTAGTCAGCACCTCGCTAAGTTATCTGATGTGCATCCTCTCTCTCCACAATCTTATTTCATAATCATGACAAAGATGTGGAAGATATGCTGGTAAAGATTAAAACATTTATTAAATTGACTGCGTCATCACCATTCATATGTATACAACTTATACCACTAAATTCTACATAGATCTAGTCTCTAATTTTGCTCTCAAAGTACACCAGATTGATGCATTTAACTTTCAAATTTACTTATTTTCAACTCCCTTATTTTCAAAGCCCAATGTTGACAGGTATGACGGCCATGGCTCTGACCCTGCTCTACCTATAGAGCCTATATAGAAACTGGAGAGGGTGGGAAGGGCCAGGAAGTGAAGCACCCGGAAGTATGCTTGCTGAGTGCAAAAGAGCTTTCTGCCCATTGAAATCAATGGGGAAAACCAAGCTGATTTGACAACCAAAGAAAACCGAATCAGTAAATTTTTTGTGATCATAGCATTCATTATGTGTAGCAGTTTGTGAAACAATGATTGTTTTAGCCCGGAAGTGTTGTTGAATTATTTATTAATGAAATTTTCCAAAAGATTTAACATATTTTCATAATCTGCTTTTCACATGAAACGTGACGACCGTTAATCGAGTTTAGAAATATCATCGGTGAAGTTTAATTTCGCCTTCAAAGGTCTGATATTTCCCTTTCATTTTAATGGGAGCTCCAATCTTTAGCGCTCACAGCCCAGAGATACAGGCTCACTTCCGGGTCCTTCTAAACTGAGGTTGGGAGAGGGCGTACTTTCCTGTCTAGTTAATACGCATGTGTATGGCTGTACCCCACCCTACGCGGGCTCACCTTGCTCCACCATCTGTCTCTGCTCACAGATACGCAGCACCTTTAACGCCTTGCGCTCAGAGTCCAGAGGCACTCGCTCCACCTGCAGCTCCAGGTACACCCGGCCAAACTCAGGGCAGTGGTCAAAGTACCCCACTGCCAGCTGCCACAGGCTGGAAGGGGGGGGGACATTTCAGCAGCGTGTTAATTAAGACACACCCTCGGGAGGTCAGGACCAGCATGGGTAATGTGACAATATTACTAATTATTATGTAATGTAATTACAGTCATTTAGAATAGCATAGTAATTAAACAATTAGTACACTGAATTCAAGTGGTTTTCAATTACCTTCTAGAACTCCTTATAAATTAATGGCTTAATAACAAACTTGAGATTTTACTGAAAATTTTACTTGAGATTTTACTTATCTCAGGGAGATGAAGTGCTTTAGACAGCAGAATGTTAAAACACAAACTCGCTTCCTGTAAAACACAATCTCGCTTCCTGTAAAGCTTCCTGAATTGAATTCTCCAACGCTGGAAAAGGGAGATTACTGTAAAACGCATAAACCAACCGAACAATCGTGCACTTTTACACCCATTGAATTTCCAACACAAACATAGACACTTTATGTTCATTATAAAGGACCTGTGGAAACAGAGCAAGCTCCTCTGTGGTGTGTAGCGTATCTACCAGCTATATCGCTACACAGTCCGCTCAGGAGAGACACCTGTCCGTACGCACCTGTGCTCAGGAGACACCTGTCCGTACGTACCTGTGCTCAGGAGACACCTGTCCGTACGTGCCTGTGCTCAGGAGAGACACCTGTCCATACGTGCCTGTGCTCAGGAGACACCTGTCCGAACGTACCTGTGCTCAGGAGAGACACCTGTCCGTACGTACCTGCTCTCAGGAGACACCTGTCCGAACGCACCTGCTCTCAGGAGACACCTGTCCGTACGTACCTGTCCGTACGTACCTGCTCTCAGGAGACACCTGTCCGTACGTACCTGTGATGAGTGAAGAGGCCAGACGCATACTCCAGCAAGAGGAATTCCCTCAGATTTGAGCCAAAGCTAAACACAAAGTAAAAGGTTATTAATAAATGGATATATTTTGAAAAGACTGGTTCGTGATCCACAGTGCTTGTGTTAGGCTCACTCACTGCAGGTTGTGAGACTGGAGTAATTTGCAGTGGTCCAGCAGGTCGGTCAGATGAGCCACAAACCACCAGTTATTGAGGGCAATGCTGAGAGAGGAAAAAACATTAACCCTTTAAGGTTTGAGGTCACAAATATGCGATTAGAATGTTCTTAACTGAACATTCTAATGCTGCTGATGTAACAATCACCACTGAGTTCTAGAACACCGACTTTCCAAAAAACTTACTCATCAAAGGGTTGATAATGTTAAGAATACATTTTATTCATCAAGTGCCTGTTCCCAGGGTTATGGCGCTGAGCAGTCAGAATTGAGTCAGAGTACCTGGGCTCCCCTCACCTGCAGTCTTTGATGACCTGGTGAATGTCAAACTCGAAGGCGGCCAGCAGGATGCTGTCCAGGGGCTCTGGAGCACTGCGGGTGCCCAGGAACATGTCCATGCTGGACTGGAGATGCACACCAGGGACCTTTTACTCATCTGGACATGTATAACTACCAAACACCCTCACCTGGGTCACGTGCCAAACACCCTCACCTGGGTCACGTGCCAAACACCCTCACCTGGGTCACATGCTTGTGAAATACTCATTAGAATCAGGATTCCTGCAGATCATGGAAAGGTTTAATCATCCGTATTCACAACAAAATGCTGTCATATGACAAACGCATATGTACGCTTTGGTTAGCATGTTTTGTCAAATTCTCAATGACCAGGGGGGTGTTCCACAAAGCAGTATTACTGAGTTAGCTGGATAACTACACCGAGTAACCCTCCCAAATCTGGAACAAGGACTGTAAAAAAAGCTGTTCGGGGTTTTATTCAGTGCAGTTATCCAGCAAACTCAGTAACCCTGCTTCTCTTACTCAGTGCAGTTATCCAGCCAACTCAGTAACCCTGCTTCTCTTACTCAGTGCAGTTATCCTGCTAACTCAGTAACCCTGCTTCTCTTACTCAGTGCAGTTATCCAGCTAACTCAGTAACCCTGCTTCTCTTACTCAGTGCAGTTATCCAGCTAACTCAGTAACCCTGCTTCTCTTACTCAGTGCAGTTATCCAGCTAACTCAGTAACCCTGCTTCTCTTACTCAGTGCAGTTATCCAGCTAACTCAGTAACCCTGCTTCTCTTACTCAGTGCAGTTATCCTGCTAACTCAGTAACCCTGCTTCTCTTACTCAGTGCAGTTATCCAGCTAACTCAGTAACCCTGCTTCTCTTACTCAGTGCAGTTATCCTGCTAACTCAGTAACCCTGCTTCTCTTACTCAGTGCAGTTATCCAGCTAACTCAGTAACCCTGCTTCTCTTACTCAGTGCAGTTATCCAGCTAACTCAGTAACCCTGCTTCTCTTACTCAGTGCAGTTATCCAGCTAACTCAGTAACCCTGCTTCTCTTACTCAGTGCAGTTATCCAGCTAACTCAGTAACCCTGCTTCTCTTACTCAGTGCAGTTATCCTGCTAACTCAGTAACCCTGCTTCTCTTACTCAGTGCAGTTATCCAGCAAACTCAGTAACCCTGCTTCTCTTACTCAGTGCAGTTATCCAGCCAACTCAGTAACCCTGCTTCTCTTACTCAGTGCAGTTATCCAGCTAACTCAATAATCCTGCTTCTCTTACTCAGTGCAGTTATCCAGCTAACTCAGTAACCCTGCTTCTCTTACTCAGTGCAGTTATCCAGCTAACTCAGTAACCCTGCTTCTCTTACTCAGTGCAGTTATCCAGCTAACTCAGTAACCCTGCTTCTCTTACTCAGTGCAGTTATCCTGCTAACTCAGTAACCCTGCTTCTCTTACTCAGTGCAGTTATCCAGCAAACTCAGTAACCCTGCTTCTCTTACTCAGTGCAGTTATCCAGCCAACTCAGTAACCCTGCTTCTCTTACTCAGTGCAGTTATCCAGCCAACTCAGTAACCCTGCTTCTCTTACTCAGTGCAGTTATCCAGCTAACTCAGTAACCCTGCTTCTCTTACTCAGTGCAGTTATCCAGCTAACTCAGTAACCCTGCTTCTCTTACTCAGTGCAGTTATCCTGCTAACTCAGTAACCCTGCTTCTCTTACTCAGTGCAGTTATCCAGCTAACTCAGTAACCCTGCTTCTCTTACTCAGTGCAGTTATCCAGCTAACTCAGTAACCCTGCTTCTCTTACTCAGTGCAGTTATCCAGCTAACTCAGTAACCCTGCTTCTCTTACTCAGTGCAGTTATCCAGCTAACTCAGTAACCCTGCTTCTCTTACTCAGTGCAGTTATCCTGCTAACTCAGTAACCCTGCTTCTCTTACTCAGTGCAGTTATCCAGCAAACTCAGTAACCCTGCTTCTCTTACTCAGTGCAGTTATCCAGCCAACTCAGTAACCCTGCTTCTCTTACTCAGTGCAGTTATCCAGCCAACTCAGTAACCCTGCTTCTCTTACTCAGTGCAGTTATCCAGCTAACTCAGTAACCCTGCTTCTCTTACTCAGTGCAGTTATCCAGCTAACTCAGTAACCCTGCTTCTCTTACTCAGTGCAGTTATCCTGCTAACTCAGTAACCCTGCTTCTCTTACTCAGTGCAGTTATCCAGCTAACTCAGTAACCCTGCTTCTCTTACTCAGTGCAGTTATCCAGCTAACTCAGTAACCCTGCTTCTCTTACTCAGTGCAGTTATCCAGCTAACTCAGTAACCCTGCTTCTCTTACTCAGTGCAGTTATCCTGCTAACTCAGTAACCCTGCTTCTCTTACTCAGTGCAGTTATCCAGCTAACTCAGTAACCCTGCTTCTCTTACTCAGTGCAGTTATCCAGCTAACTCAGTAACCCTGCTTCTCTTACTCAGTGCAGTTATCCAGCTAACTCAGTAACCCTGCTTCTCTTACTCAGTGCAGTTATCCAGCTAACTCAGTAACCCTGCTTCTCTTACTCAGTGCAGTTATCCAGCTAACTCAGTAACCCTGCTTCTCTTACTCAGTGCAGTTATCCAGCTAACTCAGTAACCCTGCTTCTCTTACTCAGTGCAGTTATCCAGCTAACTCAGTAACCCTGCTTCTCTTACTCAGTGCAGTTATCCAGCTAACTCAGTAACCCTGCTTCTCTTACTCAGTGCAGTTATCCAGCTAAGTACATTTTCGTTCCACCATTTGACGCAGGTCTGCAGACTCCTGTTGATTCGCCCAGTTTTACACGCCTCACAGTAAAAATGAACTGGACAGCAGTTAAGGACACATTCTCCATAGCAACACAAGCCTGGCACAAACATTAGATTGAACAACTATAAAGCAGCTTCACATACCAATAGCCAGCCAATATACATAAATACATGTAAACTGAAACTCTATCGTGCAGTCTAAAATCTAATAAGTAGCTTTGCATTATATCAGTACTTGAGCGGTAGTATTACACACTAATAAACGTATAACTATGCTGTGTATATTTTTACAGTAAGAGCACAGTTCAGCTGTGGGCCACAGTGGGGCGTGGTATATTTTTGCAGTGTAGAGCATGGTTCAGCTGTGGGCCACAGTGGGGCGTGGTACCTGGGCGTAGTAATGCAGTTCTGTGGGTTTAACCGTAGGATGAGAGTACAGTAACCGGGTCACCAGGAAGTGGTACCAGGTCCCCAGGAGATCCTTATACTCAAGCAGGGTGTCCTCGTCCCCAATCAGGATCTAAAATAAGGGCCAATGGTTACCCGAGTGTGTACACTTACACCGCACGTGTAACACACACACACGCACGCACACACGCTTGAACCAGAAAGGTGCGAAAGCACCCACCCATGACAATTTGCCTCTTGGTGCCCAAACAACATACATTAGGTACTTTATACACAATAATTACAAACATTGTAAAACAAAACTGGTTCCCTCCTTTCCGGTTGTAGGGGTGTTCATTACTGAAATCAGCAGAGGTAGTGATTGGTTGGAATGAAAACATGCGAACTCTCGGCCCTCTGTGGAACATGATTGGGCACTATCAGCATACAGTGTTCTGATTGGATGGGCAGAGACCTTGCTGTTCCAATCCCTACCTTGCAGATGGCCTCCAGGTGACGGTTGCTGGCGAAGGAGCTGTCCAGGAGGCAGCGGTCACAGTCCTCGTGCCAATGCCTCCATTTCACGTCAAACTCCGTCAGAGTCTGGTTACCGCCCGGCTACAGGACACAGAGAGACGGGAACTTTAACCAAGAACCGCCCGACTACAGGACAGAGAGACGGGAACTTTAACCAAGAACCGCCCGACTACAGGACAGAGAGACGGGAACTTTAACCAAGAACCGCCCGACTACAGGACACAGAGAGACGGGAACTTTAACCAAGAACCGCCCGGCTACAGGACAGAGAGACGGGAACTTTAACCAAGAACCGCCCGGCTACAGGACAGAGAGACGGGAACTTTAACCAAGAACCGCCCGACTACAGGACAGAGAGACGGGAACTTTAACCAAGAACCGCCCGACTACAGGACACAGAGAGACGGGAACTTTAACCAAGAACCGCCCGGCTACAGGACACAGAGAGACGGGAACTTTAACCAAGAACCGCCCGGCTACAGGACACAGAGAGACGGGAACTTTAACCAAGAACCGCCCGGCTACAGGACACAGAGAGACGGGAACTTTAACCAAGAACCGCCCGGCTACAGGACACAGAGAGACGGGAACTTTAACCAAGAACCGCCCGGCTACAGGACACAGAGAGACGGGAACTTTAACCAAGAACCGCCCGGCTACAGGACACAGAGACGGGAACTTTAACCAAGAACCGCCCGGCTACAGGACACAGAGAGACGGGAACTTTAACCAAGAACCGCCCTGCTACAGGACACAGAGAGACGGGAACTTTAACCAAGAACCGCCCGGCTACAGGACAGAGAGACGGGAACTTTAACCAAGAACCGCCCGGCTACAGGACACAGAGACGGGAACTTTAACCAAGAACCGCCCGGCTACAGGACACAGAGAGACGGGAACTTTAACCAAGAACCGCCCGGCTACAGGACACAGAGAGACGGGAACTTTAACCAAGAACCGCCCGGCTACAGGACACAGAGAGACGGGAACTTTAACCAAGAACCGCCCGGCTACAGGACACAGAGAGACGGGAACTTTAACCAAGAACCGCCCGGCTACAGGACACAGAGAGACGGGAACTTTAACCAAGAACCGCCCGGCTACAGGACACAGAGAGACGGGAACTTTAACCAAGAACCGCCCGGCTACAGGACACAGAGAGACGGGAACTTTAACCAAGAACCGCCCGGCTACAGGACACAGAGAGACGGGAACTTTAACCAAGAACCGCCCGACTACAGGACACAGAGAGACGGGAACTTTAACCAAGAACCGCCCGGCTACAGGACACAGAGAGACGGGAACTTTAACCAAGAACCGCCCGGCTACAGGACACAGAGAGACGGGAACTTTAACCAAGAACCGCCCGGCTACAGGACACAGAGAGACGGGAACTTTAACCAAGAACCGCCCGGCTACAGGACACAGAGAGACGGGAACTTTAACCAAGAACCGCCCGGCTACAGGACACAGAGAGACGGGAACTTTAACCAAGAACCGCCCGGCTACAGGACACAGAGAGACGGGAACTTTAACCAAGAACCGCCCGGCTACAGGACACAGAGAGACGGGAACTTTAACCAAGAACCGCCCGGCTACAGGACACAGAGAGACGGGAACTTTAACCAAGAACCGCCCGGCTACAGGACACAGAGAGACGGGAACTTTAACCAAGAACCGCCCGGCTACAGGACACAGAGAGACGGGAACTTTAACCAAGAACCGCCCGGCTACAGGACACAGAGAGACGGGAACTTTAACCAAGAACCGCCCGGCTACAGGACACAGAGAGACGGGAACTTTAACCAAGAACCGCCCGGCTACAGGACACAGAGAGACGGGAACTTTAACCAAGAACCGCCCGGCTACAGGACACAGAGAGACGGGAACTTTAACCAAGAACCGCCCGGCTACAGGACACAGAGAGACGGGAACTTTAACCAAGAACCGCCCGGCTACAGGACACAGAGAGACGGGAACTTTAACCAAGAACCGCCCGGCTACAGGACACAGAGAGACGGGAACTTTAACCAAGAACCGCCCGGCTACAGGACAGAGAGACGGGAACTTTAACCAAGAACCGCCCGGCTACAGGACAGAGAGATGGGAACTTTAATGCCGCTAATGATGACATCACCAGACAGACTGGAGCTCTGAATGCTCACAACCAAAATATATTGGCTACTCAGCCAAAGCTACGCAAACAAAGGCTACGCAGCCAAAGCTACGTACATTATAGATGGGCATCTTCATTAGGAGTGAGTCCAACAGCTTAAACATGACCCTGGCAGCAGGCTGAAGAGAGGCCTGCTTGACCAGGATCTGCCTGGCCTCGTCCGTCCGACCCTGGAGCACGTAGCTGATCACCTGGGGGTGGGGAAAAGGGCGTGGTCAGCGTGGATGCAGGTGTGAAGGTGGGGCAGGCCAATGAGTGAGTGATGAAGGAGATTCAGGGTGGGGTGAGCGGGTGGATGAGGGTAAAGACAGGGGCTTGGGTGAGTGACGGAGTGAGTAGAGCGACTAGAGTGTGTGTGTGTGTGTGTGTGTGTGTGCGTGTGTGGTACAGTGAGTGAGCAAATGAGACAGATGTGAGACTGGGGGGGGGGGTTCGGGAGGGACTTGGGCAGGTGGGAGGGGATAAACAGGGAGACTCCTCCTACCACTTCCCAGTACGCCGGGTGTTGAGCGGGGCTCTCGCTCTGAAGCACCTCCCGGGCCTTCTCATCCACATCAGCCTTGTGCAGGCGCACCCAGTCCAGCAGGAGGAGCTGCAGAGCACCCGCTGACATGGAACACAAGAGGGAACATGAAAGCGCAGCCCCAGCCAATCAGGGCTAACCCTGCACCAGGTCCCACCCCTCTGGAGCACAGCCCCAGCCAATCAGGGCTAACCCTGCACTAGGTCCCACCCCTCTGGAGGCCCTGAATCATCTTCTGTAGTGTTTTATGCGAGGGGAGATCTTTCAAATCTGCCATTTCTAATTTAAAGATCTGCAGACGCTTCAAGCCAAAGTGACTTACAAAAGTACATTCAACATGGTAAGCAAATGACACTCAATCTAATCAAATAAGTGCCACTGTTAACGCTGCATGCCTATAGACTCGCATAATAAATCTATGTTTTTTTAAATAGAAACAGTGAGGTGTAGTTCTGAAAAGGGGAGTTTGTGGGAAACGGGCAGTAAATTTGCCTTCTTTAATGAACGCTGTAAACGGATGAATACGAACCTGGAGCCGCTTCGATGAACAGCACTTCACACAGATTCCAAATCAGTTCCACTGCCAGCAGAATTGATATCTGAAAAGATGAATTCAGAATAACAGCATTTGGATGTATTCCTAGATAGTCTGTTGAAAAAACAAAGTGTATTATAAATTTGCTTTAAGATAGACCTGCTACTCCCACAGAACATGTGGGATTCATTATGTGACTAAATATTCCACTTTCATTAACTCATTTTTCCTGGAAATGAGTCATCTGAAAATGTAATCTGTATAATTCTGGTAAATGTAATCTGTATAATGCTGGTAAATGTAATCTGTATAATTCTGGTAAATGTAATCTGTATAATGCTGGTAAATGTAATCTGTATAATGCCGGTAAATGTAATCTGTATAATGCTGGTAAATGTAATCTGTATAACGCCGGTAAATGTAATCTGTATAATGCCGGTAAATGTAATCTGTATAATGCCGGTAAATGTAATCTGTATAATTCTGGTAAATGTAATCTGTATAATGCCGGTAAATGTAATCTGTATAATGCTGGTAAATGTAATCTGTATAACGCCGGTAAATGTAATCTGTATAACGCCGGTAAATGTAATCTGTATAACGCCGGTAAATGTAATCTGTATAACGCCGGTAAATGTAATCTGTATAACGCCGGTAAATGTAATCTGTATAACGATGGTAAATGTAATCTGTATAATGATGGTAAATGTAATCTGTATAATGATGGTAAATGTAATCTGTATAACGCCGGTAAATGTAATCTGTATAATGCTGGTAAATGTAATCTGTATAATTCTGGTAAATGTAATCTGTATAATGCCGGTAAATGTAATCTGTATAATGCCGGTAAATGTAATCTGTATAATGCCGGTAAATGTAATCTGTATAATGCTGGTAAATGTAATCTGTATAACGCCGGTAAATGTAATCTGTATAATGCCGGTAAATGTAATCTGTATAATGCCGGTAAATGTAATCTGTATAATGCCGGTAAATGTAATCTGTATAATGCCGGTAAATGTAATCTGTATAATGCCGGTAAATGTAATCTGTATAATGCCGGTAAATGTAATCTGTATAATGCCGGTAAATGTAATCTGTATAATGCCGGTAAATGTAATCTGTATAATGATGGTAAATGTAATCTGTATAATGCCGGTAAATGTAATCTGTATAATGCCGGTAAATGTAATCTGTATAATACCTGATTGCCGTACTGCGTTTGTAAAGTTGTATCTCGTGTAGATACTAGAAAGAAGAAAGAGAAATCAGTGACGGGTGTTTTTTTAAAGCAGATCGGGACAGTAATTTGAGCACCTAATACGTGATTGACACTGTACCTGCAACTTGTTGAAGCTCCTCCATACATGCTCTTATCACCGATCTGTAGTTCTTGCTTATACTGACAAACCTACACACAGAAAACCCCATTAAAACAGCTTCCTCTTTTATAAGGGCACCCTTTGTTCAATCCGCTCTCACTGCAGGGTGATTTTCTAGAAATATAAGAAAATAGTCACCAAGTACATGTCCCAATAAAAAGTTAAGCATGTTTAATTTATCAACCTGAACTATAGAGCACATAAGACTATACTACCAAATTAAGAAAATCAGTCGAATGTCGACTCCAGTCGTTTCTGGATTCCCGTAAGTACAATGAAAACGAATCCCATCCAGATATGGGTGAACACAATTTATTGGCCAGGCCAGGGGGGGGGACTTACTGGGATTTTTTGTTTTTGCTCGGAACATCCTCTTTGATCTTCTGGAGCCCCACGAATATGTGATGGGACTCGTTAAAGAGTTTTCGCAGGATGGGGGAGTATATGTCCTCATCCTTTCTGACCACGTGCACAAAAGGACGGCCCTGACCGGCAGAGGCAGCACCTGAGAGAAATGCACGTGGGAATTTATCAAGAGAATCCTTTGATGGTCGCGGCACGAGGGGACTACTCCACCAACCCCAACACATTCAAAACACCGCCTCAGTAACGGTCTCTGACACCTACCTGTTGCGTTGTACTCTGTCTGGTAGACCAGGATGTCTCCAGGGCCCCAAACAAATCCCAGGTGCTTCTGGGTGAAGTCGATGCCAGGGATGAGCTGAGGGGTGATAATTTCTAGGTCAGTAACCGAGGATGAAGTCACTCGTAAATTAGCTACTTCAATTAGCCCGTGTACCATCAAACAGCATATTATAACGCAACTAATATGCCAATTAGATGGTTAGCTAGCGCTACTCGTGTGACATAACGTTAGAAAGGTAACACGCTGTACAGCAAATACACTACCGCGTCACTGGTAACACAACTGGTGAGTTAACTTAGTTAACGTAAGGAGCTGCCAAGGAAGAAACTTTATATTATTCTGCAGCATTCGACTGCATGTGACGAGTGATATCTAGATATTCCCCACCAACGACTTCACCAACATTAGGTAGTTGGTTATCGCTCAATAACTATCAAACACTTGGAAAAAACATACTGTAGTTGTCGGCTCGACATCAACCTCCTCCATTGCGCCGGGGAAATTAATCCTTTAAATGAAGCTCATAGAAACAATAACGGTACACTTTGCAATAAGATACGTATGTAATACTTATAACCATAAGCGAGCTACAAGGATTCGGCGCCTCTACAACTAGTAAAAGGACCCCGCCTGCTCTAAGGAAAGGCTAACGATGTGCCTGCACATAATGTTTAAAAAGAACAGGCATTTGTGAAATTCAGGCACAGTTTGTGTTACACGTTCGGTTCATTTTCATAAGCACTTTTCAGGTTCGAGTGATTTATTAATTACACTGGTCAGGTTTCTAAGTGTCTAAACGTAGATAATATATTAATCGAGTGCTATAACTTTTGAAAGCCCCTTTCTGAGGTATTTCCTTTGGCATTGGAAAGTTGAAAGGAATTGTCTCACGCGATTTTCATGAACAGATGTGGAAAATATGGATACGATATGTCGTTTTCCTATATATCTTTCAGCTAACTTAATGTGTTTATATATATATATATATTATAATTACTGTGGCCACTGGATGTGTGATTACCTGTGTAAAAAAATAAGTCTGAAAACATTTTTGAGGATTTCTGTCATCAAATAGATCCTGAAAACAAATACATCAAACGTTTTAAAAATAGATATATAAATACTTCTAATGCTAATTAATCTGTACCCAAAATCCATCCATTAAAAAAATTGTGAGAAATGACAGTAGGAAATAAAATTTTAAAGGGAAGTGCAGCTTATGCATTATAGTAAAAAAAAAAAAATTACAGTATATATAATTTTACTGATGGTGTGGTTGGGGGGGTTGCCAGTTTCCATGACATAAAAACAAGATGGCCACTGCAGCTCACAGTTCACCATCAGAAATTTCCAGAAAACAGACTTTAGTCCTAGACATTCCACAATGTATATATATTTATTCATGTGCACCAAATGTATTTCAATTCGGTAATATTGTCATGTAGTGACTATTTTACCTGAATCATGAACACATTGTTGGATTTTATCGGTATTTTCTTCAACAAAACAAAAAAGAAGGTTATGTTCTTCATGCGCGTGCACGAGGTATTGCGCGACAGAGAGCATGCCATGTCAACGCGCATTAGGTCATTCCCGCCCAGGCAAAGCACTCAACACATAATCTCGTGACCATTTCTGACCAATGCTACTAGAGTGTAAGGACGTCCAAGTAATCGTGACCGCGCACGCAAGACCGGTTTTTAATTGGAGGCGTGTGCGTGCGCGCCCCCGTATACTCTTTGTGTAGTGGCGTAGAGAGACGCGCAGAGTTTAGCCATGGCGGACGAAAAACCCAAGGTGAGTATCTATAAGGAAAAAGCTAAATATACAGTATTCACTTCAAATTCACTTGCAGTGCTCAAAGAGTTGTATCCCTAGTTATAGATTCGCGAATACAACGAATTTGCGAGTTTGACAAATTATCTGTGTTTATTCAGAGAGAAACACCGGAAGAGATGTGAACGCGCCTGCACGGGCGGGTAGCTAGACAGCAAGCTAGCTTGCTAACTAGCTTGCTTGCTAACTATCTAGCGAGCTAGGCATATGCAGATTTAGCATTTCTAAATCAATTTACCAACGAGTAATTTTCAGTTTATGAATGTGCAATTGTAATTAAATGAAAAGCAATTAACCAATAAATTATTCTCATCGTTTAGATAAATAAAGCTTCCAAGACTTGCTAGACTAACGTTAATTAAATCAACGTGTCTAGTGGCTAGCTAGTTAGCCCGTTACATGCACAGCTACGTTAGTTCTCTGCTCTACCAGTTACCAGTTGAAACTCTTCATAATGAAAATATACAGGGAAAAAATGCATCTTTAAAAAATGTTATATTGCAGCTTCATCCATTGACATACCGCTATGGAAATATTATGGTAACTAGTAATTTAGCTAACGTTATAGTTAACCCCTTGGAGAACTGATACAGCCAGCTGTTGGTCTTAATGTTACAGTAAGGAGTAGTTAGGACTATTTGATATGAATGAAAATGAAAAGTTGTAGTTGCAGTAGTGATTAAACCTGAAACCCATTAGCTAAAATTGCCTCTGATCAAAGTGATTAGAATGTCCATTGAATGAGGCGATATGTTACCAGTCCAGCCAATGAGTTATTAAAGATAGCGAGATGGTCGACCGGTTTTATTTGATTTAACGTTAGCGAACACCATCGGCAGGGAATTGATTATATGACGATGATGTTATCGTGAATGGCACGACTAGCGTGAAGAATGAAGATGTGTGCATCAGTAACCCAGCCAAATACTCACTCATTATTTAGTTTACCTTCTTAACCTTTGCTTATGCGGTTATAATTGGGTTGCTAGCTAGTATTGCTTAATAATGGTCACATGACGTGTGCTTTATTTAATAGAAACCAATAAATCGTCTAGAGGCAAAAATAAAAAGATAAAAGTGCAAGACACGCGACAGTCTGAAACCAAAACAATTTTGCGTGTATTGTGATGTGCGCCCCAAAACGGCAATGGGTCAACTGTACGACATAGTATCTGTCAATTATCTAAAATCAAAATCTCATTAAACATCTAATTGAACAAAATCTGAACATAATCTAATTAGTGGCGTTATTACCTTCTCGTACTGTCCACATGGGGCAGATAAATGTGCGGATTTGCCTAACAATGATTCTTATAAAGTACACTTCACCTTTTCACTCAGTGTTTGGACTTATATACGATACTGGTTGCAAGGTGTTTATTTTAAACTTTGTCAGTATCTGCTGATGGCCGGAAGGAAAGGATAAATACATTATTTTTGTGATTAGAATGTTCCTGGGAATGTGAATTGCCCATTGAGCCAGTCACAGGGGCCCCCACTTGTACTGTATGGCCCCCTAGTTAACAGTGTTAGATCTGTATAGAGGAGATGTTGTGCATGCCAGGGGAACTTCCAAAAGTGGACTTTACATTCCACTCTTAAAGGGACAGCTTGCTTTGTAAAATATCTTTTAAGGTTTTGTATGTTTTCGAAGCCTCAGCACTTCATTCCATGTGCAATACTGTTGATATAGGAAGCCTCAGCACTTCATTCCTTGTGCAATACTGTTGATATAGGAAGCCTCAGCACTTCATTCCATGTGCAATACTGTTGATATAGGAAGCCTCAGCACTGTTGATATAGGAAGCCTCAGCACTGTTGATATAGGAAGCCTCAGCGCTGTTCATATAGGAAGCCTCAGCACTTAATTCTTTGAGTGCAGTGGTCTCAAGCTGCATGCATCAGTACTAGGGATGTTAACAATTAATCGACTATCAATTAATTGCTAATAAAAATTTAATCGATAAGATTTCAAATTAAACGGTTAACTGAACAATCTGCGGTCTTGTTTCAACGGGAGTTTTTGTGTGAAATGTAATCGTGATTTAAGGTCTCCACGCGAGAGCGCCTGTGGTTTGCAATACATTGCAATACATGTGGTGCTGTTTTGAAGTACAACTACTTCGTTAATGTAGCCTACCACCTGAAAAGCGTACATCCAACCGTGCTGTCAGGGCAAAGTGGATCGCGACCTACCATCACCTCAGTGTTGCCAAAGAGGGTGTGTGACGATAGACGAGCGGAGAGTAGGCTATTACTCAGAGGGTATGCAACATGGTTGGCAATAAGCACCGTTGACGGTGAGGGATTTCGAGAGCTAATAAACAGGCTGTGCACACGACTCACTCCCGACCACGCAGATATGCTTAAATGTTCTTGAATAAAAATAAGTAGGTCTATCTAGTATGCATATGAGGAGCCTATTCAAAACATAATAGCCTATGTTTTAAGTTGACTGTTCTAGGCTAGGTCTACTAGTTTAACTGTCGCCTTTCAATTTCAAGAGCGATTATGTTAATGCTGCAAGTGCCTAGCGGAGCAACGGTTTTGCTTGCAACAGATGAGACGGGGCGCAATTTCTTTTCTGTTAAAGTAGCCTATACACGCCTTCATATTCTATTTTTGTTATGCTACAATAATGCCTGTTTCTCAAATGTTACAATAAATCTTTGATTGAGGAATATAACATGCATTTTGTATTCTGTCTATCATAAGCTATATTTAGCTTTTATGTTATCAATTAATCGACGATTGTTTGTTAAGGTTAACAACTATCGATTAAGGAAATTCCTTAAAATTTGCATCCCTAATCAGTACGGTTCCAACCAAAGATGAGATTAAATGTTAATGATTAAATAATCAAAGATGAGATTAAATGTTAATGATTAAATAATCAAAGATGAGATTAAATGTTAATGATTAAATAATCAAAGATGAGATTAAATGTTAATGATTAAATAATCAAAGATGAGATTAAATGTTAATGATTAAATAATCAAAGATGAGATTAAATGTTAATGATTAAATAATCAAAGATGAGATTAAATGTTAATGATTAAATAATCAAAGATGAGATTAAATGTTAATGATTAAATTATCAAAGATGAGATGAAATGCTAATGATTAAATAATCAAAGATGAGATTAAATGTTAATGGAGGCATGTACAAGCTACTTTGGGGTGACTTGAAGTGTACTTTCTTGAGCCTATGTGATAATTGTTCAGATTTTTATGCTTTTATGCATATTACCGTGTAGAGACTGAATTTGACCAGTAGTTTTCCCTTTCACAGGAAGGAGTCAAGACAGAAAACAACGATCACATCAACCTAAAGGTGGCGGGGCAGGACGGCTCAGTGGTGCAGTTCAAGATCAAGAGGCACACGCCGCTCAGTAAGCTAATGAAGGCCTACTGCGAGCGACAGGTGAGCTTAGCCTCCGGACTGCAGGGTACGACCGAGCTTGATATTATGTCTCTGTGCTTGATATCACGTCTCTGTGCTTGATATCACGTCTCTGTGCTAGCAACGCAGGGCCGCGTGGTACAACCGAGCTTGATATCATGTGTCTGTGCTAGCAACACAGGACTGCGTGGTACTACAGAGCTTGATATCATGTCTCTGTGCTAGCAACACAGTACTGCGTGGTACTACAGAGCTTGATATCATGTCTCTGTGCTAGCAACACAGGACTGCGTGGTACTACAGAGCTTAATATCATGTCTCTGTGCTAGCAACACAGGACTGCGTGGTACTACAGAGCTTGATATCATGTCTCTGTGCTAGCAACACAGGACTGCGTGGTACTACAGAGCTTGATATCATGTCTCTGTGCTAGCAACACAGGACTGCGTGGTACTACAGAGCTTGATATCATGTCTCTGTGCTAGCAACACAGGACTGCGTGGTACTACAGAGCTTGATATCATGTCTCTGTGCTAGCAACACAGGACTGCGTGGTACTTCAGAGCTTGATATCATGTCTCTGTGCTAGCAACACAGTACTGCGTGGTACTACAGAACTTGATATCATGTCTCTGTGCTAGCAACACAGGACTGCGTGGTACTACAGAGCTTGATATCATGTCTCTGTGCTAGCAACACAGGACTGTGTGGTACTACAGAGCTTGATATCATGTCTCTGTGCTAGCAACACAGGACTGCGTGGTACTACAGAGCTTGATATCATGTATCTGTGCTAGCAACACAGGACTGCGTGGTACTACAGAGCTTGATATCATGTCTCTGTGCTAGCAACACAGGACTGCGTGGTACTACAGAGCTTGATATCATGTCTCTGTGCTAGCAACACAGGACTGCGTGGTACTACAGAGCTTGATATCATGTATCTGTGCTAGCAACACAGGACTGCGTGGTACTACAGAGCTTGATATCATGTCTCTGTGCTAGCAACGCAGGACTGTGTGGTGCTACAGAGCTTGATATCATGTCTGTGCTCATTGCGAGTGCCCAGAAATGATATCAAACATGTTTTCTTTCCCTTTTTAAAAGTACAGCAGGTAGTCCTGCCCTCTTTTCATATTTTTTGCTTTATTCAGACGGGTAGAAAGCAGAGAGGCTAACAGGTACAGAAGGTACCGTGGCGGGAATCGAACCCCCGCCCAGCGCCCGCATGGGGGTATATGGCTGAAGCTTACTGCCCTATGAACTGCACCACACACTTCGCATCAAGTACGTTCTTATGTGCTGATTTTGCACATCCACATACTCGTATGTAACCAAATCCACATACAGGTCTTTATTGGCATCCACTGCTGGAGAAACACAGAATTTATGGCGCATTTAATTACATTTTTGAAGTTAAAATTATAAGCAGAATTCCAGGTGGGCGATAAATGATGTTCGCCCTTGTGCCACTGTTATCAAGCTGACTGTCGGAACAGGAAGTATTTAAAAAACGCTTTCATGGGAAGCCGTTTGACAGGAAGGAATGATTTCCCACAGAAAGTGTGTACCTGAACCTGCCGTAGAACCTGTGTTTGGCCTCGCAGCCTCTGATTGGGCAGTTGGCCTCGCAGCCTCTGATTGGGCAGTTGACCTCGCAGCCTCTGATTGGGCAGTTGGCCTCGCAGCCTCTGATTGGGCAGTTCTCATCGAGTCTCTCTCGAGTGACAGGTGTGTGCCAGTCAGTGAGCGGAACGTCTTACTCTGAATGGATGCATTGAAGTAACACTCAGGGTCTCGATGCTGTTTCCACTTCTGCACCGGAACATTGGAACCTTTTCACTTTTGAAATTTTAATTTCTTAATTTTTTCTATGTTAACACGTCGTGCACATGTTGGAATAAAGGTCACCTTCTGTGTTTTATGATTTTTGTTACGACAGAGATCACAGATGAATTGTAGTAATCCCAAGACTATTGCAGCTGTGCACAGCGTGTATAGGACATCACTCAGAGACAAACTGTGCCTCTACAGCTCTGTCCGGAGAACCGGAGCGTTGGAGATTCCTGTTCTTTCAGCCGTTTTGCTGATTCTGCAGAACGATCTCTTTTGGGAACACGACAGAAGGTAGTCCTCATAAGTGAGAGAACGCTGAACTGGTGGAAATGTTCCGGCGGGCCAAACCGTGCGCTTATTGATCAGGAAATCAATCGTGTGTCAGAACCAGGTTAGGCCCATCAATAACCAGTGGGGAAAAAGACTGATCAAAAAGACCAGTGTCTAGTGACCAGTATGCAGTGACTAGTCCTCCAGACTAGTCCACCCAGTCCCCAGTTTTGGGGATGTCTCCCAGTCCTGCTTTCCACTTCAGCCGTGCTGTCCAATCACAGGCCTTCCCTTCCCCGCCTACATACAGGCTTCTGGGTAAATGTGTGTGATTTACAGCTGTGCTGTCCAATCACAGGCCTCCCTTCCCCGCCTACATATAGGCTGCTGGGTAAATGTGTGATTTACAGCTGAGCTGTCCAATCACAGGCCTCCCTTCCCCGCCTACATATAGGCTGCTGGGTAAATGTGTGTGATTTACAGCTGTGCTGTCCAATCACAGGCCTTCCCTTCCCCGCCTACATACAGGCTGCTGGGTAAATGTGTGTGATTTACAGCTGTGCTGTCCAATCACAGGCCATCCCTTCCCCGCCTACATACAGGCTGCTGGGTAAATGTGTGTGATTTACAGCTGTGCTGTCCAATCACAGGCCTCCCTTCCCCGCCTACATACAGGCTGCTGGGTAAATGTGTGTGATTTACAGCTGTGCTGTCCAATCACAGGCCTTCCCTTCCCCGCCTACATATAGGCTGCTGGGTAAACGTGTGTGATTTACAGCTGTGCTGTCCAATCACAGGCCATCCCTTCCCCGCCTACATAAAGGCTGCTGGGTAAATGTGTGTGATTTACAGCTGTGCTGTCCAATCACAGGCCTTCCCTTCCCCGCCTACATATAGGCTGCTGGGTAAACGTGTGTGATTTACAGCTGTGCTGTCCAATCACAGGCCTTCCCTTCCCCGCCTACATATAGGCTGCTGGGTAAACGTGTGTGATTTACAGCTGTGCTGTCCAATCACAGGCCGTCTCTTCCCCGCCTACATACAGGCTGCTGGGTAAATGTGTTCAGCTAAGATTTATTTGGCCTGCATTAAAGCAGAATCACAAAGAGTGTTTCTCAACCATTCCTGCTGTGTTTTGGAGTCTTGGCATAAGAGTGGACTCCGTATACGCTTTCATATTATTTTATTTTGTTTGCTTCCTACGGCGGCCCCCGCGGCGGGGGGTGTCACGCTAATTACAGTCCCCTGACCTGTGCACCACATGAAACGGCCTGAGTGCGATGGTTAGACCAGGGTAGGGCCCGCCCTACAGGCAGGGCTCGGCTCGACTGCGCTACCATTGTTGTTTTGTTGCTGAAAGGTTTTTTTTTTCAGTCTTTTCAGAATGGAGCATCTTCAGAGGAGCGGCTCCAGTTCGTTCGGTTTGATCAAACAATCCAGGCCTGCTCCTTTAGTTCGTTACATAGAAAGTATATGCACTTACTGTACGTCGCTTTGGATAAAAGCGTCTGCTAAATGACTGTAATGTAAAGAAAGACGAGACAAGGTCAACAAAAAGAGGCGTGTCAGTAGTACCCTGTGATCGGCCCTTTCATGCGGTATAATGTAAAGGTGTGTCGCGGTACCGCATCAGTAGTACCATGTCCGTCACACCCTGTGATCGACCCTTTCATGCGGTATAATGTAAAGGTGTGTCGCTGTACCGCGTCCTGACTCACGGCATGCTTTCACTGCTGGGTTAGGTGGGGGCAGGCCAGTGCATGCTGGGTATTATTCTGTATTTTCAAATGTCTGGGCGGAGATTAGGGGACTGGCAGTGTGTATTCTCTAATCGATGTGCCATGTTTAATGTTTAGTGCAGTATGAGTTTCTATAGTGCACCGGGGGATGCTGCTGGAATCAGGATTCATGGGTGAAGCTCTACTGCTCAACTAAACTCAGCCAAAGCTTTCATTGTGTTTCAAAGCTGTTCTGCCACATGGTGATGTTACCCAACCGATAGTGAAGGTTTTTTTCCTTTAAATGCTTACATTTCGGGAGAGAGACCATGTGGCAGAGTCCATAGGGTAGCTGGCTCTCCCCATGCAACCGGAGGTTTGATTCCCCACCATGGCACTTCCTGTACTGTGATCCCATCTCCATCTGTAACCCTCTTTGCTTTCATAAGGAGCGCGGTCTGTGTGAATACATAAGGAGCGCGGTCTGTGTGAATACATAAGGAGCGCGGTCTGTGTGAATACATAAGGAGCGCGGTCTGTGTGAATACATAAGGAGCGCGGTCTGTGTGAATACATAAGGAGCGCGGTCTGTGTGAATACATAAGGAGCGCGGTCTGTGTGAATACATAAGGAGCGCGGTCTGTGTGAATACATAAGGAGCGCGGTCTGTGTGAATACATAAGGAGCGCGGTCTGTGTGAATACATAAGGAGCGCGGTCTGTGTGAATACATAAGGAGCGCGGTCTGTGTGAATACATAAGGAGCGCGGTCTGTGTGAATACATAAGGAGCGCGGTCTGTGTGAATACATAAGGAGCGCGGTCTGTGTGAATACATAAGGAGGGTGGTCTGTGATTACATAAGGAGCGCGGTCTGTGTGAATACATAAGGAGCGCGGTCTCTGTGATTACATAAGGAGCGCGGTCTGTGTGAATACATAAGGAGCGCGGTCTGTGTGAATACATAAGGAGCGCGGTCTGTGTGAATACATAAGGAGCGCGGTCTGTGTGAATACATAAGGAGCGCGGTCTGTGTGAATACATAAGGAGCGCGGTCTGTGTGAATACATAAGGAGCGCGGTCTGTGTGAATACATAAGGAGCGCGGTCTGTGTGAATACATAAGGAGCGCGGTCTGTGTGAATACATAAGGAGCGCGGTCTGTGTGAATACATAAGGAGCGCGGTCTGTGTGAATACATAAGGAGCGCGGTCTGTGTGAATACATAAGGAGCGCGGTCTGTGTGAATACATAAGGAGCGCGGTCTGTGTGAATACATAAGGAGCGCGGTCTGTGTGAATACATAAGGAGCGCGGTCTGTGTGAATACATAAGGAGCGCGGTCTGTGTGAATACATAAGGAGCGCGGTCTGTGTGAATACATAAGGAGCGCGGTCTGTGTGAATACATAAGGAGCGCGGTCTGTGTGAATACATAAGGAGCGCGGTCTGTGTGAATACATAAGGAGCGGTGGTCTGTGTGATTACATAAGGAGCGCGGTCTGTGTGAATACATAAGGAGGGTGGTCTCTGTGTGAATACATAAGGAGCGCGGTCTGTGTGAATACATAAGGAGCGCGGTCTGTGTGAATACATAAGGAGCGCGGTCTGTGTGAATACATAAGGAGCGCGGTCTGTGTGAATACATAAGGAGCGCGGTCTGTGTGAATACATAAGGAGCGCGGTCTGTGTGAATACATAAGGAGCGCGGTCTGTGTGATTACATAAGGAGCGCGGTCTGTGTGAATACATAAGGAGCGCGGTCTGTGTGAATACATAAGGAGCGCGGTCTGTGTGAATACATAAGGAGCGCGGTCTGTGTGAATACATAAGGAGCGCGGTCTGTGTGAATACATAAGGAGGGTGGTCTGTGTGATTACATAAGGAGCGCGGTCTGTGTGAATACATAAGGAGCGCGGTCTGTGTGAATACATAAGGAGCGCGGTCTGTGTGAATACATAAGGAGCGCGGTCTGTGTGAATACATAAGGAGCGCGGTCTGTGTGAATACATAAGGAGCGCGGTCTGTGTGAATACATAAGGAGCGCGGTCTGTGTGAATACATAAGGAGCGCGGTCTGTGTGAATACATAAGGAGGGTGGTCTGATTACATAAGGAGCGCGGTCTGTGTGAATACATAAGGAGCATGGTCTCTGTGATTACATAAGGAGCGCGGTCTGTGTCAATTCATAAGGAGCGCGGTCTGTGTGAATACATAAGGAGCGCGGTCTGTATGAATACATAAGGAGCGTGGTCTCTGTGAATACATAAGGAGCGTGGTCGCTGTGATTACATAAGGAGGGTGGTCTGTTTGAATACATAAGGAGCGTGGTCTGTGTGAATACATAAGGAGCGCGGTCTGTGTGAATACATAAGGAGCGCGGTCTGTGTGAATACATAAGGAGCGCGGTCTGTGTGAATACATAAGGAGCGCGGTCTGTGTGAATACATAAGGAGCGCGGTCTGTGTGAATACATAAGGAGCGCGGTCTGTGTGAATACATAAGGAGCGCGGTCTGTGTGATTACATAAGGAGCGCGGCCTGTGTGAATACATAAGGAGGGTGGTCTGTGATTACATAAGGAGCGCGGTCTGTGTGAATACATAAGGAGCGTGGTCTCTGTGAATACATAAGGAGCGCGGTCTGTGTGATTACATAAGGAGGGTGGTCTGTGTGAATACATAAGGAGGGTGGTCTGTGTGAAAACATAAGGAGGGTGGTCTGTGATTACATAAGGAGCGCGGTCTGTGTGAATACATAAGGAGGGTGGTCTGTGATTACATAAGGAGCGCGGTCTGTGTGAATACATAAGGAGCGTGGTCTCTGTGATTA
Source organism: Ilyophis sp. 1 JC-2022 (assembly GCA_022702515.1). Classification (NCBI taxonomy): domain Eukaryota; kingdom Metazoa; phylum Chordata; class Actinopteri; order Anguilliformes; family Synaphobranchidae; genus Ilyophis; species Ilyophis sp. 1 JC-2022. The sequence goes on along the minus strand of CM040394.1, from coordinate 112,414,314 downwards.
CATAAGGAGCGCGGTCTGTGTGAATACATAAGGAGCGCGGTCTGTGTGAATACATAAGGAGCGTGGTCTCTGTGAATACATAAGGAGCGTGGTCTGTGGGATGTCGCCGTATTTATGTCATGCAAAACCATTGTGTCTCCAAAAGGAAATGCAATTATGTGATCAGGACTGAAAAATGTCTTCTGTTTTCCATCTGCCAGCAATGTATTATGGCTCAGTCATTTGAGGGTTTTCAACCAACTTTATCAGTTGTTGAAGTGCTGAAACACTGACGGTACATTCAGCTGAAGGGGAAGATTAAATTAGTTTAAAAAGCAAACTGACAAAGCAAAATTTATTCTATGACACAATGGGCTTGAGATTTAGTCATGTGATTTTAGTCATGTGATTTAGTCATGTGATGTCACCCACCCTTCATAGTTCAGAGTGCCTCTTGTATTTTGGGAAAAATCCCCTGATTTTAAACAAGCTGTTTCTCTTGCAGGGATTGACGATGAGGCAGATTCGGTTCCGGTTCGACGGACAGCCAATCAACGAGACGGACACACCTGCACAGGTGAGCTGGAGCTCCCAAAGAGGCGCTTACCTTTACTCTCACAGCCCAAATCCAGGAGCCCCCCCTGGGCCTGACCGACTCTTCAGCATCAGGCACCAGCACGCATTGTTAGACACACACGCATGCACACACACACACACACACACAGACACACACACACGTATGCACGCACACACACACACACAGACACACACACACACACAGACAAACACAGACACACACACAGACAAACACAGACACACGCATGCACACACAGACACACACACACACACACTATTTCAGCAGTTCTGTTTGGGTCTGTGAGGCCTGGGGGGCGGTAAGCGGTAAGCGGTAAGCCCCACCCTGCTGTGTTATGCTCTGCGCAGCAAATCTTTTATGCTGTTAACTGATTTGCAGCTTAACTGTCATAACTGTCATTTCTCTCCTTCTGAACAGTTGGAAATGGAGGACGAAGATACAATCGATGTGTTCCAGCAGCAAACAGGAGGCCTCGACTAAGACGTCACATGATCCCCCATCTTCCTTCTCCTCGTTACCAGTTCTTGCTTTTCCAGATTGTTCTCCAGGCGTTCGGTTGTCTCCACAGAAACAGACCCAATGCAGACCATGCTGAATTAGACGTTTTCAAAGCTATCCATAACTACTGTTGTATAGTGTTTTAATTCATGTTTTTCCTCTTTATTTTGTACATAAATAACTAAGAAATTCATTTAGCTTCAGAAGAGGCAATAACTACTGGAAGAATCAGCTCAAGATATTGTGGAGATCGGTGGACAGCATCATGATAAGCAAAAAAAAAAAAAAACTTTAAATAAAATGTAAAATTAAAACCCCAAAAAGTCATTTTACACCTCATTCACTGCGAGAATGAAATTGGCTGGTTATCCAAACTTAATTTTCTGTTATCTGTTTCAGAAAATTGATTTTATATCTTTTTTTTTTTTTATATTGTCGTAGTTATGTGTAGAATATATATTGTTTCAAGCGTAGGTCTCATTTAAAATAAAGAACCCGACCAAAGGGGTTAAAGGTCAAGTTAAAGGTTTGTGTTGTCTAATCAATTTCTTGTTGAAATAAAATATTTCTCCTTTTTTAATTAAACTCAGTTTTACCTTGAATTTTTCTTATGAATCTCAGTTGAGCAAAGCAGCTGTTTTTAAAATATATATATATATCTTTTTTTCATATTAAAAAAAATAAATAAAAATGTGGGCGGGTTTTTGTGTTAAACTCTGAGAAGCATATGAGAAGTGATCATGCATCTAGGGTGGTTCTATCACATTCAAAACAAAGAATCATAGATTTTAAGTATAGATCTTATCTCTTAATAGCCTGGATTACAATTTTACAGAATTTATTTTCAAAATACTTAATTGCCCTAAAAATCAAAAAATTTCAAGCTGTTGGTAGATAGTTAGTAGATAGGTAGATGTGGGCGGCTGTAGCTCAGGAGGTAGAGCGGGGCGTCCGCTGCGGGGCGTCCACAGGGTTGGCGGTTCGATCCCCGGCTCCTCCTATCCACATGTCGAAGTGTCCTTGGGCAAGACACTGAACCCCAAACAGGCTAGCGCCTTGCATGGCAGCTGCCGCCATTGGTGTGTGAATGTGTGTGTGAATGGGTGAGTGAGAGGCCATTGTAAAGTGCTTTGGATAAAGTGCAGTCCATTTACCATAGTTCGAGAAACAGAAATGTGTTAAACTGATAACACAGACATCGTGTACCTCTGACTTTTTGACTATTGTTGTTTAACTATTGTTAGGAACTATTGTTAGGCAGTCCTTTCACAGTGGTTATTCAGCTACGTCATCCAGCTAGGACGCCATTAGAGAGTGCCTAATGCCAGCTACGTCATCCAGCTAGGACACCATTAGACAGTGCCTAATGCCAGCTACGTCATCCAGCTAGGACACCATTAGAGAGTGCCTAACGCCAGCTACGTCATCCAGCTAGGATGCCATTAGACAGTGCCTAATGCCAGCTACGTCATCCAGCTAGGACGCCATTAGAGAGTGCCTAATGCCAGCTACGTCATCCAGCTAGGACGCCATTAGAGAGTGCCTAATGCCAGCTACGTCATCCAGCTAGGACGCCATTAGACAGTGCCTAATGCCAGCTACGTCGTCCAGCTAGGACGCCATTAGACAGTGCCTAATGCCAGCTACGTCGAACAGCTAGGACGCCATTAGACAGTGCCTAATGCCAGCTACGTCATCCAGCTAGGACGCCATTAGAGAGTGCCTAATGCCAGCTACATCATCCAGCTAGGACGCCATTAGAGAGTGCCTAATGCCAGCTACCTCGTCCAGCTAGGACGCCATTAGACAGTGCCTAATGCCAGATACGTCGAACAGCTAGGACGCCATTAGACAGTGCCTAATGCCAGCTACGTCATCCAGCTAGGACGCCATTAGAGAGTGCCTAATGCCAGCTACGTCATCCAGCTAGGACGCCATTAGAGAGTGCCTAATGTCGGCTACGTCGAACAGCTAGGACACTATTAGAGAGTGCCTAATGCCAGCTACGTCGTCCAGCTAGGACGCCATTAGAGAGTGCCTAATGTCAGCTACGTCATCCAGCTAGGACGCCATTAGAGAGTGCCTAATGCCAGCTACGTCATCCATCTAGGATGCCATTAGAGAGTGCCTAATGCCAGCTACGTCATCCAGCTAGAACGCCATTAGAGAGTGCCTAATGTCAGCTACGTCATCCAGCTAGGACGCCATTAGAGAGTGCCTAATGCCAGCTACGTCATCCAGCTAGGACGCCATTAGAGAGTGCCTAATGTCAGCTACGTCATCCAGCTAGGACACCATTAGAGAGTGCCTAATGCCAGCTACGTCATCCAGCTAGGATGCTATTAGAGAGTGCCTAATGTCAGCTACGTCATCCAGCTAGGATGCTATTAGAGAGTGCCTAATGTCAGCTACGTCATCCAGCTAGGACGCCATTAGAGAGTGCCTAATGCCAGCTACGTCATCCATCTAGGATGCCATTAGAGAGTGTCTAATGCCAGCTACGTCATCCAGCTAGGATGCTATTAGAGAGTGCCTAATGTCAGCTACGTCATCCAGCTAGGATGCTATTAGAGAGTGCCTAATGTCAGCTACGTCATCCAGCTAGGACGCCATTAGAGAGTGCCTAATGCCAGCTACGTCATCCATCTAGGATGCCATTAGAGAGTGTCTAATGCCAGCTACGTCATCCAGCTAGGACGCCATTAGAGAGTGCCTAATGTCAGCTACGTCAGCGGTCCCCAACCTTTTTTGGACCACGGACCGGTTTCACGTAAGACAATATTTTCACGGACCGGCCTTCAAGGTGTGGGGGGATAAATATGACGAAATAATATGATACGACTGGCATAAAAACAAATACAGTAATACCTTGACATACGAGTTTAATTCGTTCCGTGACCGAGCTCGTAACTCGGTTTACTCGTATATCAAATCAATTTTCCCCATTGAAATTAATTGAAATACCATTAATCCGTTCCAGCCCCCCAAAAAACACCCTAATTTCTTTGTTACGTAGTTATAAAAATGAGAAATGTATTTATAAATAATTCATACAAAACATAATACTGTCATGGTTTTCCCTTCCTTTCCTCTAATTCGACGCCTCGTCCTTTTTTCGGTCTATCAGATTTTTCTCCGCATTCCCTTGCGGGATTTTCCTTTCGCCCAGGTGATTATCTAGTTCACCTGTCGCCCGCGTCAGGAGGTATTTAAACCCCTGAGTTCCGCTTCCTGGTGCTTCTTTATCATTTCGTGCCTTCACGTATGTATGGTTGTTGTTTGTTTCCTCTGCTCGCACTTAAAAGATTGTTATTCTTTATTCGCGTAGTAGAGCTATACCCAGATAACTACTAGAAGCTCAGGGAATATAGTTTAGGTTTTTCCCTCTTTTCACTTCTCCGTTTCCACTCCCGCTCTCTTTGTTATTAGAGGGCGTGAGCGTTATTTTATTTTCATTTGTTTCACCAGTTATCGGGCGTTATAGTCACGTTCCGAGGGTGCCTTTGTTTTTGCTGTTCTTCTGGCTATCGGTATTAGTGTCGCCCGTGTTTACGTGGCTATCCCGGTTTTACAAGGGTGTTTTTGGTTTCGGCTACGGCTGGGAGGTTTTTTCATTCTTTCTTTTCTTTCATCGCGTTTGGCTCATCGTTGTACCACTACAACGCCCTTACAAATACAAAGATAATAAAATAGAATATAAAGAAATAAATTGGTTTTATAAAGTGTATTTACCTTGGAGATCAGACGACTTGGGCTAACGGAAGATGCTGGTGGAGGTGGTGGAGGAGATAGGCGGAGGAGATTTGAAGGGCTCATCACGCTTTATCCCTAAACTTAATTGATACAACTTTGTTTTTAGTTTTTAGTTTTTTTCATGCGGGTGTTCGCTTGCTTAACTGCGCCAACTAGCGGAGGCGTCTCTAAGCTCGCTCCACTTGCTCGGCTCGTAACTCGGGTCTAGGCTCGTAAGGCGAAGCAAGAAATTGTCCGAGCAACGGCTCGTAACTCGGAATACTCGTAAATTAGTGCACTCGTATGTCAAGGTTTTACTGTATAAAGTGCATAAAAAATACAACTCACCATCTCAAGAGACGCAGATGCATTTTTCAAAATAAAACGTCTTTCAGATTCTGAATACAAAAATATTTTATTGATTATCAGTCTTTCTGTGCGGCCCGGTACCAAATGACCCACGGACCGGTGGTTGGGGACCGCTGAGCTACGTCATCCAGCTAGGATGCCATTAGAGAGTGCCTAATGTCAGCTACGTCATCCAGCTAGGACGCCATTAGAGAGTGCCTAATGTCAGCTACGTCATCCAGCTAGGATGCCATTAGAGAGTGCCTAATGCCAGCTACGTCATCCAGCTAGGACGCCATTAGAGAGTGCCTAATGCCAGCTACGTCATCCAGCTAGGATGCTATTAGAGAGTGCCTAATGTCAGCTACGTCATCCAGCTAGGATGCTATTAGAGAGTGCCTAATGTCAGCTACGTCATCCAGCTAGGACGCCATTAGAGAGTGCCTAATGCCAGCTACGTCATCCATCTAGGATGCCATTAGAGAGTGTCTAATGCCAGCTACGTCATCCATCTAGGATGCCATTAGAGAGTGTCTAATGCTAGCTACGTCATCCAGCTAGGACGCCATTAGAGAGTGCCTAATGTCAGCTACGTCATCCAGCTAGGATGCCATTAGAGAGTGCCTAATGTCAGCTACGTCATCCAGCTAGGACGCCATTAGAGAGTGCCTAATGTCAGCTACGTCATCCAGCTAGGATGCCATTAGAGAGTGTCTAATGTCAGCTACGTCATCCAGCTAGGACGCCATTAGAGAGTGCCTAGTATCAGCTACGTCATCCAGCTAGGACGCCATTAGAGAGTGCCTAATGTCAGCTACGTCATCCAGCTAGGATGCCATTAGAGAGTGCCTAATGTCAGCTACGTCATCCAGCTAGGACACCATTAGAGAGTGCCTAGTGTCAGCTACGTCGTCCTGGTTAATATTAGGCAGAAATACAACTGCAAACAGCAGAATCTGGGGGCTTGAAATGGGCCCATAACCCCTTGAGTGAGTAAAGAAATGGCTCTAATGATAAAAAGCATTGCAACATGGCCTGAATGCTACAGTTTGTGAGACGGACAGCTCAAAAGCAACACAATTCAAAATGTACTTTTCCTGTAATGTGTTGCAGTCTTTTAAACGGGAATCTTGAGGTGTTCTCTGAAGGTATCCAACGTTCCCGGGTCAGTTTGCACGAAAAGGTCAGACTTAGAACTGAATATTTATGACCATGAGCACCAGAGGTTATACAGTAACTTTATGACCTTTATGTATATTTAAGTACTGCAAACTGATTGGCTAACTGGCCATATTGTCTACCATTGCAACTCTTTCTTTTAGTTACATTTGAAGAGTGTCTTTAGAATGAATAGCTGGAAGTTTAATGTAAATATGATGAACAGTCTTGGAGGAGGTAATGTTTTAAATTTGACAAAAAATGGCAAAATCTAATATTAAAGATGTCAGTTGCAGAAATGTGCTGCCAGAGGGGGCGCTCTTCGGGCGTGGTACTCTTCCTTCATTATGACGGTTCTAAGTTGGGAAGAAGAAAGAAACACTTTCACTATGAGGCCAAATACATATTGGCTGTTTGGTCTACTCCCATAGCATGCAACAAATCTCCCAAGTTATAAACCATCCAGAGTTTATAAAGTGGCATAAATTTTTTTTTATAAATCGCAAGATATTGCCTGTGCAACTGCTCAATGGCGCTACCTTTGTGTCTTTTATATTTATCTCTTCTGCACTACAAATTTGTCTTGCATCTGTGGCTGCATCAGGTCTTTTCGATTACTGGTTGCTCCAAGCAATTTATTTCATGAATTACGGTGGCAGAACTTTCTTACAGAACTGAAGCAAATTTGAAAAACATTTATTATTACAAGGAGAGTTCAGTACATATTGGACTATTTCAACTATTTCATTATCAGCGTGATAATTTCACAATGTGATGGATCTACAGCAGATCCTGGAGATACAGCTGTGTGCTGGTCTTTCAGTCAGATACCCCAGACACAGAGCCCTTGCTGTCTGAAAGAGCGATATTGCAGCTCGGCTGGGGTAGGTTCTCATGGTGCTGATTGAGCAACAGCTGGTCAAGCATCTTCAGTAACTCATCAAGCATCTTCAGTAACTCATCAAGCATCTTCAGTAACTCATCAAGCATCTTCAGTCACTCATCAAGCATCTTCAGTAACTCATCAAGCATCTTCAGTAACTCATCAAGCATGTTCAGTAACTCATCAAGCATCTTCAGTAACTCATCAAGCATCTTCAGTAACTCATGGGTTCAGGTGACAAATGATCTGAACGGGTAACAGTGCACTAAGCCATCTTCTCGCCTGTACATCTGATCACAACCTCAACATTACCCCTGAAGAGAAGGGGTCATCTCCCTCTTCTCGCCTGTACATCTGATCACAACCTCAACATTACCCCTGAAGAGGAGGGGCCATCTCCCTCTTCTCGCCTGTACATCTGATCACAACCTCAACATTACCCCTGAAGAGGAGGGGCCATCTCCCTCTTCTAGCCTGTACATCTGATCACAACCTCAACATTACCCCTGAAGAGGAGGGGCCATCTCCCTCTTCTAGCCTGTACATCTGATCACAACCTCAACATTACCCCTGAAGAGGAGGGGCCATCTCCCTCTTCTCGCCTGTACATCTGATCACAACCTCAACATTACCCCTGAAGAGGAGGGGCCATCTCCCTCTTCTCGCCTGTACATCTGATCACAACCTCAACATTACCCCTGAAGAGGAGGGGCCATCTCCCTCTTCTCGCCTGTACATCTGATCACAACCTCAACATTACCCCTGAAGAGAAGGGGGGCCATTTCCCTCTTCTCGCCTGTACATCTGATCACAACCTCAACATTACCCCTGAAGAGGAGGGGCCATCTCCCTCTTCTAGTCTGTACATCTGATCACAACCTCAACATTACCCCTGAAGAGAAGTGGGGGTTAGGGTTGGTCTTGCATTGTACTGATAAAGCTGAGATCAATTGAATTGGATTATTGAAAGATGAAAATGTGACGCAACTGTCTAGTTCTCTGACGACCGGGAACAGTGTAGCAAAGGACTGGACCTGGGAAGGGCATTAAGTCAAGTCAGGTTTATTGTATAGCACATATTCATACAACTGAATGCAATTCAAAGTGCTTTACAGAAAAAAGAAAGATTGATTTGAGAATACAATTAAAACTATATAAAATACATTAAAAGAGGAAAGAATTTAAATTAGTATTAGTACAAAGAAGTGATCGTGAAGGGACAGGTGGGCCAGGGTGGGCCGCAGCCACTAAATTGTATCCTGGCCCACCCATTTGCATTAGCTTAACCACCACCTCCAACTGTGAATGCTCACCTAGGTAACCCTGGCCCTTCAAGTTCTATGCAGGCGCAACTATATGAATATTTCTGGCTACACTGGTGCAATTGAGGAAAAATAATTAGTGAATGATATGAGGACAATGTGAACACTTGCACACTAGTTATTTGAATGTGAAAAACATTCATAAATATTTTCTTGCTATGATATAATGTCTATTCATATGTTACATATACTGTAGCTGTAATGCCGGCTTTTGTTTCACTGTTAAATGCGCAAGTAAATACGAAGTTGCATGTGTTGAAGATTTGGATAGGGTGACAACTAAAAATTTGGAGAAAAAAATTGAATCATATCTTAGGCCATAGATATATAATTTACCTTTTTATTTTGCTTTTCAAAGAAACCGGTGGAAATTATTAATTGGTGTACTAGTCGTGTTACATGTCAATCAGAAAGTACAGTACAATTTCTAGCTATTTGTCGAGGTGAAGACTTGCTATTTTTTTTTAATGATCAATGAGATGACTGCAGAAGGCGAATGACATTGAGTGGCGGTGTAAACGCCCAATCATACATCAGATTTACCCATTTGTGGCCAACCAGAATGTGCGTAACTCCCTTGGGCTGAGTCCAGTGGGTGGGAATAAACTTGTATAAACGACGGTCCTCCGCTTAGACTTCAATTCGGTCTAAGTCGGGTGGAGCCTATGTGGGGCTGAAGAGAAGAAAGGATTTACTCTACAGCTAAGCAGTTGTTAGAATCACCGTTACTACAACGTGGTTATTAAATTAGACTGTAAAATGACGACGACCACCACTTACCAGGGGATGGACCCAGGTGCAAAAAATAGTTCCAGGTAAATAGACTCCAGTTAAACGTAGGCGAACAAACAAAAGAAAATGGAACCCACTTAGCTAGCCAGCTAATGGGGGGCGCATGATTAAGTTGGATGTCTAGATCGCTTCCCATATTTAAAGCGAAACGTTGGCTTTGTAAATTGTCTGGACAGCTAGTTTGATATCCTCGCAGATAGCTGCCAAACTTTGTCTTGTATTTTTATTGCAAACTTGCTTCTTGTTATCTTGTTAACATTCCGCTCACAAATGGTGTCTACATACCGGAAATATGCATTCCTGTATGTCTATAGTTAGCGAGCAAAACGTTTCTAGGTGGATATCGTGTAGTTTTCGCTACACATTATTAATGTTGGGGTGTGTGCAGCTAAACGAGTTAATGTTCGGTAACGTTACCGTAAGTTTGGACATCCCTGACCAGCCTGCTGTAGCTATAGCTGATATCACAGCGCTAAGCGCATCAAATCAGAGCTGAAACAGGGACTCCGAGTTAATTCATGCGAGTTTCCAGGCAGTGTTAACCGTTAACTGGCGAGTTAACATTAGCTTTCGTAGAATTGTTGGTTTGTGCTTTGCCAGCTGACGGAAATAACGTTAGCTTTATGTTCGTTTTGATTTTGTGAAAAGGCAGGCTTTTTTAAAAGAGTTTTACTCTTATGTAACCACATGAATAGATGGTTAACTTAAAAAAAAGAAAAAAGAAAAAAAGAATTAGCCACGTCGCAGAATTGTCTTTTAAAAAAATGTATTGCTGGGGAACTAAGACTGCCATTGTAGCGGATTATAGTGATGCAGTGCAACATGCTGCATGTTATTGACTGCGTGAATACTGGGTTTATACTGCTGCTGACTGCGGCCACTGTTGAAAGAATCCCTCGTTTGAAATGCAGCAGTTGGCCATTTACGCGCAGCTTAGCACACGCTCGTCTTATAACGCTAGTTGACTACTTGTGAGATCTGCTGGCTGGGGAATTCGCTGAAAGGGTTCATAAATTGTATTATGTGAAATTAAGCGCCAGTGTAGTTATGTAGCCAGTTGAACTAACGGTAGAAATTAAGCTTTTCATTTGGTAGCCGGAATGCTAGCGAGGTAATGCGGTTTTTCTTGGGGTGGGGGCTGTTTCCTGAAAATCCAGCAAGGGTTTAGCTAGCTAGCTAATGATCTCTACTGGTCGACTGTTCACTCGTATCTAGCTAGCTTGCTAATAACTTAATAGCTCAGGTCCCTCGAACCATTCATTTTTTAAATGTAAATAATCCGAAACGGATTAACTAGGGGCACCATCTCTCGGTTTTACTTAATTTCCTAATTATCGAGCTCGTGAGATTTCGTCAATCTACCTTTCGTACATTCTAAAGTCGTGACACAATACAGTAAATATTTGCCGTTTCATTGAAGGGTGGGGTCTTCTAAAAAAGAGCCTTTCTCTCCACCGCCTGTCTGGAAAAGCATGAGCTCATCTGCTCAGAAGGTTAAGTCTGGTTTAAGCATTACGATTAACCTACTGCGTGCACATATACGGCCTTTTCAAATCACAGCTTTTATTTCTCATTTAAGGTTTTCACACTTTCCTTATTGTCTCGTGGCCGGAAGAAACTTACATTTTTATTTTTTTTGACTGGAACAGCTGCGTAGTGTCAGCTGGTAGATGCCATCATTTCCATAAAGCTCAAAGTGTAGGAGGAGGGGCGGGAGGGTTCGTGGAATGGGTTTGCGATTAGGCTACATCCATTTTCTAAGATCTACCAAGTGTATTCAATGGCGACACGGGGGGAAACGGTATAGAGTTCTGTAAGCAATTAGTACTGTGCCTTAGTAATTGTGTGGATGGCTGTCGTACGGAAAAAACATGCAAAACTGTGCAGGAATTTGCTGACGCGTGTGTCATTTATTCTCACAAAGTCCAGACATCTATTTAATGGTCTGTTTGGCGTAGCAGTGTGCAGACCTATTTAATATCAGCGTCCTGAAAGCAACTTATGGGGGATGGATTATATCAGTCTTGACTGAGCCACTGAAGATCCTTCCGATCAGAGATGAAGGCCAGGAAGGCGGCGGCACTGCAGTGCACGCGCACGTGCTTTTTGTCTATTGATAACATGGGGCCACTTGACTGGCCATCCGAGCGTGACTGACCGCCTGCGCTTTTACGGCCACTTGACTGGGCGCGTGTGTAACGCGAGTCTTTTGTCCTAGGGTGGGGTTTTCTCCATAGTGTGACTATATGCGAGTATGTGAGCCAGATGCATCGTCGCCACTGACTGTTGGTGTATTCACAGGGTACTGCGGCCTCCCGGAGGAGCCTCGAACCTATCCTTCGGCACAGACGAGGAAAAGCCGCCAGCTCGTAAGAACAGAACCGCCTCCAACATCTTTGCCGGGCCAGACGATCCCCACGCTCATCGAAGGAACAACCCTCCCGGTAGCTACTCCCATCTCTCTAAATCCCCATTAACGGTGGTCAGCCCTGGTCCTCTGTGTAGTCTGAAAAGCCAATAGAAATTGTGCATTAGGGTGTGAATTCTACCCAAATTTGTGAGTGAGGCAGGGGATTTTGTGCTGTTTGATGGATAAATAAGTTATTTACTGCACAACCATAAGCACCCTGGTTATCTAGTCTTGCACACAAACCTATTGGGAGAAAACTCAATTTGGTCATTTTTGAGATTTTTTTTAGTTCAGTGCTGCAATTTAAAAAAAAACTGTAATTATTTAAAAGCCTGGAAAAGTCTTGGAATTTAAGATTATTCTTTCCAAGCCTGGAAAAGTGTTTAGAAAAAATAAATATAAAGGGTTTTGGAAAAGTCGTGGGAATTAGTTTCACAAATCTTTTAATGTCGTTCATTTACACTCATAATGTTGTTGTTTTTTTAGTTGTTTTTTTACATGTAACGTTAAAAATATAAGCAGACGTGAGACCTGGAGCCTTCTAGAGTTGCTACAATGAGGGAACGCTCGACCCTTTAATTTAAAAAGCTGTGTTCATTTCATAATGACAGAAAATGCTGCAAATTAAATATTTAGACTAGTTGAATTAAAAGTACTTGTTTATTTGTTTGAATAACAATAATGTGACTATGTGAAAGTAAACTATTATGACATCAATCAATTGGTCATTAGCCCAGCGTCGGAAATATACTACGGGGCAAAGTGCAAAAATGCCCCAAATAAATCTATTTTGGGGCAAAAAAAACGCCCTGATGATTTACATACAGCCGCTTCTATGCCAATACATATAATCCTATGGTATAGCCTAGTCTTTGGCTACACCATCATGTGTTCCTGTTTCTCTTGCCTTGGCCTGACTGTGAAAGTGGTCATTACATCACGGTACGACCGAATAAATCTGAGTCGTGCTCCACCTCCGATTCTGAATTATGAAAAAGAGGAAACACACCAGTAAACTGCAGTAAACTAGCTTGTCAAAAATAGCCAAGTGGAATTTAAATTTGATTGTAATCGAGAATAAAGATGAACGTCCCCTGAATCTTCTACGAAGCTTTTTTTTTGCGGAGGGCTCGTAACGTTACCCTGTCGGGCTGGCGCCACCACTGGCCATTTTGCGAAGGGTAGTGAGAACCCAAAGAAGTATGTGTCCACCTTAGGTGAGTTACGATATAGAAATGATCGAGTTTTGACTGATAGGCTAGCTTAGTTTATATCAGTATATAACCGTTATCTCCGTGGTCATTGCAATGCGAACATTCAGCCAGTTATACCGAGGGATCAACTAGTTATGTCAGCCAATATTCAGCCGATATTGGCTATAAAAGTGGTTACTATAAATTGGCTGACAAATGTCTGGCTAAATCCCAAACAAAACTGGACGTTATTCAAAAGAAGCATCGCTCACAGCCTCTCGTGTTGCGTTTCCCCTTGGTGTCGAAAACAGAGCTGTTTTTGTCAACAATAAATATGTTGAAACTAAACGAAGGCGTGGCTATTTTGATATAAGCTGGAAGGAAAATTAACTTATTTTAAAACTAATTGGGCACCTTCCTCATGTAGCTATGTGATATACCGGGAAGCAAGCGGCTAAGACGCCTCCCTCATTTCAGCCATTAACTACACTGCCTGGCCAAAAAAAAAGTCGCCGTTGCACCCGTTATGCATAGTGCCCACTGTACAAGCCTCTGGAGGCAGTGTTATGATCTGGGGTTGCTTCAATTGGTCAGGTCTAGGCTCAGCACAGTTATGCAGCAATAAAATGACGTCAGCTGAGTACCTGAATGTACTGAATGACCAGGTTATCCCATCAATGGGCATATTCCTGGACGACAATGCCAAGATTCATCGGGCTCAATTGTGAAAGAGTGGTTCAGGGAGCATGAAGCATGAGCAATCGCTTTCACAAATTAATTGGCCTAAAAATATAAAAGACTCAATGCAACAACTGCATACTGCAAAAAAACACCTCGTTTAATGAACGTTTCGGTACTAGATCTTTCACCTCTTTTGCACCTGCAGTGAAACATCAGGTGTGCAGCTTTTCTCCTTTCACACATGAATTGGCCACCGGAGTCCTGACCTTTAACCCCATTGAAAGTCTTTGGGATGTGCTGGAGAAGACTTGAGTGGTTCGACTCTTCCGTCATCGATACAAGATCTCGGCCAAAAATTAATGCAACTCTGGACGGAAATAAATGTTTTGACGTTGCATAAGGTTGTCGAAACAATGCCACGCCGAATGCACGCCGTAATCAAAGCTAAAGGCTGTCCAACAAAATATTAGTGTGCGCAACTTTTATTTTGGCCAGGCAGTGTATCTACTGTGGCCCCCTGGTGGCGAGTTGTCGACGTCCCAATTATAGTATTCATATTTCTCTGACGTTATAAATGAAAATTAAGAAGCAGGATTGTTAAAAAGTGTAGCCGCTTGCAAAAACATCACTGTTAGACCGCAGGGCAATACACGCAATGACCTGTAGCACTGGTTACAAACTTCACCTTGTCAGTCACAGACAATAAGATGCTAAAAAATACATGCTAAAAAAAAAATAATACATTGTTCAAAAGTTCAGCCCCCCCAGGGTAACTTTACTGTGTACACCTGATGTATTTTTCGTTTAGTGGTTTATTAATTTTTTTCTACAAAATCTGACATGTTACTTGGTGATGAAGCCACAACTGTTTTCCCTGAAGATTTTCTTCCATTTAGCTGAATAACATGAATGAATGACAGACAACACAGTTTGATTAAAAGAATGAATTATAAAATGTATGTGTTATGGTGTGCCTATCAACCAAAGTACATTTTATAATTCATTCTTTTAATCAAACTGTGTTGTCTGTCATTCATTCATGTTATTCAAGGTATACTGTGTGCTTTGGAATTGTTCGTTTCAATGCAACATTTTATTCTCACTCATGTATACGGATGTCACGTAATGTTTGCTCATGACAATTTGGTATAAAGTCATGGAAATCCGTTGGTTAAAATGTTTGTGAACCTTGTTATAAGCTCTTGGTAATGTTTTATGGAGGATAAACATTAATCAATAAAAAAGGCACAGAGAATGCTGCTGCCTTTTGGGTCTAATGGGTGTGGCTCAATACCACAATGCATTTCACCTCCTGGTACACTGCAGTGATTGGCAGGGAACTTCCAGTGCTTCAGAGATGCTACTTTCAATTAAAACCTGGAACTTCAGCTGGACTGGTATAAATATTCACTGTTATTAGACAGAAAACAAGTGTGGAATTAAAACTGACCCCGCAGACCTTGGGCTGTCAGAAATGCTGAGAAATATCAGCACTATACAGCCTAAAGGCAAATTCATAGTCGCCAAAAGAAAAAAAGCGTGCGTACGGACGTCCGCAGGGCCTAATTGACATCGTAGCAGACCCAAAATGGACGTCCATCTAGACCAGGGCTGCCCAACCCTGTTTCTGGAGATCTACCGTCCTGTAGGTTTTCATTTCAACCCTAATTTGGCACACCTGATTCTACTAATTAGCGGCTGAACTAAATCTCAAGCTATTAAATGAGGTGCCCTTTATTAGGGTTGGAGTGAAAACCTACAGGACGGTAGATCTCCAGGAGCAAGGTTGGTCAGCCCTGATCTAGGCAGTCCAAAGGAGGTTGGTAAGCTCCACTTTGAAAGGCAAATGTCCGCAGACAGTCTGTCCGCGTACGCGTCTGCTCCCTCTGAGACTACCTTAAGTGTTGTATGCCTTCGTATACGGTGTGATGTAGACGGTTATATGTCAGGCGCTACTCAGGCTAGCGTACGCCTGCGCTCGATTGTCCCCCCGGCTCCTCCCAGCCCTGCTCGCAGTGGGTTGTTATTGGATCTCTGGTCTGAATTGCCCATTTTACAGTGTGGAGTCTCCCTCAGGCATGATTGCGGAGATGGATGTTTGGTTTGTGCGATGACGGGTGAGGTGGTTTCGGGGCTTGGATAGATGAGGTCTATGACGGGCAATGAATATTATATCTTTTCCTCCGGTCATGCACCCCTTTGGAAACGGTGTTTGTAGGGCTGTAATAATAAACCTCCCATGACTGCGGTATGGCGATATGACTATAATTGTTGCAGCCATAGGTGTTTGTATTCACTGTGTATATAATTGCAAATATGGTGGGAACACTGTCGTCATGGCGCTAAAGGTTGCTAAAGTGGGGTTGCCGGGGTTACAAATTCAGCCCCTTCCATTGGAGGGTTGGGGTAGTAATGGATATTCGAACAGCCCAATTCTACAATTTTTACATACTGTGGGAAGTCTTGCTTGAATAGCTGGATGACGTTAATCAGATGCTGATCCTTGACGATGGATGTTTGTTTTTTTCTATTAATACAATCCACCAGTAAACCCATTTCCTCCTGAATGTTATTAGTCTTAAGTGTTTGCACATCAGTTGAAGTGAAAGCTGGTCTCCATAACGACAGTGTATTAAAGGGTTTCTGAATGATGGTCTTGTGCCTTTATGTTGCACGAATGCCCTTTCCGGACCAGTATCTCTAAGAAAAGCCTCCTGGAGGGAAATTGTCGGGGCGATGTCCGATGTAGGTCAGGTTTCTGTCCGCAGCGCAGTCGGACCTCGCCCATTAAGAGTAAGATGTGCAAACGCTGCAGGTCTCTCACACTGGTCAGGTCTCTCTGCTTTAGTTACAGGTTTGCGTAATGGTCGGGTCTCTCTGCGTTAGTTACAGGTTTGTGTAATGGTCGGGTCTCTGCTTTAGTTACAGGTTTGTGTAATGATCGGGTGTCTCTGCTTTAGTTACAGGTTTGCGTAATGGTCGGTCTCTGCTTTAGTTACAGGTTTGTGTAATGATCGGGTGTCTCTGCTTTAGTTACAGGTTTAAGTAATGGTCGGTCTCTGCTTTAGTTACAGGTTTGCGTAATGATCGGGTGTCTCTGCTTTAGTTACAGGTTTGCGTAATGGTCGGTCTCTGCTTTAGTTACAGGTTTGTGTAATGATCGGGTGTCTCTGCTTTAGTTACAGGTTTGCGTAATGGTCGGTCTCTGCTTTAGTTACAGGTTTGTGTAATGATCGGGTGTCTCTGCTTTAGTTACAGGTTTGCGTAATGGTCGGTCTCTGCTTTAGTTACAGGTTTGCGTAATGGTCGGGTGTCTGCTTTAGTTACAGGTTTGTGTAATGGTCGGGTCTCTGCTTTAGTTACAGGTTTGTGTAATGGTCGGGTGTCTGCTTTAGTTACAGGTTTGTGTAATGGTCGGGTCTCTGCTTTAGTTACAGGTTTGCGTAATGGTCGGGTCTCTGCTTTAGTTACAGGTTTGCGTAATGGTCGGGTGTCTGCTTTAGTTACAGGTTTGCGTAATGGTCGGGTCTCTGCTTTAGTTACAGGTTTGTGTAATGGTCGGGTCTCTGCTTTAGTTACAGGTTTGTGTAATGGTCGGGTCTCTGCTTTAGTTACAGGTTTGTGTAATGGTCGGGTCTCTGCTTTAGTTACAGGTTTGCGTAATGGTCGGGTCTCTGCTTTAGTTACAGGTTTGTGTAATGGTCGGGTCTCTGCTTTAGTTACAGGTTTGTGTAATGGTCGGGGGTCTGCTGTAGTTACAGGTTTGTGTAATGATCGGGTCTGCTTTAGTTACAGGTTTGTGTAATGGTCGGGTCTCTGCTTTAGTTACAGGTTTGTGTAATGGTCGGGTCTCTGCTGTAGTTACAGGTTTGCGTAATGGTCGGGTCTCTGCTTTAGTTACAGGTTTGTGTAATGGTCGGGTCTCTGCTTTAGTTACAGGTTTGTGTAATGGTCGGGTCTCTGCTTTAGTTACAGGTTTGTGTAATGGTCGGGTCTCTGCTTTAGTTACAGGTTTGTGTAATGGTCGGGTCTCTGCTTTAGTTACAGGTTTGCGTAATGGTCGGGTCTCTGCTTTAGTTACAGGTTTGCGTAATGGTCGGGTCTCTGCTTTAGTTACAGGTTTGTGTAATGGTCAGGTCTCTCTGCTTTAGTTACAGGTTTGCGTAATGGTCGGGTCTCTGCTTTAGTTACAGGTTTGTGTAATGTTCGGGTCTCTCTGCTTTAGTTACAGGTTTGCGTAATGGTCGGGTCTCTGCTTTAGTTACAGGTTTGCGTAATGGTCGGGTCTCTGCTTTAGTTACAGGTTTGTGTAATGGTCGGGTCTCTGCTTTAGTTACAGGTTTGTGTAATGTTCGGGTCTCTGCTTTAGTTACAGGTTTGTGTAATGGTCGGGTCTCTGCTTTAGTTACAGGTTTGCGTAATGGTCGGGTGTCTGCTTTAGTTACAGGTTTGTGTAATGGTCGGGTCTCTCTGCTTTAGTTACAGGTTTGCGTAATGGTCGGGTCTGCTTTAGTTACAGGTTTGTGTAATGTTCGGGTCTCTCTGCTTTAGTTACAGGTTTGTGTAATGTTCGGGTCTCTGCTTTAGTTACAGGTTTGCGTAATGGTCGGGTCTCTGCTTTAGTTACAGGTTTGCGTAATGGTCGGGTCTCTGCTTTAGTTACAGGTTTGTGTAATGGTCGGGTGTCTGCTTTAGTTACAGGTTTGTGTAATGGTCGGGTCTCTGCTTTAGTTACAGGTTTGCGTAATGGTCGGGTCTCTGCTTTAGTTACAGGTTTGTGTAATGGTCGGGTCTCTGCTGTAGTTACAGGTTTGTGTAATGGTCGGGTCTCTGCTGTAGTTACAGGTTTGTGTAATGGTCGGGTCTCTGCTGTAGTTACAGGTTTGTGTAATGGTCGGGTCTCTGCTGTAGTTACAGGTTTGTGTAATGGTCGGTCTCTGCTTTAGTTACAGGTTTGCGTAATGGTCGGGTCTCTGCTTTAGTTACAGGTTTGTGTAATGGTCGGGTCTCTGCTTTAGTTACAGGTTTGTGTAATGTTCGGGTCTCTCTGCTTTAGTTACAGGTTTGCGTAATGGTCGGGTCTCTGCTTTAGTTACAGGTTTGTGTAATGTTCGGGTCTCTCTGCTTTAGTTACAGGTTTGCGTAATGGTCGGGTCTCTGCTTTAGTTACAGGTTTGTGTAATGGTCGGGTCTCTGCTTTAGTTACAGGTTTGTGTAATGGTCGGGTCTCTGCTTTAGTTACAGGTTTGTGTAATGGTCGGGTCTCTGCTTTAGTTACAGGTTTGTGTAATGGTCGGGTCTCTGCTTTAGTTACAGGTTTGCGTAATGGTCGGGTCTGCTTTAGTTACAGGTTTGCGTAATGGTCGGGTCTCTGCTTTAGTTACAGGTTTGTGTAATGGTCAGGTCTCTCTGCTTTAGTTACAGGTTTGCGTAATGGTCGGGTCTCTGCTTTAGTTACAGGTTTGTGTAATGTTCGGGTCTCTGCTTTAGTTACAGGTTTGCGTAATGGTCGGGTCTCTGCTTTAGTTACAGGTTTGCGTAATGGTCGGGTCTCTGCTTTAGTTACAGGTTTGTGTAATGGTCGGGTCTCTGCTTTAGTTACAGGTTTGTGTAATGTTCGGGTCTCTGCTTTAGTTACAGGTTTGTGTAATGGTCGGGTCTCTGCTTTAGTTACAGGTTTGCGTAATGGTCGGGTGTCTGCTTTAGTTACAGGTTTGTGTAATGGTCGGGTCTCTCTGCTTTAGTTACAGGTTTGCGTAATGGTCGGGTCTGCTTTAGTTACAGGTTTGTGTAATGTTCGGGTCTCTCTGCTTTAGTTACAGGTTTGTGTAATGTTCGGGTCTCTGCTTTAGTTACAGGTTTGCGTAATGGTCGGGTCTCTGCTTTAGTTACAGGTTTGCGTAATGGTCGGGTCTCTGCTTTAGTTACAGGTTTGTGTAATGGTCGGGTGTCTGCTTTAGTTACAGGTTTGTGTAATGGTCGGGTCTCTGCTTTAGTTACAGGTTTGCGTAATGGTCGGGTCTCTGCTTTAGTTACAGGTTTGTGTAATGTTCGGGTCTCTGCTGTAGTTACAGGTTTGTGTAATGGTCGGGTCTCTGCTGTAGTTACAGGTTTGTGTAATGGTCGGGTCTCTGCTGTAGTTACAGGTTTGTGTAATGGTCGGTCTCTGCTTTAGTTACAGGTTTGCGTAATGGTCGGGTCTCTGCTTTAGTTACAGGTTTGTGTAATGGTCGGGTCTCTGCTTTAGTTACAGGTTTGTGTAATGTTCGGGTCTCTCTGCTTTAGTTACAGGTTTGCGTAATGGTCGGGTCTCTGCTTTAGTTACAGGTTTGTGTAATGGTCGGGTCTCTGCTTTAGTTACAGGTTTGTGTAATGGTCGGGTCTCTGCTTTAGTTACAGGTTTGTGTAATGGTCGGGTCTCTGCTTTAGTTACAGGTTTGTGTAATGTTCGGGTCTCTCTGCTTTAGTTACAGGTTTGCGTAATGGTCGGGTCTCTGCTTTAGTTACAGGTTTGTGTAATGGTCGGGTGTCTCTGCTTTAGTTACAGGTTTGCGTAATGGTCGGGTCTCTGCTTTAGTTACAGGTTTGCGTAATGGTTGGGTCTCTGCTTTAGTTACAGGTTTGTGTAATGGTCGGGTCTCTGCTGTAGTTACAGGTTTGTGTAATGGTCGGGTCTCTGCTTTAGTTACAGGTTTGTGTAATGGTCGGGTCTCTGCTGTAGTTACAGGTTTGTGTAATGGTCGGGTCTCTGCTTTAGTTACAGGTTTGTGTAATGGTCGGGTCTCTGCTTTAGTTACAGGTTTGTGTAATGGTCGGGTCTCTGCTGTAGTTACAGGTTTGTGTAATGATCGGGTCTCTGCTTTAGTTACAGGTTTGTGTAATGGTCGGGTCTCTGCTTTAGTTACAGGTTTGTGTAATGGTCGGGTCTCTGCTTTAGTTACAGGTTTGTGTAATGGTCGGGTCTCTGCTTTAGTTACAGGTTTGTGTAATGGTCGGGTCTCTGCTTTAGTTACAGGTTTGTGTAATGGTCGGGTCTCTGCTTTAGTTACAGGTTTGTGTAATGGTCGGGTCTCTGCTTTAGTTACAGGTTTGTGTAATGGTCAGGTCTCTGCTTTAGTTACAGGTTTGTGTAATGGTCGGGTCTCTGCTGTAGTTACAGGTTTGTGTAATGGTCGGGTCTCTGCTTTAGTTACAGGTTTGTGTAATGGTCGGGTCTCTGCTTTAGTTACAGGTTTGTGTAATGGTCGGGTCTCTGCTTTAGTTACAGGTTTGTGTAATGGTCGGGTCTCTGCTTTAGTTACAGGTTTGTGTAATGGTCGGGTCTCTGCTTTAGTTACAGGTTTGTGTAATGGTCGGGTCTCTGCTTTAGTTACAGGTTTGTGTAATGGTCGGGTCTCTGCTTTAGTTACAGGTTTGTGTAATGGTCGGGTCTCTGCTTTAGTTACAGGTTTGCGTAATGGTCGGGTCTCTGCTTTAGTTACAGGTTTGCGTAATGGTCGGGTCTCTGCTTTAGTTACAGGTTTGCGTAATGGTCGGGTCTCTGCTTTAGTTACAGGTTTGCGTAATGGTCGGGTCTCTGCTTTAGTTACAGGTTTGCGTAATGGTCGGGTCTCTGCTTTAGTTACAGGTTTGCGTAATGGTCGGGTCTCTGCTTTAGTTACAGGTTTGCGTAATGGTCGGGTCTCTGCTTTAGTTACAGGTTTGCGTAATGGTCGGGTCTCTGCTTTAGTTACAGGTTTGTGTAATGGTCGAGTCTCTGCTGTAGTTACAGGTTTGTGTAATGGTCGGGTCTCTGCTTTAGTTACAGGTTTGTGTAATGGTCGGGTCTCTGCTTTAGTTACAGGTTTGTGTAATGGTCGGGTCTCTGCTTTAGTTACAGGTTTGTGTAATGGTCGGGTCTCTGCTTTAGTTACAGGTTTGTGTAATGGTCGGGTCTCTGCTTTAGTTACAGGTTTGTGTAATGGTCGGGTCTCTGCTTTAGTTACAGGTTTGCGTAATGGTCGGGTCTCTGCTTTAGTTACAGGTTTGCGTAATGGTCGGGTCTCTGCTTTAGTTACAGGTTTGCGTAATGGTCGGGTCTCTGCTTTAGTTACAGGTTTGCGTAATGGTCGGGTCTCTGCTTTAGTTACAGGTTTGTGTAATGGTCGAGTCTCTGCTGTAGTTACAGGTTTGTGTAATGGTCGGGTCTCTCTGCTTTAGTTACAGGTTTGCGTAATGGTCGGGTCTCTGCTTTAGTTACAGGTTTGCGTAATGGTCGGGTCTCTGCTTTAGTTACAGGTTTGCGTAATGGTCGGGTCTCTGCTTTAGTTACAGGTTTGCGTAATGGTCGGGTCTCTGCTTTAGTTACAGGTTTGCGTAATGGTCGGGTCTCTGCTTTAGTTACAGGTTTGCGTAATGGTCGGGTCTCTGCTTTAGTTACAGGTTTGCGTAATGGTCGGGTCTCTGCTTTAGTTACAGGTTTGCGTAATGGTCGGGTCTCTCTGCTTTAGTTACAGGTTTGCGTAATGGTCGGGTCTCTCTGCTTTAGTTACAGGTTTGCGTAATGGTCGGGTCTCTCTGCTTTAGTTACAGGTTTGTGTAATGGTCGGGTCTCTCTGCTTTAGTTAAAGCTTAGGTTTGTCCTCCTGTGTGGGGAGTATCTTTGATTGACGCTCAGGAGTGCACCAGCCTCTGCCTTTCTGTGCTGGGACAATGCAGTGCTTATTTGGCAGCCTGGTGAGAGCCATGCTGTGGCTTAATCAGGAACAGACAGGGAGTGTTGAACACTGGGGGTTTTATGGGGGGAGAGTGAGCAGTTGTCTCCCATGTGCCATATATCTTTGATGCCTTTTAACCTTGCGTTTGAGTGTCTGGTTTCTATTAGTCCAGCTGTGCTTTAGCCAGCCTGCCTCCGTCATACAGACTTCTCTGCTCACCTGAGCCAGACTGCCTGTCATACAGACCACTCTGCTCACCTGAGCCAGCCTGCCTGTCATACAGACCTCTCTGCTCACCTGAGCCAGCCTGCCTGTCATACAGACCTCTCTGCTCACCTGAGCCAGCCTGCCTGTCATACAGACCTCTCTGCTCACCTGAGCCAGCCTGCCCGTCATACAGACCTCTCTGCTCACCTGAGCCAGCCTGCCTGTCATACAGACCTCTCTGCTCACCTGAGCCAGCCTGCCTCCGTCATACAAACCTCTCTACTCACCTGAGCCAGCCTGCCTGTCATACAGACCTCTCTGCTCACCTGAGCCAGCCTGCCTCCATCATACAAACCTCTCTACTCACCTGAGCCAGCCTGCCTGTCATACAGACCTCTCTGCTCACCTGAGCCAGCCTGCCTCCGTCATACAAACCTCTACTCACCTGAGCCAGCCTGCCTGTCATACAGACCTCTCTGCTCACCTGAGCCAGCCTGCCTCCGTCATACAGACCTCTCTGCTCACCTGAGCCAGCCTGCCTGTCATACAGACCTCTCTGCTCACCTGAGCCAGCCTGCCTGTCATACAGACCTCTCTACTCACCTGAGCCAGCCTGCCTGTCATACAGACCTCTCTACTCACCTGAGCCAGCCTGCCTGTCATACAGACCTCTCTGCTCACCTGAGCCAGCCTGCCTGATGTTGGGATGATGTTTATCATTATGGGAGCTTGCTGTTCCTGGTCTGTGGTAAAGCTGATGATGGAAAGAGCAGCCGGTGTGCGTGGGGTGATTTCTGCTTGGTTGTATAGAAACGGTTTGACGCCGTTTAGATGGCGCGCGAGTTCTTGGTAAAGTATTTTTTGTAAAGCGCAGTCTCTATAGGCATGAGGCTACACATCAGTGTGTTTTTCTCTGTTTAACATAAACCTTTTTGAGTGGGCCAGTAAATTCTCATTGGTCAGTGAGGCTGTTCCGATTGGTTGCTGCTCTTCGGGGGGGGGAGGTGGCAGTGTAGTATAATGGTTAAGGAACTGGACTTGTAACCGAAAGGTTGCAGGTTCGATTCCCAGGTAGGACACTGCCGTTGTACCCTTGAGCAAAGTACTTAACCTTAATTGCTTCAGTATATATCCAGCTGTATGAATGGATAAATGTAAGAAGTTGTGTAAGTCGCTCTGGATAAGAGCGTCTGCTAAATGCCTGTAATGTAATGTGAGGTGGTGTTTGAAATATGAGGTGCTCTGGCTTTTAATGTCAGGCCTTATTTGGAGGAACTGAAAGAACTTTGCTTAACCGCTGGGATTCAGTTAAGCGGCTGGACGAAGTCGTACATTTACAGGCCTTTAGCAGACGCTCTTATCCAGAGCGACTTACACAACTTATTACATTTATCCATTCATACAGCTGGATATATACTGAAGCAATTCAGTGGGGAATCAAACCTGCAACCTTTCGGTTACAAGTCCAGCTCCTTAACCGTTATACTACACGCACAAGTGGAGCCTGTGGAGCCGTACCGGGCGATCGCAGAACCGTGCCTGTCTTTGAGGGCCACAGTCACTCTGGCAACCACGGGAGGGCACGGAACACACAAGAACCGGCCGGAGCAGATGGGGGCGGACGTCTCCCGTGATCCTGAGCGGGTACCGTAACTAGGGATGTTCCTAACGACTAATTTCCCTGACGTTTAAACGGAAGTTTAAACCTAGACTAGTCGACTAGTCTAAAAGTAAGAAAACGCTCAAAATTTAGCACAATTTAATCTATAAGGTTAAACATTGTCCGAAAAAATATTGCGTATATTATAAGAGCCATTTCAAACCGTTAATCACATTCTTCAATAACCAAATCGTATTTTAAATGCCGCTGAAATGTGTGGCACTTTGCGCCTTGCATTATGAACATTGCACATTATCCTACAAAACATGACAACAACTCACTAAATAAAAGTTAACAAATAACATTTATTGAAAACAGTATTCAACGTAACAAAACATTTTTAGGAAACGTGCCTGATTATTACAACGGCATTTTCATTGGGTGAACGCGATCGCATAGCAAATACAGTAAAAAAAAAATAATAATCGGTCATCAGAAAAACTACCAATAGACCCGACCATTTCCACCTCGCTGGTTTAACTTGCAGGGCGAACAGGCTATTAATGCGTTTTGTTTCTTTCCTTCGTTTTTTTTATTATTTTTTATCCGGCGTTGTTAACATTAGTAATGGATGCTTGTTTTTTTATAAAGCAACATTTGACCAGGAAAACATGACATTTCAGTGCAAATTATGTCATTTAAATGTGTACATTAATAAAATAAGTTTAACCGACTAGTATTTCTGGTGCCGACTAGCAATGGGAGCAACGTTTAATCGGCTAGTCGACTAAAAGCGCACGTCCCTGACCGTAACGCTCGGCGTGTTTTGGGCTCCAGCCAGATGTGGACAGAAGGCTTCATTCAGTGAAGTCTTTGGGACGCTCCTTGAGCAGGGCTTTGTTCGGCCACAATGGCGGCTCACATACACCAGTTTATTTGACTCCATTAGCCAGTGTTTGTGCTGTATATTTACTGAGCAGATCTGTCTTTGCCTGGTTTTGTGCTTCCGGCTGCTGCCAGTAGAAGACGAGAACAGATACGACAGGCCTAAAGACTGCCGCCTGCGGTTAAATCTGGGCCCGAACGCCAGGCCCGAGCCGCTTTCTCAGATGAGGGGCGGTGAGTGGGCTTTGTGAGTTTTGGCTTTTTGGCGCTGTTTGTCTCTCTCTGGATTGGATCCACACACTGATATGGGTGCCTGGCTTTAGGAGAACACAGATTTGTAAACGGTGAAGTAAAACCTGGTTTCGGCCTGGGGCACATGGGGCTGTTTAGGATGAAGGAGGGGGTTTATCTTTCCGTCAAACTAAGTCCTCAAGCTAACGACACGTCTCGCCAACTGCAGGCCGTGCGACCGCCACCTCAGGAATCTGCCGAGTGTTCCAGTGCCTGTTGGTCATGAGATTATTAGCAGTTTTCCCTTCTTCCTACACAAAGGATCTTAGTCGGCCATGACGTGAGACCGTCGGCACAAGCAGGAAGCAGGCTTTTCCCCAACTGTTACGAGATGTGAGCAAACATTAAAGTGCTCTAAACGCCTTATCCAGACAAATGAATGGGGCTTGTAGGTTATTTACTCGAGTAGGAGCACGAGCAGTTGGTCGGTCTCATATTTGAAATGATAATGTTTAATTATTCAATAACACATATTTGAAATTGTACCATTAAACGGATTTCCTGCACAACAGCGCCATTCTTCTTTCCCTTCTGCGATCGTGACGGTGCGTCTCCCGTTAGAGCGGCTCAGAATGGCCCAGTCCTGGATTGTGGGGAAAAGAGCTGGTATTTTTCACTGCCTTGGACTCTTTTTGATTTGTTTTTCTCACTCAGACTTTGGGGGCTTGTTGAGGGGTGTGTCCAGGGGAGGGGTCGGGGGGGGGTCCCAAGTTCAGACGATACTGCCTTAGTTGGCATACAGGGTATGAAATTAACTTCATCCAGTGGCCACTCGCATTACTTTTTACAACACAACCTGGTTGGTTACTGGCTAAAATGGCTGCTGGAGTAGAAATCTTATCGGCCACAATCAGTATTTTGCCAGCGTTTGGCGGGCGGCGGGTGCTAATGTCACACCCTGCATGCATAATAAGTGCAAGAAGCACGTGGACCAACCTTCTGGAATAAGGACTACAGAACCCAGGAGCTGACCCATCTGGGTTGCACAGAGAATGTCTTTGGTGAACCGCGTCTCTTGTCTTGCAGGCGGGAAGCCCACGGGAGTGCTGTGTGGAGAGTCGTCGGCCCCCCTGAGACGATGCCAGCATGTTACCAACCAGAACAATATAACTGTGCCGGAGGAGGCCGTCGTTGCGGTAGGAGCGGTGAAGGGTCATCTGGTGCACATAAGATGTCTTTGTCCAGGAGATGCTTAGCTCACTTTTAAAAAAACACTGCATTGAAAGTATTGATTAAGCCAAGAAGTCGAGGCATAAACTGTTAAGTGTACACATTTATAAATGGGGGAAGGAGGAAATGGTCACAAGCCATTTTTTAAAGGGGAAGGTTGGGGTGTCGGCGTGTTCCCTGTATATGGATATTCACTAAGTGGTCACACCCGATTTGTAAAAATATAAATGCCATGGCCTCAATGACCAATACAAAATCCTCATAAAAGCAATAACCCCAGTTTTTTATTAGGAAATGTAGCCAGTTGTATACAAAGGAGTGAGTTAATTTTAATATTCCATATGTTTACCTAGTAAGCACTTATTTGTTATGTCTGTTCTAGTGTAGCTAGTTTGTGGATGTATTGCTTTCTCCATCTAGCAAGATAATATCATGTTTAACATTTGCACATTAAAAAAAAAATTTTTTTTAAATAATAATAAATTGGCTAAAGTGTATATTGCCATATGCACAATATGAAAACTACCGTAGATGTTGTATAAAGGCATGTGGTTTATTGTTTGGCTTGCTGTCCTCTTGTTTCGCTTCATTCAAAGATGCATTGACTGTTTGCTGAAAACACTTCCTACTTAAAACAATGGGCTGTTTGTTTCCATGCAGCACAGTCATTCATTCATTCATTCATATACAGTATATAGAGTTTTACAGATGGTTTAGAGCGGTATATTATGACACATTCCACTCTAACTTCCTCCCATTGTGTCTTACAGGATGGAGATGATGAACAGGCTAATGCTGGTAAGTGCTTATCACTCTCTACGGAATTGGACTCTCTACTGGCTGCATTCCAATGGTCAAATTTGGGCAAGGAAGGATCCTTTAGATCGCATGAAATTTCTTATATTGAGAAGGAAAGGAGCTTCACAATTCCTTTTATCTGTCCTTTCACAAAGGATGCTCTGGACTATCCTTTTCAGAAGGAAGGTAGTATTCGCGCCCCACAATGCAATGCCACGCCACCAATGTTTTCATAAGAATCTGAGTTTTCCGGAACCTACCGAATTACCTGTCATATTCCAACTCGTATTCCTGAACAAACGGGAAGTCTTTATGAATATTCAGGGTAGTGAAGGGGGCTGAGTAGTCAAGGGGGCGGGGTCCTGGGGGCTGAGTAGTCAAGGGGGAGGGGTCCTGGGGGCTGAGTAGTCAAGGGGGCGGGGTCCTGGGGGCTGAGTAGTCAAGGGGGCGGGGTCCTGTCAAGGGGGAGGGGTCCTGGGGGCTGAGTAGTCAAGGGGGCGGGGTCCTGGGGGCTGAGTAGTCAAGGGGGCGGGGTCCTGGGGGCTGAGTAGTCAAGGGGGCGGGGTCCTGGGGGCTGAGTAGTCTAGGGGGCGGGGTCCTGGGGGGCTGAGTAGTCTAGGGGGCGGGGTCCTGAGGGCTGAGTAGTCTCGGGGGCGGAGTCAGGATCAGTGGCGTTTAAGCAGCGCTGCGTGACTTGCAGGAAGAATGACGCTGGTATTAATCATCCTCTGGGAGCTACGGAGGCGCACATTTCCTGGCTGTAAAGTGATTATTGAGGTCATATTTTACGGCCGTTTCCTTTTTGGGTCGGGAGTACGTGGGGGATGTTTGCTTTTATTGTTACAGCAGCTTAAGGGGGGATGTTCTGGAGGTCGAGGGCGAGTGGAGGCCAGGTTTTAGAGGACCCATTGAGCATTTGTACAGCTTCCTTTTTGGGACATTTGTAAATGGTTATCAAAACTGACATCAGGGACTATTTGGATATAATTTTGCAAATGTATTCCTAATGAACTATAAATACCAATTGGCTACGCATGTTACACACTGTGGGAGACGGATCATTTCTTACACAATTGCACAAGAAGCAGGGCTGCAGTACTGAAAATAGTCACTTTTTTCCTTTTTTTAAGTTAATACTAAGTAAGCCTTCACTTTTCTACAACACACAGGGAAAATACACTGGATTAGGGACTAGATCATAAGGTGGGAATTTCGCGACCATTTTTCCTGTTCCATGGGAATTGTCCCGCTCCTTTGCTTTTATTGTGATGGTATCCAAACGGAAAAGCGTCTAAATTCTCTGCACGGTTTGTAACGTGATAAAGAATATCTCACCATGTGACGTACAGCAATGCAGAAGCCCCAGGATGCATTTTGCTCTCCTCCAAAAAACACTGCAGGTCATTTTCATAATATTTTATTCATTTTCTAAATCGAGTTGACAGTCCTCCCTTGTGTAGGTTTTCTCTTCGTCCAGGGAACGCAGACGGGGCTCCAGACAGACAGAGCATCAGACATTCTCGTCGCTTAAAGCTTGACTGTGGGGCTTTGTCGTTTCTAACATGCAGACACTGTTCTCTGTACGCACAGCCGCTCTGTGTCTCGCTTCTGTTTTAGCAGTCTTGTGCTGACAGGCAGGAGGGGTGTGGCCAGTGTCACAGTGCATTCTGGGGATTGTTATCAGACGGGAAGGAAGTTGGATGGAGTCCGCTTGGTTTAACAATGAAAAAATTTAGTTCGTTTCAGGACAACCACCTTTACATGTATTCAACTAATACAGCGGTCAGAACTTGGTGCAGGAAGTTAAATGAACCTTTTCCTTGGGTATGATTTGTATAAAGAGGGTTTCAATAATTTAATAAATGCATAAAAACTGAAGCAAAAAAATATATCTGCTGTGAAATTGCTGCCTTGATCCCCCGGGGTTGTGCGGCTCTGATAATGGAGAGCTGCTCTTAGGGTTTTTACTTTCACCTTAATATTGGCAACTAATTCAGACCCAAGAAAGCAGCTGCTTTAACTGATGAGAATCTGCAGCCCCTGCAGCTCTCTGTATTAAATAAGCTTTATTTTTTATATACATGTCAAGGTGGTTTCCCTTTTAAGCAAGCGCTGGAGTCTGAGCAGTCTGGTGTGGGATGAGCAATCCCCCTCCCCCCCCAGCACTCATTTGAGCTGGACATGACTCATCCTCTCCGTGAGCCAGATCGGTGGACTGTAGTCTAGGAGATGCTAGCAGTTCACACCGGGTGTTTTGGAGGAGAGCATGTGATCAATGGCCCCTACTCTGATTGGTCGTGACCAATTTGGGCTCATTAATGTTGGGCATTGCAACAACAAAATTTAGACTAAAACCAAAAGATGCCCTATTTGGGGATTTTTTGAATGGGGAAACTGCAGCAGATTAGACTGTTTAACAAGCTGCCGGTTTGTTATGCGAAACGTCCCCATTCCGTCCTGAACGTGGGATCGCAGATCCTGTCCCATTCTAGCAGGCTGGTGGTGAAGGGCCAGAGGCGTGTAAGGGGAGGCTGTCTGTGTTTGGGTTTGTGCTATAACTCCTGCGTTAAAACAATGGGCTCTCTGTCATTTATTAATTTATTTATTTATTTTAGTTTGTGTGGCGGAGCCGGAGGAGCCGGAGGAGGTTCCGGAACAGAAGGAGGAGGTGCCACTGCCCTCGGCCCCCACAGTACCCACCGAGGCCCCCGTCAGCCGGAGAAACCCCCCTGGGGGGAAGTCCAGTCTCATCTTGGGTTGAAGTTGCCTCTTTAGCCTTTTTCTCCTTGAACTCTCATCATTATTTTTGAAAAAAACACCCCCCTCCCCCCATGAGCCATGGAGTTTATTTCTCACTTTTTATTTTCAGCTTTTTACACCCATTGCCCCCCCCCCTCCAAAAAAACAAACAAAATGTCAACAGAAGCACTTTATGTATCTGCTGCATTTCAGACCATTCTGTAGTGCGTTGGGCCCGCTGAAACAAAGGCATGCCACGCAGCTCGACTCATCCTCCCCGATGTAAAAATGGTAAAAAGATTTGATGCGTGGATTTCTAAATACAATAAAGATTGATATGAACTTGTTGTTTTTGCCTCTTTTTTTAAAAACTGTTTGGTCACCCCAAGGTTGGTTAAAAAAATCCTGCTATTAATCTGGTGAATGGCTACACGGGTTAAAATAAAATTATATTTATATAGCACATTTTACTAGATTTCACAGTTTACCATTGCCTAAACCCACACAGCCAATATAATATTGCTTCTTGACATCTCGACTTGCAATGGAAATGTAGCATAATGCATAGCCTATAGCGAATAGGCTAGTATATTACAATATTTTAAATGAGCAGTTTTTGGCCGCAGTTACATTGGCGAAGTGTTGCAATATGGTACAATATCCATTTTATTTCTGTACAGTTTACTTGCTGTATATTCACCCCACCCCCCACCCTCCATTTGTCTGAAAGGTATTTTGAAAGGTAGGCTAGCGACAAACTGAAATCCAATAGGCTCTAGCCTATGGCACACAACACGGACACTGGCTTTTCCCGTGTGTTTTACACCAAAGATTATATACACTACTCAAAAGAAATGAACACAATCATTACAGTATAACACCAAGTCAATTAAACCAAACCGGTCATGCTGGATGATGTTGGCAGCGTAACATTCACCACGGCATCTCCAGACTCTTTCACGTCTGTCACATGTGCTCGGTGTGATGCTGCTCTCATCTGTGAAGAGAACGGGGCGCCAATGGCGAACCTGCCAATTCTGGTGTTCTCTGGCAAATGCCAATCGAGCTGCGCGGTGCTGGGCTGTGAGCACAGGTCCCACTGCAGGACGTCGGGCCCTCATGCCACCCTCATGAAGTCTGTTTCTGAGTTTGGTCAGATACATGCACACGAGTAGCCCGCTGGAGGTCATTTTGTAGGGCTCTGGCAGTGCTCCTCCTGTTCCTCTTCGCACAAAGGAGCAGATACCGGTCCTGCTGCTGGGTTGTTGCCCTTCTACGACCCTGTCCAGCTCTCCTCATGTAATGGCCCGTCTCCGGTATCTCCTCCACGCTCTTGAGACTGTGCTGGGAGGCACAGCAAACCTTCTTGCGACGGCACGTATGGATGTGCCATCCTGGAGGAGCTGGACTATCTGAATGGGCTGCAGGTACTGCCTCATGCTACCAGTAGTAACAAGGGCACTAGCTAAATGCAAAACTAGAGAAAAATCAGTCATGAAGGATAAGGAGAGAAATGGTCTGTGGCCACCACCTGCAAAACTATTTACTTTTTGGGGGTTGTCTTGCTGTTGTCACTTTCATTTGCACCAAAGCAAGTGAAATTGATTCACAATCGTTAACGCTTCCTAACTGGACAGATCTATATCCCAGAAGTTTAATTGACTTGGTGTTATACTGTGTTGATTAAGTGTTTGTTCACTTAAATTGAGTAATGTTCGGTAAATTTAAATTTGCTTTTCAAGGGAAATCAATGGCACAGAATTGTTTATATAAAACAGCGCCATACATAGCCTAATGCGTCATTGACGAACATGGTTACGTCCAGATTGCAATCTGCTCGTCGTCTTGTCTCCTGTTGAACACTAAATTATTGCAGTCTGCACCACCTATATGATATTTTAGTTGCGTATTCGGCTACCTAAACCTGCAGTTTCAATCGATCCAGAACAGTCTTGATTAAAGTCGTCCTAGTCTCCGGCTAGGCTAAACGGCTCATCACGTTTTAATAATAAAACAATTAGTAGCCTAATCACACAGTGCACGCAGATGTATTCGGTGTCACAGCTCGTAAACTGCGACGTCGTAAAGTAGGCTATTTAACTATTTCAAGATGGAACAGAATTAGAGAACTACAAATGCGATCACCGATTGAACCAAGTTCAACCAAACCGTTATGCTTTGTTGTTGCGCCAAACTTTTGTTTTATTCAAACAAGTCACTGATTGACATTAAATGGCTTCACCCGTATGGGGATCATGAATATTTACTTTGCTTAGACTGCCTGTTGCAAATAACCCGTGCAGTTGATTTGCATGTGAAATTTGCCCAAAATGAATATTGCTTGTTAACAATGAAATTAATTGAACTCGGAAGGAATCCTGCACACACACAGGGTTTCATTTGTGAAATCTAGAGCTGATTTTATGTTATCTTTCCAAAGGTAAGGGAATACGCACTTTGTTAGCCTGACATTTGCGATTATGTTGTAGCCTAGCGCATTAAATCGTCACTGTAAAACGTGAATCTAAAAACATGTCCACTTTAAAAGGTCAATTGATGCGCATAGATTATGCGCCTGTACAAACGCAATTCCTAACAATCTGTCTTTGTAGCAAATTGTTATAAAAAATCATGGTGTTTCAAAACTATATCAGTTTTTCAGAACAAGTCCAGAGGCTACTACTCGCCTGCTTCGCTGTAGGCATACGTGTAGACGTGTCTGACTTGGTTCAATAGCCGAGCTACTAACTTAAGCCTTAAAAACAAAAGGTTAATTTACACAGCGGCCTACTTGGTCTATAACTTTATATGTTCCTTGTGTTGTTCGACTGCAAACCATACAGCCTACAGCCTACCAATAAATGTTACCGGTTCTTGTAGGTATACGTGTCCGTGGAGTGAAATTAAATATTGCGCAGAGCCAAACTTCATAGAGAGTTTACCGCTTGTCTCTGGTCATCACTCTCACAGTGTGGCCAACACATTTTCAGGGGAAGTTGCTACAGGCAGGTCGATTTGTTGCTAAAAGTTGCTAAATGACGTTGTGAAACTGCGTCATTACGTAGAATACACAATGTTCGTTTAGATTTGTTTATTATCACATTTTTATTTGTAAAAGTAATATAAACACAACACATTTTTTATGATCAAATATTTTTATTTATTATTATAAATTATTATTAAGAAAGACTAGCTTAATTTTCGTCTGTAGTGGGTGCGCTAGCATGTAGTAACGTTACTGAAGGCTTAGCCCTTTTCAGATTGTTAATGCTACTTTGTGGAGAAAATTCTAAATTCGTCTTTTTTTTTAAATTGTGAGTTCCAAACCAAACAATTGTACTCTGAACTGAATGTGTTTAAATAATTTGACCAAAAAAATTAAGTTTGCCTCGTCGAACGCGAGCTACCGCTGCTGCAGTCAGCCCACAATGTTTGCTGTGGCTACCTCAGCCTGCCTGACTATAGAGCTGAGCCGTCACTACTGCTGACCTCACTCACAATGCATTTTGACAGTGTGTTGTGACTGAGTGTGTGACAGATCATTCTTTTGTGTCATTTAGAGGGGAAAATGCGTGCATTTTAGCGTCTGAATCACTTTTCAAAAGTTGCTAAAAGTTCCAAATAAAGTAGCTAAATTTGTTGCTAGAAAAAAAATATATAAATTGGCGTCACTGCACTCTCAGGCTGTTTGCAAAAATCACTGCCTGTCAGATTAACCATGGTCACGTGGCATAACACATCAGACACTTTCTAGCGGTTAATCAGATTTGTTTTTACTGGAACAAATTCTGATGTTATTGCACTGTTTAACCTAACCGACAATTAGACTATAGGCCTACTCCGTATTAGACTATAGCCTATGCCCAGCAAGCGGTTGCAAAAAGAAATTACTGGGGGAAACTGGCTCTAATAGCAAGTTTCCTGAATTCTTGTGGACCCGATCTTGCAAAGTCTCATTAGATTTTTTGCCTTCCATGCGCATATTCTTGTGGTGCTCACAGCTGAGACCATTTTATTATTGGATATTCTAAGACGATGTTGCAGTCATTCTGTGTGTGTGTGTGTGTGTGTTTGTGTGTTTCTTTGAGGAATTTAATTTCTTACGTTATTTTAAGACCTTTTTTATATTTCAGATAGCCTACATAACGTAGCCTAGCTAGCCTATATATAATTAGTCTTTGCTCTATGTGACTATAACTAGCCTACGTATGCTGAATTAAAATCCGTTTTGCTATCTTAATGTGTCCAAGAGAATAAAGCTACAGACAAACCCTTTTCAAATTTTTTGATATTCATTTAGTCTACTTTTATGAAACTCAAAATAGCTCGAGCTATCTTGTGAAGCACTGATCTCAACCAATAAGAGTATTCCTCTACTGAGCGTTTTTTTTTGATTCAGTGAAATCAGTGATTGACGGCACACTGTAGGATTCAGTGAAATCAGTGATTGACGGCACACTGTAGGTCCGCCCGGAATAGTACGGAAGCAGCACTCTAATCTGTAGTCAGAGCCGTGTTTCTCCAGGTGCACTATGGGAAGGGTCCAGTCCAGTTAACCTCAAGCCTTCCTTTTTGTTACAGGGCATGGCTGCACCTGTTGTCCTGCTTATTATTGTGTGCTCTGCTAACCTCGTGTGGAAAGTATCTTCTGATGGCAAGTGGCCTCTACTTCTTTATGAATACTGAAAGAATACAGTAACATCAGTCTTATAATAGTGGTGTCCCTCTAAGGCCCTTCTAAAAGGGAAATCAAGCTTCTAATAGGGAAATTATCATAGATATAGAACCATAGATGTGACTTATGGTAGCCATCTTACCTGGGTACAGCTATAATAGGAATCTATGGCAAAAGTGTCATGCGCTTCCTAACCCGCTGTGATGTCATAATCGGGTCTCAGAAGCCAGAGAGCTGATGATTGGCTTATAGAGTTAAAACCATGGTTACTGGCTACCATCTTACCTGCGTATGGTCTCAAAAATTGTGCCATTAACTATGACATATGTCACATCTATGGTTCTATATCTATGGACATAAAAAAGCGAAAGTCTTCTGACCATTGTGATGTCAGTCTTTTGATTGTGACATCACAAAATCTCAAACATCTCAAAATGCCTTGCCTGCACTGTAATGGCAACACCAGTCTTCCACTTGGCTTATCCTCATGACATAAGTTTTCTAATAGTGACATCAGACTTCCAGTAATTAATTTCATTGATTCATGGTCTCATTGGCTTCTCTATAGTACTGCAAGGCCCCAGTGACTTCACTGGTTTATTTATGTATATTATTTTGTTTTGGTTTTTTTTCAGCCTGAGAAAAACAGGTTGTAACTTTGGGTCGGACGTGGGGGAAAGTCATGGCTGTTGTAATTGCTGCTAAAGGGAGATACTTGGCCTGGGATATTATAGTGGAATGGAGAGTGTATTTGGTGTGGAATTATCCCTCTTAGACACAGCAGGGGGGTGGAGGGGGGTATGATTAACACCACATGGGCTCCCAAATCATGTGACAATATGTTTAGTGTGTTTTCGATTGTAGATGTGTTCATTGTTTAGTCCAATAGCTAGTTATAACCAATCAGGTTTCTGGCACCTTTTAGATTTCCCACTTGATTGTAACAAACAATATATTATCCGTAAATAAGTTAAAGGATCTATACATTTTATACCTTCAATGATTCATTCAGTTTGCCTTAGTCCAATCAATCTTGTGCACTCTATGTTTAGTTTTTTCAAGCAAAAAGGTAATTAAGGGTCATTTTTTTCAGCACAACTCTTATTACGGGTAAAAAGTAAATAATGAAATTGGTCCAGCGCACAGTAAAATGTTCAGTGCATAGTAAAATGTTCAGTGTTAAAGCATCTCTTACAGAGCCCTAATGGTCAATGCACATTTTACTGTGTAGATAATCGAAACTTTTTTTCTGAAATATCGTATGTTTTCTTAACTATAATTAATTGTTTGAGGAGAGGTACTAACCGTGTTTAATTTCCGCAGCCGTGGCGATGTTAGAATGCCCGACTGTGAGCTACGGGCTGTACGGCCAGGAGGCCCGGATCCTGTGCTCTGTGAAGGGCGGGTCCGGGGTGAACCTGCTCCGGGCGGTGTGGAGGAGGACTCACCCTGGGGCTCAGGTTTCTGTGGTTTCCTTTCTCGGACTGAGAGGCGGGAACGAGAACCGCTTTGAACCGGGCTGGAACAGGAGCAGTATGGACGTGTGGCTGCTGGTGAGAGACGTCCGTGTGGCAGACCAAGGGCGCTACACGTGTTTTGTGTTGACCAACCGCGGTTCTGTCGAGCTCAGCACCAGCCTGAAGGTCATTGGTGAGTTCTTGAGCCGTTCTTCAAAACAAAGATCTCATACTGAGGCGCTGGCCAAATCTTTTAAACCGTACAGTATGTTAACATCAAAGTGATGGCCAGTGGTGAGAAGGCTGTGAGACAATAACTGATGTGTATGTGGTATACAGCAGGGCCTGCTCGGGCGAATGAGAGTCTAGAACTAGGCCGTAGTTTCCGGTTTGCGCTCAGTTCTTCAGTTTCAATGCTCTTTCAGATTCAGCATTTGACCCACTTCCTTTCAAAAGGCCCTGCTTATGATGTGTTTCACTACATCTGGGGATGTAAGCCTCTCAGAGCCAAGGCGTCCTCTTTGAGAAGGAGGAGGCAGATGTTTTTAGAGATGGAATAACCAGGTTTGAAGTGAAAGTAAAAGTCTGCGAGACTCGGGGCGGACTCGTGTTGTGTTCTACTTGTCGTTAGTACTTACGTCCGTTTACTGGCACTATGCTGCTTATGTTATGTGCCTGCGCGCACAGCTTCGCTGACGTTTTCCTTCAATAACAACAAAAACAACACGTGACATGGCTATGCAAGGGTGGGACGTCTTACGACACTCCCACAGTACGGTTGGAAAATGGTATGGAGGATATTTTGTGGGGAAGTGCGTGTTGCGTGCTAAAGAGTGCGCATTAAACAGCACACATCTGCCAGTACACTGTACACAGGAGACAGGACGCAGTAGAATAGGGGTTCTGATTCGGACGCAGGAGACAGGGTGCAGTAGATGGGGCTCTGATTCGGACACAGTACACTGTACACAGTAGACAGGACGCAGTAGATAGGGCTCTGATTCGGACACAGCCTTATTGTTTAGCATAGAAGGGCACTAGGCTTGTGTCGTTTGGTCTGCACTCATGAATTGGCTGCTTGCCTTCTAGCCCGGTACTCGGAGCCCACCGTGTGGTCCGTCCCAGAGAGGAACATTGAGGAGGACATGTCGGTGACCATGTTCTGCCGGGCTCCGGGAGGGTTTCCTCGTGGGACCATCCAGTGGTTTGACCAGTACGCCACCAACTGGACGCGCAGCGCCAAGACGGACGCGCGGGAAATGGAAGACGGGCGCTTTGAGCTGACGAGCGAGTTTGGCGTGCGGAGAGCGTCCTCCGTCACCCCTGGTTACAGGTGCTGTGTGATCAGCAGCGATGGAGACAAGGAAGGGGAAGCTGAGATTCATCTCGTGTTTCATGTGCCTGGTAACTTTAAAATACTAATCGTGTGTGTGTGTGTGTGTTCAGTGGGGTGTACAGCAGGTAACTTTAAAATACTAATCGTGTGTGTGTGTGTGTGTGTGTGTGTGTGTTCAGTGGGGTGTACAGCAGGTAACTTTAAAATACTAATCGTGTGTGTGTGTGTGTGTGTGTGTGTGTGTATGTGTTCGGTGGGGTGTACAGCAGGTAACATAAAAATACTAATCGTGTGTGTGTGTGTGTGTGTGTTCAGTGGGGTGGACAGCAGGTAACATAAAAATACTAATCGTGTGTGTGTGTGTGTGTGTGTGTTCAGTGGGGTGTACAGCAGGTAACATAAAAATACTAATCGTGTGTGTGTGTGTGTGTGTGTGTGTGTGTGTGTGTGTGTGTGTGTTCAGTGGGGTGTACAGCAGGTAACATAAAAATACTAATCGTGTGTGTGTGTGTGTTCAGTGGGGTGTACAGCAGGTAACATAAAAATACTAATTGTGTGTGTGTGTGTGTTCAGTGGGGTGTACAGCAGGTAACATAAAAATACTAATCGTGTGTGTGTGTTCAGTGGGGTGTACAGCAGGTAACATAAAAATACTAATCGTGTGTGTGTGTGTGTGTGTGTGTGTGTGTGTTCAGTGGGGTGTACAGCAGGTAACTTTAAAATACTAATCGTGTGTGTGTGTGTGTGTGTGTGTGTGTGTGTGTGTGTGTGTTCAGTGGGGTGTACAGCAGGTAACTTTAAAATACTAATCGTGTGTGTGTGTGTGTGTGTGTGTGTTCAGTGGGGTGTACAGCAGGTAACTTTGAAATACTAATTGTGTGTGTGTGTGTGTGTTCAGTGGG
Organism: Ilyophis sp. 1 JC-2022; assembly: GCA_022702515.1. NCBI lineage: Eukaryota > Metazoa > Chordata > Actinopteri > Anguilliformes > Synaphobranchidae > Ilyophis > Ilyophis sp. 1 JC-2022. The sequence continues at coordinate 112,375,967 of CM040394.1, read as the reverse complement.
GTGTACAGCAGGTAACTTTAAAATACTAAGAGGAGAGGGAGAGAGAGAGAGACTGGATTCGAACTGCTGACATCACGGCTTGCAATGAGCATGTGGATAGTGCTCTCACAGGCTATACCACTGAGACACCCAGTCCATCTAACATTTTACCTGGATGGCAAACATTTTGTCTTATTACGGAATGGCAAAGCCACTGATGCTGGCATTTTTAAAATCCGTGGTCTATCCTTCCTTGTGACTTCAGGCCGTAACGTTGCCTGGCACGTATCGCTGTCTTTCTCTCAGGAGGAGCAACATTACTAAGTAATTATACATGTATCTTAGTTTGTGTAGTCACGTAGGTTGTATTTTAATTAAAATTTGAATGTTGATTCAAACATTCAAACATTTAAGAGGCGGGAGTTTGGTTTGGTAGTGTAGCCAGAATTCATATAGTTGGGTCTGTGCAGAACTATGGCCCGGGTTACCCAGGTGGGCATTCACAGTTGGGTGTAGTGGTTCAGCCCAGGTAAATGGGGACAGGTTATTATTTAGTGGCCGTGGCCCACCTGTCCCCTACCTGGTCAGTTTAATTGTCCTTGTAACCTGGCGTTCAGAGTGTCTCATTGTCTCAGAGTGTCTCAGAGCGTTGTTCTGTGGTTTTGTTCTGCTGCTACAGAAAAAAGGGTCCAGCAGTGGAGCAACAACTCGATCGTGGCGGTAATCGTGGTGGCGGGCTCCCTGACCACCGGGCTGCTTCTGCTACCGCTCCTGCAGAGAAGGCGACCGCAGCGTGAGTACTGACCCGCCCGCTATCGGTTCTGTTCATATGGATGGTACTGACCCGCCCGCTATCGGCTCTGTTCATAAGGATGGTACTGACCCGCCCGCTATCGGCTCTGTTCATATGGATGGTACTGACCCGCCCGCTATCGGCTCTGTTCATATGGATGGTACTGACCCGGCTATCGGCTCTGTTCATATGGATGATACTGATCCGGCATTGGTTCTGTTCATATGGATGGTACTGATCCGGTATTGGTTCTGTTCATATGGATGGTACTGATCCGGTATCGGTTCTGTTCATATGGATGGGCTTCAGTCGCGTGTATTTATGACCGGGTTTTTGGTGTGTCTTGTGCTGTTAATTAGTTTCTCAGAAGTGTGACTCGCTGGAAGTCAAACATATTAAGGAATGTCTGAATTGTTAAAGGGGAACTGATCCTGAAATAGTTTAATGGTAGCTGAACAAAAACAACCAGCCCCATTCTTGGGGAGATTTCTCTCATTTCTTTCTCAAATAAAGGTGATTGTGTCAGTACGTGTATGAGGGGTTTCTGCTGGGATTTTGGCAGGGTGTTAAATAAAGATCGATATGTTTGTGAGGCCTTGGAAGAAATGGTTGGTCTATATCGTATAGTGTACATTTGTTTTTGGTGTACAAATTGGCTTATCAGACTCAAGATTGAGAACTGTACAACATTACTTTTACCGTGTACCGATGATCCAATCATACCTGTCTCTGAGCAGCCTCTTCTGAAAACTGAAAATAAAACAGGATTTATGGGATTCTGTTGCTCAGGGCAAGAGAAAAAAGACACACAAATTAAAAGTTTTTTCGTTGTTTTTCAACAGCAAGGAAGACAGGAAATAACTTGCTGTTATAGTGCAGTGTTGGTGTTATAGTGCAGTGTCTGTGTTATAGTGCAGTGTCGGTGTTATAGTGCAGTGTCGGTGTTATCGTGCAGTGTCGGTGTTATCGTGCAGTGTTATAGTGCAGTGTCGGTGTTATCGTGCAGTGTCGGTGTTATCGTGCAGTGTCGGTGTTATAGTGCAGTGTCGGTGTTATAGTGCAGTGTCGGTGTTATAGTGCAGTGTCGGCGTTATAGTGCAGTGTCGGCGTTATAGTGCAGTGTCGGTGTTATAGTGCAGTGTCGGTGTTATCGTGCAGTGTCGGCGTTATCGTGCAGTGTCGGCGTTATCGTGCAGTGTCGGCGTTATCGTGCAGTGTCGGCGTTATCGTGCAGTGTCGGTGTTATCGTGCAGTGTCGGTGTTATAGTGCAGTGTCGGTGTTATAGTGCAGTGTCGGTGTTATCGTGCAGTGTCGGTGTTATAGTGCAGTGTCGGTGTTATAGTGCAGTGTCGGTGTTATAGTGTATTTATATCTGCTATGATTCCATCTCTTAATTAATTGAAGTAATAGATACACCCATAATGCAGGCTTAACCGTGTTCTACAGACTTCCAGAGCGCAAAGCTCTGGAGGACGGTGTTGTGTTCTGCTAGGCCTCAAACGGACGGCAGTATCCCTGTCCGCATCTGAGGAAAAGGGCATTGTGCGCAGCTTTGGGTTGCTGTTTTATCATGATTTTTTTTACCATGCCGGACACCGTACATTGAGCTGCCTTCGTTTCCCTATATTTGCCATGGAAATGGGATTTACACGCGTGTGCTCTCTGCCTCATTCACGCTTTACTTTCCCCTGTTTTAGATGAAGTCTATATGGAAGAAGAGGACATCCAAAATAAGGAAGGTACACTCATTATATCCCATCATCAATGTCTCAGACTAGATTATTCTGCCGTACAAAACCAGTGGCCGTTTCACACACCCTCTCCTGCTCTGTACATAGTTGAGAAGATGATGTCATGGGTGCTGAATGGTGCTGTTAGTAAACTGTTTTGTGTTTCAGAAGCACCTGAGATGGAGGAAGAAGTGAAAACCACTTGTTAGATCATTAATGAAGACCATGACGACCAATGGTTTTGGTCTTCAGTTCTCAATCTGTCCAATTACAAAAGCCGGCATGGTCATGTGACAACTTCAGTAATCGGTCTGACCAATGATGGCGGCAATTGCAACTGTGTGATGACTTCAGGACTGGCATCTTTTTGTCAATGGATGTCTGGACACTCTGAAAACCAAAAATGAACTAGTTTTACTACCTGGAGCATGATCCGTCAAATTCTTCCGCCATCACGGACTGAGATACCTGGAGCATGATCCGTCAAATTCTTCCGCCATCACGGACTGAGATAGAATATCGGTTCTCTTTCTGTCTCCAATTGCTTTGTTGTACAATTTAATAAAACTTTATATCAATATGAGAATGTATCTACTCTCCTTATGAAATATGATATTTTTGACATTCATTGGGGGAGCGGGTTGATGGATGATGATGATGATGATGATGATGATTGGGGGAGGGGGTTCGTAGCTTAGCCACGTGGGAGCTCCTAGCATTCTGTCGACTTTGCAGAACTTTGTAAGCATTCTGTTTGATCCCACGTGCCAAGATCATGGATTAAAGTGCAGTCATCTCCTAAAGGAAGGAACGCATAGTCCCAAGAGCGATGTAAACTTCACTAACCCTTAGAAGTCCGTGTTCTAGAACAGTGGTTCTCAACCTCGGACCTGGAGTACCGCTGTGTACGCTGGTTTTTGTTCCAACCGCCAATTGCAATCCCAGAATTTTAAGAAGTTACAACGAACCATTTGGTAAATAATGAAGAAAAGACTGAGTAAAACCTGCATTGTGTTAATCATTTAAGGAAAAAATGATTAAGAAACTTAATTGATTCACCTCAGTCTTTAATTTGATCCGTTTTTTTTTTAAATACCATTTTTTATGTAATTATTTGCAATATAGCACAATGGGAACATGGGGATTTAATGTTTTATTGCATGCATCGCTATTTCTGATATAATGTGGCTTACGAGGGTAAATAATCCCTCCATAAACACGAAAAGCACCTAATTAAGAAAAATTAACAGCTTGTTAAAATCTTAATTGTGTTTGGAACAAAAACCAGCGTACACGGGGGTACTCTAGGACCGAGGTTGAAAACCACTGTTCTAGAACTCCATTGCTTTCCATTATCAGCAGTGATGGTTACATCAGCAGCATTAGAATGTTCAGTTAAGAACATTCTAATCACATATTTGTGATTTTTTTACACCTGAAAGGGTTAAATGAAGAGCAGCAGAGAGCGACGAAGAGGAGGAGCCCAGGAGACAAAGAGGAGGAGCCCAGGAGCAGTCTGAAGAGATGGGTCTTCAGTCTGCGTCACAAGCTGGCCGACGTCTTCGCTGTTCTGACTGCTCAGGGAAGCTCATTCCACCACAGGGGGGGGCCAGACCAGACAGCGGACATGACCAGGAAGTGCAGGCCCAGAAAAGGGGGAGGGGCCAGAGGTTGCAGAACAGCGGGTCTGGTTGGTGTGTATGGTCTGATGGAAGATATGAAGGGGTGGTCTTTTTGGTAGCCTGATAGCTTTGGAGCTCCATGGTTTAAAATATGGTTTAGGGTTTGGTGAAACGGTGAAAGTGCAGTACCCAGTTGGAGGTGCTGGAGGAGGAGTCCAGAGACAGCGAGGGGTCCAGAGACAGCGAGGGGTCCAGAGACAGCGAGGTCAGTGAAAAAGAGCTTCAGGAGTCCAGTTGGGAGGAGGACCAGAGCTTCAACCATAAACTGGTTAGGTGGTCAGTAATTTGTGGATTCTCCTGATGTCCTGAATCCTGGTCCTGCAGAGCGGCAGGGGCTGCTGGCTTTCGTTGTTACTCAGCACTTTGATCAGTTAAAGCAAAAACAAAAACCAGGGAACTGTGGCTCTCCAGGACCGTGTTATGTGTTTCTGTTGTTCTTTTTGTAACTTAGTTTCTCTTTGTTTTGGAGAGAGAGAGGGGAGGGGGGGTTATGCTGGGTTTCTCTTTGTTTTGGAGAGAGAGAGGGGAGGGGGGGGGGTTATGCTGGGTTCTGGGCCCAAAAAAAAAAGTGCTTTTTTATGCGCTTGTAAAAACCTAAAATAAATACCACAATTTTGCTTTTGCCAAAAACAGACTTTGGCAGGTCTCATGGAATTCTCTCTGAAGGCCGAGAAATTCTGGAGCGAGCAGAGAAACAGCAGCCCTGTACAGTCACTGGGAGCTGGGCTTCATGGGACACTATCTTTCAGGTGAGACATTCCACAGAGGTCCTGACTCATCATGGCCTTTAATCATCCCAGTGTCCTGGCCAAATCCCTCACCTCACTCATTTCATAATCCCCCCCCTCCCATTCCTCCATTCCCCCATTCCCCTGGGGCAATAACCCCCATCCCCCCAGTCCCCTGGGGCAATAACCCCCGTCCCCTGGGGCAATAACCCCCATCCCCCCAGGGCAATAACCCCCATTCCCCTTGGGCAATAACTCCCATCCCCCAGTCCCCTGGGGCAATAACCCCCATCCCCCCAGTCCCCTGGGGCAATAACCCTCATCCCCCCAGTCCCCTGGGGTAATAACCCCCCCCCACACATTATAAACACATCACTAGATCAATCGAGGTGAAATTAATACAGGTTAATACCAAGTATTTACTGTGTAGTGGAACTTCAACAATCCATTTCTCTTTTAGAATAGTATCTCTGAAAGAATAGCTCTTGTGTTTATACAGAGACACCTCCTTATTTGTTCCACTTGGGGGCAGCATATCACTAAACCGTGACCTGCACTGTAAACAAAATACACTGCTCAAAAACATGAAGGGAACACTTAATCATCACAGTATAACACCAAGTCAATTAAACCAAACCGGTCATGCTGGATGATGTTCCAGGCAGCATAACATAACAAAAAAACATTTAATGAAGGGGGAAAACTTTAAAAATCGTGTTAGTTTACTGTATGAATGCAGTTAAAGAAACGCTAGTGTTTAACATTTTGAAAGTCGGTTCAATGCATCGTCTTGCTTTATATAGTTGCTTTGCATTCACACATTTTGTTGTGTTAAAACATGGTTTCTGGAAAATAAACAGATAAAAAGGATATAAATGCATTTCTATGTGACTTAAATTTCAAACTGCAAACCAATTGAGCAGTTTGTAATCGATCTGTTCTTGCATTAGGCCTCTCTAGCATATTGTGTGCATTAGGCCTCTATATAGCATATTGTGTGCATTAGGCCTCTCTATATAGCATATTGTGTGCATTAGGCCTCTCTATATAGCATATTGTGTGCATTAGGCCTCTATATAGCATATTGTGTGCATTAGGCCTCTCTATATAGCATATTGTGTGCATTAGGCCTCTCTATATAGCATATTGTGTGCATTAGGCCTCTATATAGCATATTGTGTGCATTAGGCCTCTATATAGCATATTGTGTGCATTAGGCCTCTATATAGCATATTGTGTGCATTAGGCCTCTATATAGCATATTGTGTGCATTAGGCCTCTCTATATAGCATATTGTGTGCATTAGGCCTCTATATAGCATATTGTGTGCATTAGGCCTCTATATAGCATATTGTGTGCATTAGGCCTCTATATAGCATATTGTGTGCATTAGGCCTCTCTATATAGCATATTGTGTGCATTAGGCCTCTCTATATAGCATATTGTGTGCATTAGGCCTCTCTATATAGCATATTGTGTGCATTAGGCCTCTCTATATTGCATATTGTGTGCATTAGGCCTCTCTATATAGCATATTGTGTGCATTAGGCCTCTCTATATAGCATATTGTGTGCATTAGGCCTCTCTATATAGCATATTGTGTGCATTAGGCCTCTATATTGCATATTGTGTGCATTAGGCCTCTCTATATAGCATATTGTGTGCATTAGGCCTCTCTATATAGCATATTGTGTGCATTAGGCCTCTCTATATTGCATATTGTGTGCATTAGGCCTCTCTATATAGCATATTGTGTGCATTAGGCCTCTCTATATAGCATATTGTGTGCATTAGGCCTCTCTAGCATATTGTGTGCATTAGGCCTCTATATTGCATATTGTGTGCATTAGGCCTCTCTATATAGCATATTGTGTGCATTAGGCCTCTCTATATAGCATATTGTGTGCATTAGGCCTCTCTATATAGCATATTGTGTGCATTAGGCCTCTCTATATTGCATATTTAACCTGGACGTCGGCATATTTAGGCTACTGTACATATTGACCACTTGCACATTGAAGTTTGAATTGATTTCTATTTTATTAACGCCCGACTAAAGTAATTATCTATAAATCACGGCCGACTGTGTTGCAGAAAGTCCTTAAAAGTCTGTGGGAATAAATCATGTTCTCGTTCGTCCAGAACAGATGGAAATATTTGAATAATTGTATGACTTGTTTTTAAAGCTCAGAGGTGGGACATTGTAACGTGACGTGGTTTGGGGGGGTTTCACGGAAGCAGGGCGCTGTGTCTCTTGGTGGTATATTTGTAGACCTTTGCAGAAGCTCAGTTATTGCAGCGAGGTCTTGAAGACGTGAGCGTGATGACTCGAACGCCTCGGATTGCTATGCTTCTTGTGGTGAGGGTTGTCTGGGCTCAGGGTGAGTGTGACTATAGTATCGGCTAGGGGTGCAACGGATCACAAAACTCACGGTTCGGATCGTATCACGGTTTTGAGTCACGGATCGGATCATTTTTCGGATCAGCAAAAAAAAAAAAAGGGAGACAAGTATATCTTTGCTTTCCATTTATTCTGTAAAACACTTAAAGCAAGGAACTTTTGCCCATGGTCTTAAATGAAAACAACATTCAAGATGTCCAATGTTTAAGTAAAATCTTAAAATATATAAAATATTCAATACTCAATTGTTAAATCAAAGTGCAATATGAGGCATGATACCTTCTTCCTTTAAACATGGTAGTGAATGAAAAAATAGCCTGTGTAAACGTTGACGTTAATATTATACTTTAGGTGAGTCTGGCTTGGTTAACATTAGCCATAGCCTTGGATCAAGACGGTCAGGCTTGTACCAACAAGGCTAGTTAGCCATATATATAACGTTATAATTAATAATTAGAACAGTGGTGTTAACATCACTAGCCTTGCCTTATCCATATGAATAACAAAATTAAATACCCCGGGCTCCATTACATATTGTTTGACGAGGCGAAGCACAGACTGGAAAGTAACATAGCGTTAAGGAGACGCTAAGTTGTAATCATAAAACTCCGTTTTTTTAAAAATAGTCATGCACACATTTTTACAGTGCATACGGCAGGCCTTGTTGACGGATTTGGAAGAGATTTCGTAGCTCTGGTTCCAAAAATGAACGAGTATTTAATGTGTTAAATCCGTGAAAATTACATTACAGTGGGTGAGCTGGCTCTCAAACTTTCTCCCCCTGCGAAGAGGGGTGGGGCTTAGCGATAGGTCCAATGCGCTTCAGAGTAAAACACAGCACGCATCTGTCTTTTCACTGCAACTCTGCATCGAGATTTAGGGAATTATTAATTTAAAAAGTACTAGCGGCAGTAAAACTGTAATTCACTATGATGGTTACATTTTGCAATTAATCCGCGGTTCACATGCGTGCCGAACCGTGGGGGGCGATCCGTACGGATCACGGATCAACTACGATCCGTTACACCACTAGTATCGGCCGTGTTTACTGCTAACTCTATAATCCTGCTTTGTAGTACACCCCCAGGGCTGTTCAATCTCCCCACTGTTTCTTGTGTATTTTTCTGAAGATACTTTTGTAGGCCTTGCTGAGACTTCATGGAAAACTTGAAATTTGAACCTCAGAAATGAATAATATTCCAGATTTTCCTTTTTTTTTGTTCAGGTTAATATATACATTACTAGTTTGGGTGGGGGGATTATTTGTGCCTCATTATGTTTAAGCCTGCGCATTATATCTTGTACATCATGAGTAATGGGAACCTATGCCGCAGGTCTCTAACGTGTTACTGTGTGTATCTCTCCAATCCACAGTTAACACAAATGTCAGGTTTGTGAAGGCGCGGGCGGGGGATGAAATGACTGTCGGCTGTTCCACTACAGCGTTGGGCCAGGAGGGGGTTTACCTGTATTCCAGGAGCCTGCTCGAGAAAAGAAAGGAGGTGCAAAAGGAGGTGCTGTACGTGAACAAGGATCCGCATCAAGTGACAATACATGAGCCGTTCCAGGGGAGAGCGCGTTCAACAAGAACATTTCCAGAATTTTCTGTAACCATCAGCAACCTGACCGAGAATGACTCTGGGTTTTACTGGTGCCAGTACAATAAATGGAATACGGCCTCCCATGAACTGGAGGAGAAGCCCGGAGAAGGCCCGGTCACAATGCTGTATGTCACTGGTAAGTCCGGAGAAGGCCCGGTCACAATGCTGTATGTCACTGGCAAGTATTTGTGCTGTTTTATTTATTGGATTATAATACATTTTGTGCAATCTGGTGTTCGAAAACTCTTGTTGATTTATTTATTACATGTATTTGACAGGGACAATGCGCACTAACCAACATTACTAGACATGTGTATACGTAATGGTGGCAGATTTAGTTGAAAAATGTTCTGTAGTCTTATGTTAGGTTTTTTGTTTTTGTTTTTTTTGTGAGAGAACGAATGTCTGATTGTTTTCTATCTCACAGATCCATGCACCTGTGGGAGTCTGACTGTCACCGGACCCCCCAGTGGTCAGCCCCCCCCCCCCCCCCCCTTCCAAAAAAAGAAACAGTTACTGCAGCAAAAAGCTAATGATTATGTTTGTACTCCATTTTTGTCAAATATGGAAATGCCTGCTGTATGTCTTTCCTGTGTAATAAGTCCTTGACCTTGCGTTCAGGGCAGCAGTGTAGTGTAACGGTTAGAGTATTGCACCCAAAGGTTGCAAGTTCAATTCCCAGGTAGGACACTGCTGTTGTGCCCTTGAGCTAAAGGTACATATCCTGTATTGCTTCAGTAAATATCCAGCTGTATAAATTAATACTATGTAAAACGTTGTGCAAGTTGCTCTGGATAAGAGCGTCTGCTAAATCCCTGTAATGTAATGTTCTCATGTAGGAAGCCAGACGGGTGGTGTCAGTGTCCATGGTGATGGTGTCTGTGGTGATGGTGTCAGTTCTGAGGACATGGTGTGGGTCATCGTAGGGCTGAGCGCCAGCTCAGTGCTCCTGTCTTGTGTCCTCATTCTCGTCTGTGTGATCCCCAAGGTGAGAGAACATCGCCACCAAATACTGTAAGATACAGTAGAACTAACTCAGTAATCCTGCTTTGTGATACAGGCCCCAGGACAGCAGAGCCGCTAACTCAGTAATCCTGCTTTGTGATACAGGCCTCAGGGCAGCAGAGCCGCTAACTCCGTAATCCTGCTTTGTGACACAGGCCCCAGGGGCAGCAGAGCAGCTAACTCAGTAATCCTGCTTTGTGATACAGGCCCCAGGACAGCAGAGCAGCTAACTCAGTAATCCTGCTTTGTGATACAGGCCCCAGGGCAGCAGAGCAGCTAACTCAGTAATCCTGCTTTGTGATACAGGCCTCAGGACAGCAGAGCAGCTAACTCAGTAATCCTGCTTTGTGATACAGGCCCCAGGGCAGCAGAGCAGCTAACTCAGTAATCCTGCTTTGTGATACAGGCCTCAGGACAGCAGAGCAGCTAACTCAGTAATCCTGCTTTGTGATACAGGCCCCAGGGCAGCAGAGCCGCTAACTCAGTAATCCTGCTTTGTGATACAGGCCTCAGGGCAGCAGAGCCGCTAACTCAGTAATCCTGCTTTGTGATACAGGCCTCAGGGCAGCAGAGCCGCTAACTCAGTAATCCTGCTTTGTGATACAGGCCCCAGGGCAGCAGAGCCGCTAACTCAGTAATCCTGCTTTGTGATACAGGCCCCAGGGGCAGCAGAGCCGCTAACTCAGTAATCCTGCTTTGTGATACAGGCCTCAGGGCAGCAGAGCCGCTAACTCAGTAATCCTGCTTTGTGATACAGGCCCCAGGGCAGCAGAGCCGCTAACTCAGTAATCCTGCTTTGTGATACAGGCCTCAGGGCAGCAGAGCCGCTAACTCAGTAATCCTGCTTTGTGACACAGGCCCCAGGGCAGCAGAGCCGCTAACTCCGTAATCCTGCTTTGTGACACAGGCCCCAGGGCAGCAGAGCCGCTAACTCCGTAATCCTGCTTTGTGATACAGGCCCCAGGGCAGCAGAGCCGCTAACTCAGTAATCCTGCTTTGTGATTTATATGTGGCTATATATGGCCTATATGGCATACCAGACCAGGTGTGTGCTGCCTATATGGCATACCAGACCAGGTGTGTGCTGCCTATATGGCATACCAGACCAGGTGTGTGCTGCCTATATGGCATACCAGGCATAGTCTTTTTCAGACTAAACATCGTTAATTGTGGAAAACGCAATCTTTTTTGGACCAGGCGTTTTATGAAACGCAGCGACCTGGTCTGGCTCTGATGTGGTGGGGAGTCTGATCACTGCGCTCTCACGTCACTATACGATGCGTACCGTTTTCCCCACCCCTTCCTTTGTATCTCTTCTTCATGTCCCGCACCTTTAAGGTTTGCTTGTAGTGTTGCTTGTCAAGTTACCGTTGCCATGGTAACATAAAGTTTATTTTCCTCCGTCCCATCCTTCCAGGTAAAGAGATTCCATGAGAAGAGGGGCCAATTTAATCCCCGTTGTCATGACGCCGTTTACGAAGAAATGCAACCAAAGTTACGTCAGTAAACCCCTGTCGTCAAGACAACGGCCCTTCTGGCCGAACGTGGTATGCTTACGCGAGAGACGCCTGTTCTCCGCCTCGCCTCGCCTCGCCTCGCCTCGCCTCCCACAGGAACCCATCCTAGCTCTCTCTTACATTTACATTCTTTTTTAAAAATTATTATTTGTACAATCATAAAAACAGAAATATTTTTTTGGGTCACCCCCCCCCCCCCCCCCCCTGTATAATGGTGCAATTCAGCTCTGCAATCAAGGTGACATGTAACAACATCACCAAACTCTACAAGGCAATAATGAAGCATGAGTATTAATATATGGATAGTAATACATGAATATGGCTGTCGACCGTGGTTCAGTCGGCTGGATCTGTCTGTGTGCCATAAACTACAGTCTCTTTCCTCCCTAACTGAAGTCGTTGGCTCAGTTGAGTTCACTTATTTTGTCCCAAGCAGGGAAATTAGGTTTGCAGTCAGCGTTTAAAATACAACATAAAAGAAACTTGAATAAGAGACTAGAAACTATTAAAACAAATAAATACTAAATGACTAAAAAACAGGTTAGGTGCTGAAAATAGTCTCATCTTTTGCTAAAGTAGAATCAGTAGTTGCCAGCAGTTGACATGACACAAAGTGCAAAGCAGTTGGACACATTAAGACAACTTAATGCTTAAGTAGATTCCGTCTATTTATGGCTGTAAAGAGTCTCTGGTACGCGGCACGCCGTGCTCTAAACGGCACCCTATAAGCCCATCGATAGCCTGACGGAAGCAGTTCATACTGTTTGTGGAGCGGATGGCCAGGGCAGTCCAGGATAGAACTGCCGTTATCACCCCTGATCCCAAAATCAATCACCCCTGACCCTAACCCTAAAATCAATCACCCCTGACCCTAACCCTAAAATCAATCACCCCTGATCCTGACCCTAACCCTAAAATCAATCACCCCTGATCCCAAAATCAATCACCCCTGACCCTAACCCTAAAATCAATCACCCCTGATCCTAAAATCAATCACCCCTGACCCTGACCCTAAAATCAATCACCCCTGATCCCAAAATTAATCACCCCTGACCCTAACCCTAAAATCAATCACCCCTGATCCTAAAATCAATCACCCCTGATCCTGACCCTAACCCTAAAATCAATCACCCCTGACCCTAACCCTAAAATCAATCACCCCTGACCCTAAAATCAATCACCCCTGATCCTAAAATCAATCACCCCTGACCTTGACCCTAACCCTAAAATCAATCACCCCTGATCCTAAAATCAATCACCCCTGACCCTAACCCTAAACTCAATCACCCCTGACCCTAAAATCAATCACCCCTGACCCTAACCCTAAATCAATCAATCACCACGTTCATGGTTTTAGACGCATATAAGTAGATGAAGGATTTGTCACACCAAGAAACAAAGTCATGTTCGTCTCACACTATAGTTCCAGGATTACAATGTAGTGAGCACTCTCTCACATTGTGACATTGCTACAATTCATGGTATATTAATAATAATAATAATAATAATTAATTGCTGCATTTTTACTTTACAATTGATTTTAAGATAATTTTACATTTTAATTAAATTTAAAAAAAATTGTTTTTAATTGTATTTTTGCATTTAATGGCTTAGCACTATAATATATAACTGAACTTTTAGTATACGCTACCAGCCCCTGTTCCCTGAGGTTTGCAAAGGCTGGTTTTGTTCCACAGGTACATGGAATTATTTTACATTCTATGCACCTAAGCTGTGGAATTCCCTTTCTTTGAAAAATGTTAAAAGCAAATAAAAATGCAACTTTCTATGATTTATTTTAAATGTCTTTCATGTTCATCGCACATTTGTGCTTATTTTAAGTCTATGTTTTTTATATACTTGTATCGTACATGTGTGTGTGTTATTTCTTTGATGCTTTGCTAAGAGTAGTAGGGGTATCTTATCTGAGCATGGTACTGTGGGAAGTGGAGTCCCACAAGGATCAGTGTTGGGACCTCTGCTCTTCCTTATTTACATAAATGATCTTGACAGGGACATCAAGAGTACATTAGTTAAGTTTGCTGATGATACAAAACTGGGAGGTTTAGCTAACAGTTTGGAGGCTACTAAAGTAATCCAAGAAAATTTAAACGGAATCCAGAAGTGGGCGGAAACCTGGCAAATGAAATTAAACATAGCTAAATGTAAAATTTTACATGTGGGAAATAAAAATATAAGGCAAGACTACTTTATGGGAGAAACTCAATTATAATGTGCTCAATTTGAAAAAGACTTAGGAGTAGTAGTTGATCAAAGCCTTTCAGGTTCTAGGCATTGTGCTGGAGCAGTAAAAAAGGCTGACAGGATGCTGGGATATATGGCCAAAAGTATTGACTATAAATCCAAGAAAGTTATGCTTATGTTATACAATACCATTGTCTGACCACACTTAGAGTACTGTGTGCATTTCTGGGCATTGAAACAACTATAAACGGGTTGGATAAAGTACAGTTCTATCATAACGTAGCAGCTATCCATAGCCATGAACATTGAGTCTAGTTCACACAAAAGATAGGCTCTAGAAAAGGTTTAAGGAAGGGCAACTAAGTTGGTTCCTGGTATGAAAGATAAAAGTTATGAACAAAGACTTAGGATACTTTATCTTTTTAAGTTTAGTAAAAGGAGACTTAGGGGTGATTTGATAGAGGCTTTTAAATTCATGAAAGGGATTAATAAAGTGAACTACAGAAGATTCTTCAGGTTGAGTTCTGTTAGTAGAACGAGGGGGCCTCAGATGGAAATTAGCAAAAGTTTAATTCCACACAGACATTAGGAAGTACTTCTTCACACAGAGAGTAGTCACTGCGGGGAATAGCTTAACAGTTTATGTAGTACAGGCAGAAACTCTGGGTGTTTTCAAGACCAGGCTTGATATGGTGCTGGATACTGTCTTGTTTGTAGGGGAATATTAGTGGTAGGAAGATGGCTAGCATTGTTGGGCTGAATGGCCTGTTCTTGTCATTATGTTGTGTTGTGTTGTGTTATGTTAAGTTGTGTTGTGTTGTGTTATGTTAAGTTGTGTTGTGTTGTGTTGTGTTATGTTATGTTAAGTTGTGTTGTGTTGTGTTGTGTTTATGTTTATCACTGACTTTACTGGTGTGTTATTTTGTATTTAAATTTTTCACTATTTGCTAAATATTCTGCATTATAGGCTGTATAAGGTTTATTACTAATTATTATTATCAGTGGGAGTATTTCATAGTTGTATGTGTAACCCAAATATTTTTTCAAAATGCTTCTTCTGAAATGAATGCTTATTCTGGATACATTTATGGAACAAATTTATAATAAAGATCAGAAAACATCAAACAATAAATGGTGCCGTCTCAATGGAAAGCTATTAAATGGATGAAATGCTTTTGCACCAATTCTATTAATGTTTGACTTCTCCTTCTATTCGATGTGAAAAGAAGAAGAAAGGCTTGTTATTCAGTGCTGAGGAAGGATCTTATAAATAGTATGTCTAAATAGTGTACAGTGCCTACAGGAAGTATTCACCCGTCAACTTTTTCACATACAAAACTTAAACTTACAACTTAAAATTTTAATGCATTGAAATATTTTTTCCCTCTTCACCAACACAATAAATTTGATTTGATTATGCAAAAAAATAATAATCATTAAAAAAAATTCTAAACTTGCATTTCTTAGTGTTGTTTCCTAGTTGTTGTTTACTGGCTGTTTGGTTTGTGCCAAATAGCACGCTGCTTTCAGGCCAAAGACCTCACATATCATCACATCAGACCACAAGCCTTTCTACAGGAGGTCTCAGGGTCTGTCGTATGGCTTCTGGTAAACTTAACATCGACCTTTCTCAGAACTGGCTTCCGTTGAGCCCCTCCACCAAAACCTCTGAAGTCCTGAAGCGATTGGTGATCTCTGGACCGTTTCTCTCATTTTCAGCCAATGGGATCTGTAGCTCTGTTCTTATTTCAGTACATTAATTTGGCAGAAGCTTTAATCCAAAGCGACGTACAATAAGTACGTCCCAAAGGTCATTGAAACAACTACAAACAGGTCGGATAAAGTACAGTTCTATCATAACGTAGCGGCTATCCATAGCCGTGAACGTGGAGTCTAGTTCACACAGTAATCTATGGCTAAGTCGGTAAGACATGATAAACCGCAACATCACAATCAAGATACTCGTGTTACAATCAAGATACTCGTGTTACAGGAGTGTTAAAGGTACAGGACACAACAAAACAAGAAACAAGTGCTATATGTTGTTGTTTCTGACACGGCGCAGATGTTTATCCGCTTTACTGATCAAAGGGCTCAAAGGGCCAGGACTTTGTCTGGCCCTTCGGCCTCCAGTCAGGCTAAATGCAATGAGTTTCACACGGGTCACATCGCTCATTACCACATGTTCATTGTAGGGTACACGTTAAAATGTTCAATGTTAAATTAACTCTTAAAGTCTAGCCTACATGTGGTCCTTTTTGGACTTGTATAAACTTTGTTACTTTAGTTATAGTGACTAAGGTCTGCTCTTGTTAAATATGGTATTGATCTTAAAAGCTGTAGGAGGAGTCAATGTATATTAACTTATCAAGGCATTACATTTCTGAGAAGGACCAACAGAGCTGCATGATGTCACATGTTAAACTCATAAACCTGGTGCATGCCTGTGCTGTGCAGAACTTCTCTACACTGAACACAAGCTTCAAATGCAGGGCACCTTGATCAGGTGCAGGTGTAAAAACCGCCAGGGATGCAGAAGAGAAAACAATCGATGTTTATGTTTGTACAGGAACAGTCTTATCTCTGGGTAATAAAATTAAATGATTTAAAAAACCCAGCAACTTTGTCTTACTGAAATGATGTACACAACATCCTGGCCGATGCGGCTTCACACTCACTCTGTATATTTAGCACGCCGCGTATACGGGGTGTGATATCTGTGGTGTTGTGGTTTGGCTTTTACATTGTTCTTATCAGTCATCGTGCATGCTCCAGTCTGTGTCATTGTTAACAGTTTAGCTCTTCTTATAAAAAAGAAGCCTCTTGTATTTGTATACTTTATGTGCACACATACTGATAGGTAGTGGGTTTGATGTGCACTGGGGTGCTGCCATCGTTATGGTACCCATGCACAAAGTAATGAACCTAAATTGCTTCAGAAAAATGTATTGATGGTCTGTGTAAGTTACTCTGGGTAAGAGCACAGATACAGCACTGTGCTAGAAATCTCACAGTGGTACTGGACAACCACCTATCCCCTATCCCAGCATGCATTGGGTGAGAGGCAGGAATACCCCCTGGACAGTTCACCAATCTATCAGAGGGCCCACACACCATTCATACACTCATACCTATGGGCAATTTAGAGTCTCCAATTAGCCTAACCTGCATGTCTTTGGACTGTGGGAGGAAACCGGAGTACCCGGAGGAAGCCCATGCGGACACGGGGAGAACATGCAAACTCCACACAGAAAGGCTGTCGGCCGGGATTCGAACTCGGTACCTTCTTGCTGTGAGGCAACAGTGCTATCCACTGCACCACCGTGAATTACCACAAGACAAATAAAGATACTTCTACTACTACTACTAAAACCTTGGTGCACCGCTAGCCTATCAGGCACCTAGAGATCACTCTTTAATATCTTCAAAAGATCATCAGATCTACCCAAAACACCAGCCAGACCTCTCATTTCTACTACTTCTGGGTGCCTGGCCCTGCCATCTGTGCGCCTGCACTTCCTGGTTGTGACTCCTGTCTGTTCTGGCAAGTTGGTTGAGGAATGGGCTTCCCACTGCAGTCAGAACAGCAGAAACCCTGAACATCTTCTGACCGGGACTGAAGACCCACCTCTTCAGATTGCATCATGGCTCCTCTGACCCTCTTTATCTCTCCTCTGACCCTCTTTATCTCTCCTCTGACCCTCTTTATCTCTCCTCTGACCCTCTTTATCTCTCCTCTGACCCTCTTTATCTCTCCTCTGACCCTCTTTATCTCTACTCTTACTTTATCATTGATTTGTTCAGCTAACTTCCCATTTTCAAGCCATCTTGGTGAAACTGCACTTTTGTATTCCTGAGATGAACACTGATATTCTTCACTTCTGTAGTTCACTGTGGATAACAGTTTATGCTAAATGATTGTAATGTACTGTAAATTGCGAAACGTGTGTGTGTCCTTTTTTGATTAATTAAAAACCATTTGGGAAATGGCAGTTTTAAATAAGCACAAATAGGCTACAGTAGGGCTAATTAGGTGATATAATTATGTTGTGAATATGGAGAGGAGAGTGCAAGTATTTTGACTCTCTTCTACAGGGTGCCTTGATGCACTGATTCACAACTTGTGAATCAGTGTATGTATATTATGACATTCACAGAGGTTATTCGGTACATTTAAGAGAAGTTTTAAGATGGTGGTTTTTGTAATGTGAGCAGGTTGAGGTTGGTCGTAAAACCGTGACGAAGATTTCTACCACCCCTTAAACAGTGGCAGGAAGAAAGAGGCAGGAAACGGCGGTCTACGGCGGTCTAAAGAGACCAATCACGTTTAAGTATCAAGAGACCAAGCAATCGCAGGGAGAAATTGTAATGCACCAAATGTCCACCAGATGGCATCAAAACTAAAAAAACACATTCATTAATTTCCAGGTAAACTGCAAAAAAAGGAACGGCAACTTTATATAATAATAAATATGGTTTGATATTAATGGAAAAATATTAGCATATTTCATTGTTAGTTGATTAAACTAGTGTTAGGACACTAAATTAAGATATTTCAAAACGAAACATTTGTAAAATATTTAGTGACATGGGTGATCTGTGGTGTAAGAAAGTTGAAGCATAGCTATAATTATTTAACCAAGGTTCATATCGAAAGGCTGGGTGAAAGTACACACACATGGACCTTTGAAAAAAATGGTAAAATTGCATCAAATGTTATGAGAAATGTTATTTCAGTCTAAACACGCGCTGGAAATATGTTCCTTAGGATTGTGTGCAGGCGGCTCGCTGTAGGCTATTCTCTTCTTGCTCAACGCTCAGCCACTGTCAAAGTTTCGTTGGCCACACTACACTACCCCAGGTCCGGTTCGTGGGCACTGCGCCCAGTTCAGCCCGAGATTATGGTTTAATTACAAGGCTACTTTAACTGCGCAGACGCGTGCACGGTTTTCTCTAAAAAAAGAATATGCGAACAACTAAGGACTGAAGAGTAGGCTAGAATATGTAATTTACCAGCACGGGCCGCTCAACTGTTATGCAATAATACACGTAGGCCTACTGTTTCTATCTGCGCTGTTTATGTGCAGTATTATCACACAATTACGGTCCGATCGTGTGAAAGTATAGTCTATAGGCCTAACAGCGTTGATGGAAACATGCCAGACAAACGAATGTGGTTCATGTTCATACAAATCCCTAAAATGACTTCATCCATTTGAAACTCCGTAACTAACACACAGATACCAAGCGAGGCCACACAGTACACACCTAAATTAACTTTTGAATTTGCCTACCCGAAGCACTACCCTACATCCGCCTCGGGGTAGGATGTGTGTAATAAAGGAGCAAATCAATGTTATGAGTTAATCGGGCGCTTTTGTGTTTTGTTGCCGTACATTGCAGTGGCGGAGAACGTAAACGTCCCAATTTAAACGAGCATACATTGCAAATGGTTAAACGTTTTGTTCAAAACTAGGTGCGGAACACCGGAACCGAATATTACTCCATCCAGCACAGGTGCGCCCGGAGGCCGAACTACAGGGGAGTGGGAGGAACAGCAACACAACAAGGAATTGCGCCAGCGCAGGTTAAGTCACGTACATAACTGCGAATGGAGACTTGACGGGAATTAAGAAATTTACCGTCGACCTAAATACTCGCGACTGGGTGAAGGACTAAAGCAAACAGTAAAACTCTTCAAACTAACTACACTCGGAGCTCATCTGACGGAAATATGAGGAAATCGGGATACGCAGGTAATCCTCGATATAGGCTACAGTTGCAAAATGTCTTATTTTTGATTTGTTTACTGTTTCTGTTGGACTTCAACCCAATAGTACTGTGTTGTGTTCACTTGTGAGTGGAAATCGCGCTCTGTGCTCATCCGGGTTCCTCTAGGGACACACTGTATAGCCTACTTAGTTTGGGAAGTGCGTTACGATAAGACACTGTACTTGTAGTAGGTAGTATTTTTTGTGTGATTCTACCGCATTTTTCCATTTCATCATCAGTTATTGCACGTATGTTTAAGCTGCTTGTTGAATCAAAGCTACATGTGAAAATAAGTTTTTTCCGCTATGTATGTGGCACACAGTAACGTGCGTGCGTGCGTGTGTGTGTATGCGCGCGCGTGTGCTATTGTTTCGGACAGGCTGCGATGAGTGTTGATCCCCTGGTGCTAACGGTTGATTTCTTTTCATTGTACATTGTTTACAAACGGAACAAGCAAGTTGATAAACTTGTTAACCTAGCTGTAAACTTCCCCAAGGTGACTTTAGTTGTGGTTTAAAAAAAAGATTTATGGGTGTGACGATAAAACACATTAGGCTTGAAAGGATCCAACTGTCACAACAGGAAAATACAAAGTTACTAAATGAAGTCGGAATTGATTGGGCAGTATGAAATACCATAATTTAAATAATAACAGTACTGTATTGTGAAGAGTCGTGCATGCGCAGAAACACTCTCCGAAATAAAGGTACATTGGAGGTACATTTTAGTTCTTTAAGGAACAAATTTTCCAAATGTACCCTGAAAGTACTATAATGGTCTATTTGGGTACTGATATGTAGCCTATATACATGCACCCTATAATATGAAACAAGAAATATGTGATATATCTTTGTGGCGACTACATTTGTTTTTGGTATATTTATGATGAATAGCCATTGTTCTTCATATCGAACTGTGCTGTATATATATATATATATATATATATATATATGTTGTATATCTGCCGACTGATCAGTGTATTTGCAAAACACTCACACGTGTTAATGAGACACAAAGTTAGAGCTAACATGTCTTCATCCAGTTGAGGAGGTTATTATGTAGCCTAGGTCATAACTTTTAAGCAGTTTTTTTTTTTTTTTTTAAGGAGTATATTTACACGCCTTATCTGAGATCAGGCACATTGAATAAACGCATTAGTCATCAAATAAAATAAAATAAATTTAAAAAAATGATTATTGTGTGCTTTTGCATTCGAAACACCAAAAAGCAGTTAGTATGCTGTGACTTCTGGATGGAGATGAAGATTATGGAGTAGGTTCTGTTCTACTGTTCTACTCTCTATATGAGCCCAAAGGGTTCTGGGGGCCATTTAGCTAAGTCCCCTTAACCTGAGTGGCCGAAACCCACTTATCACATCCTGCCCTTTTACAATGCTCGATATTTTTTCCTTTTACCGAAGCGATTCAGTTGAGATTTGAACCCGTAACCTCTATGTTACAAGTCCCTGTTCCTTTAACCGATGCACTGCACTGGATATGGCACAGATTTATGCTTTTGGGAGTTGTTTGCTTTAAGGCCCGTTTGTGTGCGTTCTTTATCCGGCGCCTCCCGTAAGGACCTGCCTTCCCTCGCTGTCGTCACGGTTACCTCGGCTATCGCAGCTCACCCAACATGTCTGGGGAGGTACGTGTCGGGTCTTGCTGGTCTCTGTGTGTTTCAGGCAGGATATTTGCTTACCTGCTTAAAGAGCATTTTCCACCATTTTTTTTTTTTTGTGAGCAGAGAACATTGACCAATAGCACAGATTCCACTGGCCTACACGCACTCTGTCCCACACACACTCTGTCCCACACATACTCTGTCCCATGTTTCTTTGTTTTGCCCCTTGTTTTCTCCCAATTTGGAATTCCCATTTTGTGTGTTTGTGTTCTCATAACTGCAAATTCCTGCTGTTGATTTGGGAGATCGCAGACAAGCAAATAATCTCTTCTGAAATGCATGACGACAAGCCTCTGATTCTTTTTACATCGCAATCCACCATTCAAACTTGTACATTACATTGAGAGCTTTAGCAGTAGTGGAGACTTGGACAAAATGCCAGGCTGAGCCTGCCATCCAGCTTGAGATGTTCTTCAGTTCAAGCCTCAGTTCACGCTGAGATGCAAAGTGAGTGTCAGGTGGAGAGAAAGAGTCATAAATGACAGGAGATGACAGACCCAAGATATATTGCATATAAAGGAAAAAGTGGAGAGGACCAAGTACAGAGCCTTGGGGGACACCTGTAGGAATTTTTCTGGGCATGAGACAAGCCACCAGTCCAGTAAACCCTAAAAGAACATCCAGAGTGAGGATGGAGAATGATGTGGCGATGAAGTCCAAGAAGATTTCCTCTTCATCAGAATTAATCAGACTTCATTGCAAGGGCTTACTGGTGCAGGATGAGACATAGATGAGACATAGATGTTCTGACATCTCTCTCATCCATGGGGCAATACTACAATGGATTAAGCACCACCCTGTGGGAAGTTCTCTGTTTTTAACATTGACACAGTTTATTCCAGTTTTTATTGAAATGTATGCAGTTTAATGTCTCAAAGCATAGAACAAATAAAGAATTGGAGAATCATTTTGCTTAACAAAATTTAAGCAAAATGTTTGACTCATCAAAGTAGCCACCTTTTGCAGATATAACAGCTGAAAACACTCGTGGAATTCTTTCTACAATGGAAATTATTGTTCAGAAAGTTCTTCTCAACACTGTTGCAGAGGTTCCCACAAATGTGTTGCACTTGTAGGTTGTTTTGCTTTCACCTTTCTGTCCAGTTCATCCCAAACCAGCGTGATGGGGTCATTCCATGATTTGAAGCCAACCGTCTTGTTCTTTTTCTCTAAGGTAGTTCTGACATAGCCTGGAGGTATGTTTTGGGTCATTATCTTGCTGTGGTATGCACCCCTGACCAACTAGGCGTAGACCAGCGGGTATTGCATGGTGCTGCAAAATGCAGGAACTGCAAATTCCTGCTGTTGATTTGGGAGATCGCAGACAAGCAAATAATCTCTTCTGAAGTGCGTGACGGCAAGCCTCTGATTCTTTTTACATCGCAATCCACCATTCAAACTTGTACATTACATTGAGAGCTTTAGCAGTAGTGGAGACTTGGACAAAATGCCAGGCTGAGCCTGCCATCCAGCTTGAGATGTTCTTCAGTTCAAGCCTCAGTTCACGCTGAGATGCAAAGTGAGTGTCAGGTGGAGAGAAAGAGTCATAAATGACAGGAGATGACAGACCCAAGATATATTGCATATAAAGGAAAAAGTGGAGAGGACCAAGTACAGAGCCTTGGGGGACACCTGTAGGAATTTTTCTGGGCATGAGACAAGCCACCAGTCCAGTAAACCCTAAAAGAACATCCAGAGTGAGGATGGAGAATGATGTGGCGATGAAGTCCAAGAAGATTTCCTCTTCATCAGAATTAATCAGACTTCATTGCAAGGGCTTACTGGTGCAGGATGAGACATAGATGAGACATAGATGTTCTGACATCTCTCTCATCCATGGGGCAATACTACAATGGATTAAGCACCACCCTGTGGGAAGTTCTCTGTTTTTAACATTGACACAGTTTATTCCAGTTTTTATTGAAATGTATGCAGTTTAATGTCTCAAAGCATAGAACAAATAAAGAATTGGAGAATCATTTTGCTTAACAAAATTTAAGCAAAATGTTTGACTCATCAAAGTAGCCACCTTTTGCAGATATAACAGCTGAAAACACTCGTGGAATTCTTTCTACAATGGAAATTATTGTTCAGAAAGTTCTTCTCAACACTGTTGCAGAGGTTCCCACAAATGTGTTGCACTTGTAGGTTGTTTTGCTTTCACCTTTCTGTCCAGTTCATCCCAAACCAGCGTGATGGGGTCATTCCATGATTTGAAGCCAACCGTCTTGTTCTTTTTCTCTAAGGTAGTTCTGACATAGCCTGGAGGTATGTTTTGGGTCATTATCTTGCTGTGGTATGCACCCCTGACCAACTAGGCGTAGACCAGCGGGTATTGCATGGTGCTGCAAAATGCTGTGGTAGCCTTTTTGGTTCAGGATGCCAGTCACTCTGTGCAAAATCACCGACTCTGGATTCAGCAAAAGAGCCCCAGACCATCACGCTTCCTCCTCCATGTTTAACAGTGTCACACTGAGGAATCATCCTTTCACCTACTCAGTGGCATACAAAAACCCTGCACGGTGAACTGAAGATTTAAAATTTTGATGAATAGGTCCATAAGATCTTCTTCCAGTCTTCAGTAGTCCACTGGCGGTGCTTCATGGCCAAGACAAGCCTCTTTTTTTTTATTTTGCCATCTTAGCAATGGCTTTCTTACTGCCACTCGACCTGTCAAACCTGCAGCTCAAAGTCTTCTTCTTGAAACTGAGACTTGCTTACTTCGACCAGTGTTAAGCTGTGCTTGAAGCTGTTGTACTGTGAGCCGCCTATCATGCAAGATGTTGACTCTCAGAAACTTGTCTTCTGATTCTGTTGTGGTTTTGATTCTGCGTCTGCCAGACCTCTTCCTGTCAGAGTTTCCTCCAGTTTCCAAGTGTATGAAACCACTCACTGACACCTTGGCTTTCTTTGCTATTTCTCTCGCCATCTCTGTTCCAACACTGCTTTTATACAGGCAGAGGGTTTGTAGGTAATCAACAGAAGTTAAGACACCTGTAGGAATTGTTTGCATCAACTTTTAAGGCTTAATTAACTTCCATTGCTGCAGAACAGCTGTAAGTTAACACGTTACTTGTTCAGTGAAAAAGGGCTTTTTTTATAACTCTGAAATTTACATAATCTTTCCGTTTTTGGTAACCTAAACTTTTTTTTAACCTCTGGCAGTTTACCGCTTACCTCTGTACTATTTCAGGTTATTCACTGGACTTGAACTGTGTCAATTCTAATAAAAACTGGAAAAATGGGGGTGTTCTGAAACCTTTGACCGGTAGTGTATATCTTATGAATATTCATGAAGGGGTGTGACCAAGTACTGCACAATACAGGAAATAGATGTTCTGTCCTTGGCCACACCTATTCGTGAGTATCCATGAAATGTGATGGCATAGCAAAGATCTGATATCAAGCATACTTCTCCTTCAGTCAGGAAGCAGAGAGCATGGAATGAACATGGGAGAGCATACTTCTCCTTCAGTCAGGAAGCAGAGAGCATGGAATGAACATGGGAGAGCATACTTCTCCTTCAGTCAGGAAGCAGAGAGCATGGAATGAACATGGGAGAGCATACTTCTCCTTCAGTCAGGAAGCAGAGAGCATGGAATGAACATGGGAGAGCATACTTCTCCTTCAGTCAGGAAGCAGAGAGCATGGAATGAACATGGGAGAGCATACTTCTCCTTCAGTCAGGAAGCAGAGAGCATGGAATGAACATGGGAGAGCATACTTCTCCTTCAGTCAGGAAGCAGAGAGCATGATGGGAGATGACCATCGAGATTCCCTCGAGGTGCTTTGCTGATTCCTAGAGGAACGAGTGTCTTGTTTAAACTCTCATTAGAAGCGTGTCGCAGGACAGAGAACTGGGACTTCCTGGCCCCTTTCAGGTGACCAGAGGGCGTGTCTGTTACACACACTGATCTTTGCGCCAGACGGGGTTCCTACAGGGGCCTCCTGGTCAATCAGTAACTCACACCTGACCTCACCTCACACAAAGAACGCTCACCTCACTATCAGCAGAGATAAAAGGCTTCAAAGATGTATTTTTCTGGTCTGCTAAGATTGCTAATGTTTGTTTTACCCTCGGAATCATATTTACAATATTAATATAACCCAGGCAACTTAAATTCACAAAGAGGGAAATGCGATCAATCGTATGTTTGGCTATCATATACAGTATTCAGCCCCCTTTCTTAGACTCTTTCTTATTTTGTTGTGCACGAACATTTGATAAAAATTGATTTAATCAGGTTTATTTTCTGGCCTGGTATTCACAAATGACTCTACAATGTCAACATGAAAAGTAAAATCTACAATTTCTTATTTTGTTATAAATATATATATATATATATATATATATATATAAATATAAGACAGAAAATAATGAATTACCGCTGGCAACACTATGAACAAATTGTATATTTATATTTTGCAAAAGGCCCTCAAATTAATTCCCAGTTCTAATGGGAGAAATACAGTGCCCTCCACTATTATCCTCCCAGAGGTTCACACACGTCACCCCCCTGCTGAGGTCACTGGCTGCCAGTCGTGGCCAAGATCAGGTTCAAAGTTCTGACCCTGGCCTACACTGCAGCCAAAAGGTCAGGCCCCTCCTACCTACAGGACTTGATCCAGCACTACCCTCCTGCTCGACCACTTTGCTCTGCTGCTGCAGGGCGACTTGCACTCCCTCCCTCCGTGTTAATGGCACTCGCTCGTCCCGACTGCGGAGCTTCTCCACTCTAGCTCCCCAGTGGTGGAACGAACTCCCCACTCCGCTGCGCTCAGCTGAAATACTGTCTGTTTTCCGTCGTGGTCTGAAACCACACTTTTCATAACTACATATAGGGCCAATTATATATTACGTACTTTCTGTTTATTTTATTTTCTATTTGGTTTTTTGCTATTTTATAGCTTAGAATGTATAGCCGACTGTATTCTGTTGATTACTAGCGATAGCTCCTACGTTGTGAGAAAGTTGGTGGGGGGGGTTCAGTATAATCTATGTTTGGGGTGGTGGTGGGGGGGGTTCAGTATAATCTATGTTTGGGGTGGTGGTGGGGGGGGGTTCAGTATAATCTATGTTTGGGGTGGTGGTGGGGGGGGGGGTTCAGTATAATCTATGTTTGGGGTGGTGGTGGGGGGGGTTCAGTATAATCTATGTTTGGGGTGGTGGTGGGGAGGGGGGGGGTTCAGTATAATCTATGTTTGGGGTAGTGGTGGAGGGGGGGGGGGGGTTCAGTATAATCTATGTTTGGGGGGGTGGTGGTGGGGGGGGGGGGTTCAGTATAATCTATGTTTGGGGGGGTGGTGGTGGGGGTTGGGGGGGGGGGGGGGTTCAGTATAATCTATGTTTGGGGTGGTGGTGGGGGGGGGGTTCAGTATAATCTATGTTTGGGGTGGTGGGGGGGGGGGTTCAGTATAATCTATGTTTGGGGTGGTGGTGGGGGGGGTTCAGTATAATCTATGTTTGGGGTGGTGGTGGGGGGGGTTCGGGGTAAAGTATAATCTATGTTTGGGGTGGGGGTGGGGGTGGGGGGGGGGGTTCAGTATAATCTATGTTTGGGGTGGTGGTGGGGGGGGGGTTCAGTATAATCTATGTTTGGGGTGGTGGGGGGGGGGGGGGGGGTTCAGTATAATCTATGTTTGGGGTGGGGGGGGGTTCAGTATAATCTATGTTTGGGGTGGTGGTGGGGGGGGGGGGTTAGGGGTTCAGTATAATCTATGTTTGGGGTGGTGGTGGGGGGGGTGTTCAGT
The DNA here is from genome assembly GCA_022702515.1 of Ilyophis sp. 1 JC-2022. Taxonomy (NCBI): domain Eukaryota; kingdom Metazoa; phylum Chordata; class Actinopteri; order Anguilliformes; family Synaphobranchidae; genus Ilyophis; species Ilyophis sp. 1 JC-2022. The sequence continues at coordinate 112,349,122 of CM040394.1, read as the reverse complement.
ATAATCTATGTTTGGGGTGGTGGGGGGGGGGGGTTCAGTATAATCTATGTTTGGGGTGGTGGGGGGGGGGGTTCAGTATAATCTATGTTTGGGGTGGTGGGGGGGGGGGTTCAGTATAATCTATGTTTTGGGTGGTGGTGGGGTGGTGGTGGGGGGGGTTCAGTATAATCTATGTTTGGGGTGGTGGTGGGGGGGGGGGTCATTAGGTGGCAGCCATAGCTTTATTCACATAAAGGAAGGTTCCAGGAAGGATATCAGGTGAAAAAAAGGATAAATAAACAAGCGGCTTGTCTCACCCTGCTGTTTCCCTTTGGCCTTTTGAAGTGATTTATGGAGGGGTGGGGGTGGATTGTGAAATATAGTAGTGAAGTATACAGGCCAGTAAAGCACAGTGGTGTTTATATGAGTATACAGGCCAGTAAAGCACAGTGGTGTTTATATGAGTATACAGGCCAGTAAAGCACAGTGGTGTTTATATGAGTATACAGGCCAGTAAAGCACAGTGGTGTTTATATGAGTATACAGGCCAGTAAAGCACAGTGGTGTTTATATGAGTATACAGGCCAGTAAAGCACAGTGGTGTTTATATGAGTATATAGGCCAGTAAAGCACAGTGGTGTTTATATGAGTATATAGGCCAGTAAAGCACAGTGGTGTTTATATGAGTATACAGGCCAGTAAAGCACAGTGGTGTTTATATGAGTATACAGGCCAGTAAAGCACAGTGGTGTTTATATGAGTATACAGGCCAGTAAAGCACAGTGGTGTTTATATGAGTATACAGGCCAGTAAAGCACAGTGGTGTTTATATGAGTATACAGGCCAGTAAAGCACAGTGGTGTTTATATGAGTATACAGGCCAGTAAAGCACAGTGGTGTTTATATGAGTATACAGGCCAGTAAAGCACAGTGGTGTTTATATGAGTATACAGGCCAGTAAAGCACAGTGGTGTTTATATGAGTATACAGGCCAGTAAAGCACAGTGGTGTTTATATGAGTATATAGGCCAGTAAAGCACAGTGGTGTTTATATGAGTATATAGGCCAGTAAAGCACAGTGGTGTTTATATGAGTATATAGGCCAGTAAAGCACAGTGGTGTTTATATGAGTATATAGGCCAGTAAAGCACAGTGGTGTTTATATGAGTATACAGGCCAGTAAAGCACAGTGGTGTTTATATGAGTATACAGGCCAGTAAAGCACAGTGGTGTTTATATGAGTATACAGGCCAGTAAAGCACAGTGGTGTTTATATGAGTATACAGGCCAGTAAAGCACAGTGGTGTTTATATGAGTATATAGGCCAGTAAAGCACAGTGGTGTTTATATGAGTATATAGGCCAGTAAAGCACAGTGGTGTTTATATGAGTATACAGGCCAGTAAAGCACAGTGGTGTTTATATGAGTATACAGGCCAGTAAAGCACAGTGGTGTTTATATGAGTATACAGGCCAGTAAAGCACAGTGGTGTTTATATGAGTATACAGGCCAGTAAAGCACAGTGGTGTTTATATGAGTATACAGGCCAGTAAAGCACAGTGGTGTTTATATGAGTATACAGGCCAGTAAAGCACAGTGGTGTTTATATGAGTATATAGGCCAGTAAAGCACAGTGGTGTTTATATGAGTATACAGGCCAGTAAAGCACAGTGGTGTTTATATGAGTATACAGGCCAGTAAAGCACAGTGGTGTTTATATGAGTATACAGGCCAGTAAAGCACAAACACGAGGAGAGACGTTAGTCTGCAGTATCTGCGCCTGGTGCTTAAACAGGCCTAACCTCCTCAGCAAACAGGCCTGGTTTCAGGGCTACAAAGGGGCTGCTGTCCAATCCCTCCTCCCTTCACGGCTTATCTGCTCTTTCTGCTCTTTCTGCTCCTACAGATTGAACAACCAGGTTTTTCACAGTTTTGACTGAGATTGTAGATTGTGCTTGACTGGTCAATACGTTTACAGATAGTGTAAGCAATGATTCCTGACCCAGGTCCCAGAGAGGCGTTGGGGAATTGCACATTTTCTGTGTCGCTCTGTCCTTAATTGGGCGTTTATAGCAGCCGATTAACTCGCCTCACCTGGTTTGTTGCGTCTCAGAGCTGGGATGAGAAGCACTTGTACAGTGTAGTAACTGCAAGCTCTTTCTCACAGGCCTGACTGTAGAAATAATCACAATAATAATAATAACTAAACGTGCAATAATATTGTCTGAAACGTATGTTGCTGAAGAAGAGCGCTCTATCGGCGAGGCTGGAAGCCTTTACTGCAGCCTGTTTTATTGTAGCTCTTGTCCAAGTGAAAACAGAATGCCACTGTTGAATAAAAAAAGAGCTTTTATGAACTCACAAAGTTAATACTGTTCTGTGTGTCTCTGAGCTACAAGCCACAGGAAAACAAATATTTATATGAGGTTTATGTGGCTGTTTACATCTCCTTGTACAAAGAGCTGGCTGGTGGTGTTTCAAAAGGCCTGAGTAACTACTGAACTACTGTTATTTTTGTCCTAACCATGCGATCAGGGTGGAGGGCGGGGGGGGTGTGTTTAAAATTTGATAGATTTCTGCTTTTTCCTTAAATTAACTGAACAAACTTATGGTTGCTAAGAAAACATAAGCTGAGTAATTGGGAAGGATAACCTTCATCCTGACTTAAAGATAATTAAAAAGTATGTATTTATTTATTTGTTTATTTATTGGCGCTGCCATCGCTATGGCAACGTTAGGACGGCAGGCCTTGCATGTGGAGTGGGCGGGGCCAGTACTGGCATGGCGACAGGGGTGTGATCTCAGGTCATGTCAGGGCTCGGGTCGAGAGTGCAGCCCCCACCCCCGTGTACCCCACCTGCCGGAGGAGACTGTGGGGGTGACCCTGAGCCACTCCACCGTACCCCTCTGCCCTACCCACAGGCGTGCTAGAGGCAGATGTCCAGGGTGTGATTCACGTCGGCCAGGCCAGTAGATTAGCGCATGTGTGTCGTCCCCCCCCCCCCACCCGGCCTGTCTAACGGCTGCTGTCCCAGCTGTTCATGCCAGCAGTATAAGGACCAGTGCAGAGTGACCCAGCAGCACGAGGCCAGAGCCGCCCGGTCAGTAACTCCTCAAAGAGGATTCCTCCGCTCTGACTCTCCGACAGGAAGTGGCTAAATATCCAGAGCATCTGCTCACCCCCCCTCTGCACGGGTGACCTTTGGTGACAGCAGCGTCTCTTGTTGACTCATCGGCCGGCAGAAAACGGCGTGGGAGTGACTGTGCGTTACGCTGGCACTGAGCGCCCCGCTTCCTCACTCACACAATAGGGGAGTGTGTGTCTCAGCTGTGAGCGCTTGTGCTCGGCCTCAGTCTGCACTGGTTTCACACGCCGGTGGAATGAGGCGGAAGGATATTTCTGTCCCAGCGTGGAGATAAGAGTTCAGGGGAGAGCCCGGCACGTTTTCTTTTAAAATACATTTTATCTCTTTATTTGCTGGATAGATATCAGATTTAAAGGCAGGATTAGCATGATTAGCAGGATTAGCATGTGTGTGCTTGGCCCACAGAGTTAAAGACGTTCCCTGTTAAACACACTTTGTTCGCTGCATTCTAGGCATGCTGGGAAATGGTGAGCGTCTGTGGGATGAAAGGCCTGTTTTTTTTCAAAAAAGTAAAGATCCTCCTCTATTCAGTAAAAATACTCATTGTTTAATTTGTCCGAAATGTGTGTGTGTGTATCTGTGCGTGTGCGGGTGCGTGTGCGTGTGTGTGTGTGGTGTCAGATTTGAGAATTTAATTCTTTCTTATTCGTTTAGCAACAACAGACAAGTAGTCACCCCAAATGTCAGTAAGGAACAGATAATGACAGTTAAAGTGTGTGTGTGTTTGTGCGTGTGCATGTGCGTGTGCGTGTGTGTGTGTGTGTGTGTGTGTGTTTGTGCGTGTGTGGGTAGTGTGTGAGTGCGAGCGTGTGTATGTTGTGGGGTGGGCTGTGGCTGGTGTGTTATCAGGTTTTATTCTACTGCTGTATTCAGTTGCTTGTCCAATAAGAAATGTATCAGCTGTTACCGTTAGCCTGCTGTACAGACAGGTGCCACACTGTTACCGCCGGCAACACTATGAGTCACAGGTGCCACACTGTTACCGCCGGCAACACTATGAGTCACAGGTGCCACACTGTTACCGCCGGCAACACTATGAGGTTGAGATGTCACCCCCCTCCCTCCTAGTTAAGTTTCAGAGGTGACAGGTGGAGTCTCTCTGCACTTCCTCTTCCTGTGTGTGGACACGCCCCTGAGGGGAGGGGCTACTCAGTTCACTCCTGTGACATAGGTTGGTCACATGACCTGGCTTGCAGCCCACACAGTGTGTGTGTGTGTGTATATGCATGCACTGCATGTAATACTGTATATATATATATATATATACACAATCCCGCTCTGTCACAGTGTTATTCCCGATGGTAAAGTCATTCCCAATCTCTCTTCTCCTCATAGGATTAAGCAGGACTTCCAGCGGTGGGAGGCTGAGGAGGACGGAGCCGTTTAGCCCCAGCATTCCCAGTAAGACCTCTCTCTCTCTATCTCCATCTCTTTCCCTCTCTCTCTATCTCCATCTCTTTCCCTCTGTCTCTATCTCCATCTCTCTCTCTCTCTCTGTCTGTCTGTCTCTCTCTATCTCCATCTCTTTCCCTCTCTCTCTATCTCCATCTCTTTTCCTCTCTCTGTCTGTCTGTCTCTCTATCTCCATCTCTTTCCCTCTCTCTCTATCTCCATCTCTTTCCCTCTCTCTGTCTGTCTGTCTCTCTCTCTCTATCTCCATCTCTTTCCCTCTCTCTCTATCTCCATCTCTTTCCCTCTGTCTCTATCTCCATCTCTTTCCCTCTCTCTCTATCTCCATCTCTTTCCCTCTCTCTCTATCTCCATCTCTTTCCCTCTCTCTGTCTGTCTGTCTCTCTCTCTCCATCTCTTTCCCTCTCTCTGTCTGTCTGTCTCTCTCTATCTCCATCTCTTTCCCTCTGTCTCTATCTCCATCTCTTTCCCTCTCTCTGTCTGTCTGTCTCTCTCTCTCCATCTCTTTCCCTCTCTCTCTATCTCCATCTCTTTCCCTCTGTCTCTATCTCCATCTCTTTCCCTCTCTCTGTCTGTCTGTCTCTCTCTCTCCATCTCTTTCCCTCTCTCTCTCTGTCTGTCTGTCTCTCTCTCTCTCCATCTCTTTCCCTCTCTCTGTCTGTCTGTCTCTCTCTATCTCCATCTCTTTCCCTCTCTATCTCCATCTCTCTCTCTCTCTCTGTCTGTCTGTCTCTCTCTCTCTCTCCATCTCTTTCTCTCTCTCTCTCTGTCTGTCTCTCTCTCTCCATCTCTTTCTCTCTTTCTCTCTGTCTGTCTGTCTCACTCTATCGCCATCTCTCAATCTCTTTTTCTCTCTTTGTCTCTCTGTCTGTCTCTCTCTCCCTCCCAGTTTTAAGGTGATTTATTAGCATGACATGTACTGTGTTGCCAAAGCAAATGTTACAAACAATAACAATAATAAATCAACTCTATAACCTGTTAACTAATATAAGTATATTATCCTGTTAACTAATATAAGTGTATTATCCTGTTAACTAATATAAGTGTATTATCCTGTTAACTAATATAAGTGTATTATCCTGTTAACTAATATAAGTGTATTATCCTGTTAACTAATATAAGTGTATTATCCTGTTAACTAATATATATAACCTATAACCTGTTAACTAAAATAAGTGTATTATCCTGTTAACTAAAATAAGTGTATTATTCTAAGTGTGCCCCATTATACAAGCCCACAACATACACAGCCTCTGTGTTGATGACAGGTTGCCACATCTCTTTCTATCTATTCAATTAGTTTGAAATCAATTCAGTAATGGATGTAATGTAATGTAATGATGTCCCTCTGGCTGTGATCCTGATTCCTGATATGAAGCCACACACCTTACAGCTAGTTTTGCATATTCAGTTTTGTCCCCAATTTGTAAAGGAGAGATTTTGTCTCTGTAGTTGTGAAATTCATAGAAGTTGTCTCCAGTTTTGTTTTATAAAACGTTTCCCTTTTCCAGCTCTATCTCCACCAATCACAGTGCAGTTTATGTCAGTCTTTCTGGGTTGCCAGGTCTGCCTGTGACTGCTGGTCTCTATGGGGTCTGTACACTCTCTATGGCCAGGCTGTGCTATGGGGTCTGTACACTCTCTATGGCCAGGCTGTGCTATAGGGTCTGTACACTCTCTATGGCCAGGCTGTGCACTGTCTGTACACTCTCTATGGCCAGGCTGTGCACTGTCTGTACACTCTCTATGGCCAGGCTGTGCTATGGGGTCTGTACACTCCCTATGGCCAGGCTGTGCACTGCCTGTACACTCTCTATTGTCAAGCTGTGCACTGTCTGTACACTCTCTATGGCCAGGCTGTGCAATTGGGTCTGTACACTCTCTATGGCCAGGCTGTGCTATAGGGTCTGTACACTCTCTATGGCCAGGCTGTGCTATAGGGTCTGTACACTCTCTATGGCCAGGCTGTGCACTGTCTGTACACTCTCTATGGCCAGGCTGTGCACTGTCTGTACACTCTCTATGGCCAGGCTGTGCTATGGGGTCTGTACACTCCCTATGGCCAGGCTGTGCACTGCCTGTACACTCTCTATTGTCAAGCTGTGCACTGTCTGTACACTCTCTATGGCCAGGCTGTGCAATTGGGTCTGTACACTCTCTATGGCCAGGCTGTGCTATAGGGTCTGTACACTCTCTATGGCCAGGCTGTGCTTTATGGAGTCTGTACACTCTCTATGGCCAGGCTGTGCTATGGACTTGAAGGCGTTTGTATAATGACTATAAAACTATTTCTTCTCTTTCTGTCTGTTCTGTGGCTGTTTGGACGCTGTGTTCAGATGTGCCAGTTCATGCGCTATAATGCATGTCGGCTGGGCTCTAATATTAGCGTCTGTGTGTCATACGCAGCTTCCTGGTCTCTTAAGGCCTTCCTGCTCACACTGAGCGAGTCTGTGTGTGTGTGTGTGTGTGTGTGTGTGTAAGCATGTGTGTGTGTGTGTGTGTAAGCATGTGTGTGTGTGTGTGTGTGTGTGTGTGTTTATCTCCACCTCCCAGGAGACTGTTTGTTCACAGGACGTTCTCTCACTCTGGAGGAATTTCCCCTAGCTCCGCCCCTCAGCTCCGCCCCTCTAGCGGCAGGGAGGCGGATCGTGGCCCTTGGAGGGTTTGACAGGCAGGTCCCTGTTGCATTGTGTGGGAGAGGGGGGTGGTTGAGACACCCATGATAGGCACCCATTGCTTTGAGTGGGGTGAGGTCGGAGGCAGCTTTATTGGCTCAGGGAGGGAGGGGCAGGGGGGCCTTGTTTGCTCAGAGATAACAGCACTTCTCTGGTTGGCCGGGGGAGTCAGAGAGTTCATCCCCGTTAGCGCTAGTGCCCACCAGCTTACTACAGCCTGGGATTAGCCACCGCTACACTGGGAGATATGAGAGCGGGGCAGGGGTGTGTGTGTGTGTGTGTGTGTGTGTGTGCATTCACAGTCTTACCTATGTGTGTAAAGTAAAACAAAAAGTGTTGTGGAACTTTTCTCCAAAAAAAACTCTCCTCATCTCCGCAGCCCTCTTGCATTGTGGGATTGGCCAAACAGGCCCGTATGGCTGGGCTCCAGAACGGCTGTGTCTGTACAGTCATTCTTTGGATCCAACTTTTTTTTTTTGCTTTTCTGGAACAGCGAGGTGACTCGTCAGCGTTTACAGGACAGCAGATTCCAGCAGCGTGCGCACGTGTGTGTGTGTGTGAGGGGGGATGTGTGTGTGTGTGTGTGTGTGTGTGTGTGTGTGTGTGTGTGTGTGTGTGTGTGTGAGGGGGGATGTGTGTGTGTCAGGAACGCTGATTCATGGCAGGTTGTGATAGTGGCAGCATTGTGCAGCTCTGGCTGCTGACGGCCGCCTCTGGGCACGACTGTACAGGAGTCAGGAGACTGTTCAGCATCGCTCGCGCGGGGGCGGGAGGGGGGGCGGGGGCGGGGGCGTGGGCTGGGGCGGGGGGATGGGCGTGGCGGGGCGAGGTGTGGTTTGGCAGAGGCTGCAGTACATGATTGGATTTGTCTGCCTGTGATTCTGCGTGTTTGTGATCACAGGATGAGTGTTAAAATGATGGACACATTGTAGTGATAGTAGTTGATGTAGTGTTTGATTGATTGATTGATTGATTGATTGATTGATTGATTGATGGATTGATTGATTGACTGAATGTTCGAGTTGATTGACTCACGTCATGTTATATAAGTCTTATACCTGTTCTTGTTGTTTATGCACGCTGATGAAGGCGGAAGCCGAAACGCGTCCGTTCCCAAATAAAACAAAATACTGAGTTGCTGTCCCTCTCTCTTTTTACTATAAACACTCCACTCAGGATTCAGCGCCGGCAAAACGTTACTAGACAAAGTTGAGCACGTTTAACTATTTCTCATTAATACACATTGGAGTGAAACATAAGAAGCATGGGTGAGCGGGCATTTGTGCAGTTTAAACTACCACATTCTAATGATGTCATCATATTTCTAATATTATCAATATGATCTTGTATACCATGGAATATTCTAGATCTAATCATATTGGTAGCACCAGCACCCCGGGCCGCCTCTTCCCTGTCCCCGTCACTCAGGGCTCTGGAATCGTCCTAAAAGGACAAATAAATCCCAAGCTGCTGTTGGCTTGATCCCGCGACACGGCGCTCCGCTCCTCTGTCCGCTCCTTCTGTCCGCTCCTTCTGTCTGCTCCTTCTGTCCGCTCCTTCTGTCCGCTCCTTCTGTCCGCTCCTTCTGTCCGCTCCTTCTGTCCGCTCCTCTCTCCGCTCCTCTGTCCGCCCTGTTTCCACTTTGCTTTTATGTCACGTTGTTTCTGGTGATGTTAAATTTTTTAAATAAAATTAAGTATGGCCTCAGGGGTTT